>OX333071.1:71185670-71503931 GCA_946863875.1 Alloplasta piceator
AATAAAGCTAATGAAAATGCTTCCTGAGCAGCCTTTCTTATCGATTTATTGGCTCGTTAAAAATTCGTAAAAAATCGTTCACAATCTGCCTTTTGATTTGCTGATAATGGCAATCTTCTTTGAGACACAAATGCCAGACTAGACAAACGGGATAAGCCTCGACAAGGTAATCGAAAATAAATACATAACTTTTTTCAATTCACTTTGACGAAAGTTAAATTACATTGTACTATATTATATGTAAATAAAAATTGTGAAACGATAATTACTTTTTCTTACAAAATAACGCTTTCATTTGTCATACATCTATTATTTCTTTTTCATGGAAAAGCTTTTTTTCGAGAAAATGTTTCTTTAAGAAATATTGTAATATAATAAATATTGTATTACAATCAAACAAAATTTTGTAAAACTTGGAAGAGTCAATTTTTTCTTAAATATTTCCAAAATCGCTTCTATAAGGAAAATCAAATTCTGAGCAAGCTCTTTGTAAATTGTCACAACTTTTTTAAAGCTTTTTTCACTTCATTTGATCAACGTGATTTTTGAGCTATTTAAAAAAAAAACATTTAAATGCAGAAAATCTTGAAAAAGAATTGCTAGTTTCTTTTTTGTATCCAAAAAATTGATCTAAATTCGCCGGGGCAGCACGAAATATTAATAATCTCGCAATTCGTAGCTTTTGACTGTGTCGAAAAATAATCTTTGACTTGATATTGAACTCGATTATGAATTCAACAAAGAATTATTTGTTTCAACGCACTTATCGCTGCCATTGTCTTTCGCACCGAAGACGATCGATCTTGTTTATTATCAATCGATTATCAATCGATAATATTATTATTCGTGGTTTTTTGTTTCCAATGAACAAACAAATTTTAATTTGTAACGTGTCAACTTTTGCACATTGGCAAATTGACGGGGAAGAAAACATTGGATTCCATGAGAATAGAAACTGTGAGAAAAAGTGCGTACATCAGAAGACAGGCCACACCAACTTTTTTGTTCAACGTGAATTTGTAATAAGCCGTTACGGCGAAAAAACCAACGACGCATATTATAATGGACAGTACACTGTAGGCGAGAGCTCCCGATTCAATTTCCACATTTTTACCCGTCATTAAAGTCCTTATCGTCCACGGTAGGCCAAGACAAAGTAGCACGTCCAGTGTATTTGCTCCGAGGGTATTACTCATCGCCATATCACCGTTCCCTGCAATTTAATCGTGAATTATTTTCCATTCAGTTTCCTCAAACAAGAAAATCGATATCTCTGCCCAGTGAACACGTTATGTTGCCGCAATGTAACATGGAAGTTACATGTAATGTTACAATGTTATCCCTATGTAACGTTGCTGTTATATAACATGCAAGTAACAATGTTATGTAACATTTGTTACATGTAGGTTACATAACTGCAATATAACTTTGTTACATTACAGCAATGTAACATATGTTATATTGCGGCAATATAAATTTGTTACATTACAGTAACGTAGCAAATGTTATATTGCGGCAATATAACATGGAAGTTACATGTAATGTTACAATGTTATTCCTATGTAACGTTGCTGTTATATAACGTGCAAGTAACATGTTATGTAACATTTGTTACATGTAGGTTACATAACTCCTATATAACCTTGTTACATTACAGTAATGTAACATATGTTCTATTGCGGCAATATACCATAGAAGTTACACACTGTAAACATTTTTACTACGAGGGGTCAGGGGTCGTGAAATCAAGTTATGAGGGATGGCGTAAGTTATGAGGGGTCAGGTATTTTGGAATGAAGTTTTGAGAGTTCACATGACACTAGGGGTCGGAGGCCCCCAAATTAAGTTATGAGAGGTCACTTAACTTATGAGAGGTCACAGCTCTTTCAAACATGTTTTGAGGGCTTACATAATTTATGAGAGGTTAGAAGCTCTGAAATTAAGTTATGAAGGGTAACGTAAGTTATGAGGGTTCAGGTATTCTGGAATAAAGTTTACATAACTTATGAGGGATCAGGGGATTGGAATTCGCAAATAAAAAAACGAACTTTCATGGTTTATTGCTCATTCAAATGCATATACTATTATTATTATTATTATTATTATTATTATTATTATTATTATTATTATTATTATTATTATTTTACTACCATTATTATACTACTATTATTTGTTCGGCACTCCAGCATTCATATATTATACAAGTAGAGAGAATTCATAAGTAGTCGGTAGCGTAATCGGTAGCGTGTTAGGTAGATAGGTAGGATGGTAGGTAGGGTCGAGGGTTCGATTCCCAGTCTCTGAGAAAAGTTAGATCAGACAATTCGTGCAGATTTTTTTTTTTTTCTATGAATCTCTTTCGGGCCGAAAAACTATGCATATTAAATTATTTTGCGAGAGCTATATATTTTTTATAACATGTTTAACAACAATTAATTCTAGTTACAGTAACGTAACACAATTACATAACTGTTACGTAACTGTTACATAACTGTTACATAACTGTTACATAACTGTTACGTAACTGTTACATAACTGTTACGTAACTGTTACATAACGTTACATAACTGTTATGTAACAATGTTACATTGCTGAGTAGGAAATTGTAACTTACATGTAACTTACATGTAACGTCCATGTAATGTTACATGTTACAAACGGTAACATTGCCGTTACATTGCTGCAACATTACTGTGTCCACTGGGATGTTTCCTTAAGGCGGTATTTTGGTCTACAATTTTGAAAAAATATATTTTTTTTTTCATGTTCTTGAATTTTAAACCTCTAAGATTTTCATATTCTTGAATTTTCGACCCTTAAGAATAAATCCTCGAAAGGAAATTTTTTGATTCCACACTGAGAAAAAAAATTTGTTGAAAATGCAAAAATTTGTTTGACTCAACCAAATATTTGTTTCCGGACGTTCAACGAGATCATTTTGGTAATTCAACAAAGATACAGTGGAAGTTTTAGTTAAATCGGTTAAAGCGTTGCTTGAATGGGCAAAGTTTCAGTTCAATCGAATAAATATCTTTGTACCAAATAAATTGTGTGATTGAAAATACGAATTGTTTTTTTGTTACAGCGAAATTGATCTAGTTAAAATATACTAGAAATCAACGAAATATTTCTGTACAGCAACTCGGTAACGTGTTAATTGAACTAAACTGTATCTGGAAATTGACCAAATAATTTCGTTCACCTCATATCTTATGGTTAACCAAATCCATTTGTTGAATTAATTATAGTTTCATTATTTCAAATAAATTAATATTGAATCAATTAAATTTTATTCAACTAAATGGATTTAGTTGTTTTAACTGAAATTTTTTTCTCAGTGCAATAATTTACTTATTATTGATTTTATGATTTATTTATAAGAATTTTTTTTAATATTGTACATAACTAAAAGGGTTGCAATCGTGTCAGCCAGCAAACCCCTTTTTTTTAACTCCAACTTTACCAACTTATAACTTATTCAATATTCATTTTTTCTCGACAATTTTTTTGTTTTTTGTCAAAATATTAATAAATATGTTGTAAGAAAACGAATGGTGAAAATATATATTTTTTTATCGAGCTCGACAAAACACTCAAAATGTATAGACCAGAATACCGCCTCAAAGCAAACAGCTGTGATTTCGTAGATTTTTTTCCAAAATTTTCATGCCAATATGTGAACAAATTTTCCCTAACGAGGGCCAATTCACTTGTGAAATCATAAGAAATTGCTCAAAATCATCTGAATTCTTTCTGAATCACATTGAAATCAATTGAATTTATGAAATCAAAATAAAACCAATTAATTTTTTACAAGTTGCATTTTTGCATAATTTATTTACATTGATGTTTCTAATTATTTCATAACTTATTCACTGGTAGAAATTTCAACAAAGGATAAAAAAAAATATTTCATAAAATTTTTTATGTTTTTTACGCTTATCTTTACTCCAATTATTATTGAGAACAAAAATTCTTCGCGATTGCCAGAATTTAGCAATCTATAATTCAAATCATGTGAAATCAATGAAATCATGAAAAACCATCTACAAAACAAAATTTAAAAAACCTCTTCAGTTTGTACACTATTTAAACTGTGAACTGTAAAAGAAGGAGAAAACGTAAGATCTGCTTTTTAAAAATAAGAAACAACTCTTAGAACCAGCTTTTGTTTCAAATATTGAAGAGAAAAAATAAAGGATGCAAATTCTCGATTGAAACTGGACGACACTTTTTATCTGAGTCGAGATACCACAATCTCATATCATAATTTTTTGATTAACTCTCTTTTGCTACTGGATCAAAGATCAAAATGTCGAAATTTCATTTTAGCAAGAAACTAAGGATTTCCCTGGATAAAGATCGTTCGATCAACTTTATCAGATTATCGTCGGCCTCGTGAACATGAAATTTAATTATATGGTTGGTTTTCAAATAAGTGGAAAAAAAGTACATACCTTTTCTCGATAGTATCACGATAGACACGAGCTCGGGCATATTTCCGCCAGCGGATAAAAACGTGATTCCCATGATAGAATCAGCAATTCCAAGTGTATCGCCGACGACCGTCATCATCCAAGATACAAGATAAGATGACACAGCGATCCACATAATGCACATTATAAAAGACAACGGATACCAATTCCGCAATTTTTTGTAACGACTGTCGGGTATCGTTAGAAAGAGGCAAATTTTTATCGGCCATGTCAGCAGAAACCAGACTTTGTTGAAAATTGTACCGGACGGTCTCATTGCGAGTGCACATTCTGCAAAAATCGTGGAAAAAATTAAATTCTACCTCCCATAAAAATAAAGTATAGGCAACGAATATAAAAAAATACATCTCCAAAGTATCCAAAATATATTAAAAAGATATTTTTGTAATTTATGATATATTTTTGGTCATTTCATGTCCACGTTTTAAAAGAATGGTACAATTTTGAGTTTTCGAAATTTTTTTTTTCTTTGGTAAAACTTTGTTTTATGATAAAAGAAAACTTCTGACCAAATTTCATCGAAATTGAAAGGGGTCGATTCCAACTATTGGTCGATTTGACATGGAATGGACATTTTATGTAAATATATATTGAAAATATATTTTTGGTATAAAGAAGCTTAAAAAATTGGATGCGTTGAATCTATTTTTGCATATGAGGCATTCCACGTTAAGTCAGCCAGCCCATTTTTTGAAATCGCCAAAAATCGCATACAAACTTTAGAAAGTAGTTCTAACTATCAAGAAAATTTGTGATTTTTTTCAGATCTTTCAATTACATTTTTTAGCCGGAAAAAAATACAAAAAATTTATTTGTCCCATTTTGTAACTCGAAAATTATTCATCATACGAAAAAAACAGTAGAATTTAAAATTTAGGATTTTCAACGTGCTTTTCACTGAAATTTTTTACAAACTCTTCCGAAAGCTCTATATGCCATTTTCGGAGCAAATAATGTTTTGATTTTTATTTTATCAGAATTGACATCCTCGATTCGTCTGTAGTTTTAACAGTTTTTTACTTGATATATTTACAGACTAAAAAAATTGGCTTAGTGGAAAATCCATTATTTCAAATGCGTTTTTATTGATACAATCTATCATTATAGAGTGATTTAACGAAATAGTGTAGATATTGATATTTTATCATTATTAATCGTAGGCAGGGAAAAATAATAAAATAATCTCGTTTTGATAATGCGAAGACGATTTAAGGAACAAAGCAGGATCATTGCTTCATTCCCAAAAATCATGCCCAAATCGAACTATAAAAGTACTCATTGGCCATAGAAACGTCGGTGTATCCAAAAAGGTGAATTAATTCTTTTTTGCAATCGAGAGACGTGAGTAGCCTTTGACTTTAATTTTAATAGATTTTATCGGTGTACATTTGGATCCATTGATAAAGTTTATTAAAATGTACAAAAAGATATTTAAAAAAATAAAAATGAAAAAAATTTTTTAAAATTGAAAGAGTACAAAAAATAAACAAAAATGCGGGCTTTAGAAAATATCTATAGATAGTCTCAACCTTGTTAATGCACAGAGAAATTTGTGTATTCGTTTGGGATGAAAAACGCATAGGAAGGAATGGATTCTCCACTGAGCCAATTTTTTTACAGTCTCTAAATATATCAAGTAAAAAACTGTTAAAACTACAGACAAATCGAAGATGTCAATTCTGATAAAAAATAATCAAAACATTATTCGCTCCGAAAATGGCATATAGAGCTTTTGGAGGAGTTCGTAAAAAATTTCAGTGAAAAGTACGTTGAAAATCCTAAATTTCATGTTGTACTTTTTTTTTCGTAAGATGAATAATTTTCGAGTTACGAAATGGAACAAGAAATTTTTTTGTATTTTTTTCCGGCTAAAACATGTAATAAAAAAATCTGAAAAAAATCACGAATTTTCTTGACAGTTGGAACTACTTTATAAAAATTTGTATGAGATTTTTGGAGATTTCAAAAAGTGGGGTGGCCGACTTGACGTGGAATGCCTCATATATTTTACTTCCATGTGGCAATTTACAGAATTTCAAAAATTAGTTTTTTTAGACCAAATTCTTAATTTTTAACTTGGCCGATGAGAAACTTACCCGGTTCGATGTATTCCTCAAGTTCCTCAACAACGCTCAATTGACCATTAAGACTCTCGATTGTTTTGAGCTTTTTCGTTATCTTTAAGCTATTTCTGTACTCCGTTACGAGCTCACCGTGAACAAATGGCTTGAATGAACCAACTGGCATAATTTCATGTTCCGGATTACATCCCTCTGTGAATATTAACATTTTTTCGTTATAGTGATACAACAAAAAATCTCTTAATTAATAACTCAATTCAACGAATGCTTTACTCGAACCCAGTTACTTATATTTAATGGCTCATACATTTTTCTTGTGTTTTCATTGTTTAATTTCTCTGGTAAAAACAATGGGGGACATTTTTTTAAAGAATGTAAAAAAAAGCCCCTAAATTCAAAATTCGTTTCGCAATTTTTTATTGAAAGTTTGGCAAAATCGGGCATTACAACTTCGATTTTCTCAGCCAATTCGAATTACTTCAATACGTCTTTTTCTTCCTTCTAATTTTCTAAAGTAAAATTCCAAAGTAAGTCACTAAATTCTAAGGTTCTAAAGTTACTAAATTCTAAAGCAAGTTACTACACTGAGAAAAAAAAATTGTTGAATGAACTAAATCTTTAGTCGCATACGCACGACTAAATATTTAGTTGTACGAACCCAAATTTTGTTGCCTGAATCATATTTTGGTCAACTGAAACGCAGAATTAGTCAAGAAACTAATTATTTAGTTAGACCCAGTAAATATTTAGTCGTGCGTATGCAACTAAAGATTTAGTTCATTCAACAATTTTTTTTCTCAGTGTAAAGTTTTAATCTTTGAGACTGTAGTGAAAATAGTTAAAGTAAAAATGTACTTGCCTCGATCAGGTGAGAGTCCGGAATTCCTTCGCCATCGAGCTTTAATCCTATGAACGCATCTCGAAAGCGTATCATTGAGAAAGAGCAGGGTAAAGTAAGCGGCAAACATAATTATGAGTGACATCGCCTCGTACCAAGTAACGAGACCATCCCACATTACCAGTACAAGAACGAGTACCGATATAATATAAATTATACAATCACGCGAGAGCACTGTCCATTCCAACTGAATCCCCTGCAAAAAAAAAATTGCGTAAGGAAGCGCCGAAAAATGGTACAAATTAGAAATTTGCCTCATAGCTCATTTTTTCCACTATTCGCCAAGCCTTTCTTATGAGCATTTCCTTGAGCTCCTCCATAATGAGTAGTTCAATTACATATCTTTTTCATAAACGAAGCGTAAGGGGGAATTCACTGTAAAAATTTCAAATTGTTTTTTTTTTAATAAGGGAACTTTAGAATAGATATTGATTTTTTTTTCATTGCCAAATAACCCTGCAAGATATCATGGGGCAATTTTTGAGATTTTTTAATAAAAATTGCTATGAAATACAAGCGGCGTTTTAAAGGGGATATATTCAGCTACGTTTCGCTTTTTCCAAAAAAAATGTCCTCTTTTTTTTTAAACATGGACTTTTTTTGCGTTGAAATTTTGGCGCACAACCCATCAAAATTCTTTAAGTTTGTTTTTCGCATGAAAAAATTAAGGGAGGGAGTATATGCTTCAATTTCGTTTTTTTTTTTTAAAGTTTTGCGCGATTTTTTTCGCAAAAATATTATTTTTGCAAAAAACTATTCATATTTACAAAATGAAGCGTAACTCTGAAACTTCTGGGCTTTTGTGGAATCACTAAGAGGCTAAAAAGTAGCATACAATTATTTTGGATTCAAGGAAATATGTTCAGAATTTTTTTTCGAATTTTTTTTTTTCAAAATTTTTTCCTGCTAACGAGATATTTGTGTCTTAAACAATCGAGTCTCTTACCTCATCTACACGGGTTTTCCGATAAAAAAACCATGTTTCCAATAAAAAAGACAGAAACAAATCTCGAAAAAAAAATTTGAAAAATAATTCTGAAAAAAATTTCATTAAATCCAGAAAAATTGTATGCAACTTTTTACCCTTTTAGTGATTTCACAAAAACCCAGTCATTTTAGAGTTACGCTACATTTTCTAAATATGATCTTTTTTTGCGAAAAATTGAACATTTTTGGAAAAAAAATCGTACAAAAATTTTAAAAAACAAAATCGAAGCTTAGACTCCCCTCTGCAAGTTTTTCATGTGAAAAACAGTTCAAAAAAAATTTCACGAATAGTGCGCCAAAATTTCAACGCGGAAAAAAAAGCCGAAAAATGACCATGTTTCAAGGGGCGTACCGGGTTAAAACAAAATCGAAATTTTTTTTTTGGAAAGAGCGAAATGAAGCTGAATATGTCCCTTTTAAAACGCCGCTTGTTGAATTGAAATGTTTTCATTTTTAAAAGAGCAGTGAAACTTTTTGTGTAGCATGAGGAAGCAATAGAGAAGAAACAAACATGAGAAAGATATTTGTCGATTCATTCCAAGAAACGATGCATCGAGCGATAATCACGAAATTCAGTAAGGTCAAATTTTTTCCAATACCATAACATGATTTGTTCCAATTATCGAGTTGATAAGACAAGTCCTTGCTCAATTGTTGTACCTCGCGCACTTATCCACGTTACGCATATATACTTATACTCGTGTTCTATAAATTAATATTTTTATTATGAAACAGAGGTCGTAAAAACGTTGATAAGGATAATCATTGAGCAGAACAATGCCCGTGTAAACTTGGTGTAAATATAGAAATAAAATACAGAAGCAGCATATTTTCGATTTTGTATTTGTGAATATAGCTTATTTCATTGACTTTGTTGATTTATTCGAATTTCTTGTTTATAAAAATGTTTATAAAAATGCTCCTGAAACAACGTTTTGTGGAATGTGGAAGATTTGTCAGCAAAGAATAAATTGCAAGTATATAAAAATAATTTATGATACGTGTATATTATTTTTATTTTATTCGTGAGGAATATGTAAATAATATAATACAGACGAAGTGTACATGTTAACTTATATCATGGGCGGAAAAATCTTTCAGATGACACATATATTCTGTATGGGGCATTCCATACCAATTCGACCTGGGTCTGACTCTCGACCCCTCAAATCTGGTTCCCGATTTTTCCTATCATTACTCTTACTCTATCAAGCAATTACAATTTTTTTCAAATTTTTCAAAATAAATTTGAGCGCGTCATGAATTTTTGAATTCTTTTTTTTAACACCTCGATGGCCGTAATCGAAAAATCTGAAAAAAATCCCAAAAATATACAGTGTCAGATATAAAAAATGTTAGTGTAAAATTCATAATGTCTGGGCTTTTGCTTCAACCCGTTTTTAGCTTTTTAAGCAAAAAAAAATGAAAAAGAATAAGAAGCAGAGGTCAATTTACTGTAAACTGTTGCTCGAAATTTTTTTCATTTTGTTTTTTGCTCAAAAAGCTAAAAAAAACGGGTTGAAGCAAAAGCCCAGACATTATGAATTTTACACGAACATTTTTTATATCTGACACTGTATTTTTGGGAATTTTTTCAGATTTTTCGATTACGGCCATCGAGGTGTTCAAAAAAAAAATTCAAAAGTTCACGACGCGCTCAAATTTATTTTGAAAAATCTGAAAAAAATGTAATTGCTTGATAGAATGAGAGTAATGATAGGAAAAATCGGGAACCAGATTTGAGGGGTCGAGGATCAGACCCAGGTCGAATTGGTATGGAATGCCCCGTATATATTTTACAAATTTTACATATAGGTGAACTTTGATGGGAGGAAATAAACGGAGAATAAACGTGAGCTCTGTTATATAATTATACAAAAGGTTACCTACTTAGATAGCGGTATAATCTCACGAGGTCTAAATGCAGTGCGTGTAGATCTTTTGGGCTTTGGTATCATTGAAAATATATGGGATTATGAATAAATGGTACATTACGAGGAGCTAAGCGGACTACGTCACCAGATTGATGAAACAGTGTGAAGAATTACGAACGCTTTTATTCTTCGTCGTAGTGGAAATAGGAGAAATCGTGCAAATTTAATATTTTCGCATTGCTTAGCCTCTTTATTAATAGTAGGAAAAAAAAATACCAGACGAAAAAATACCTGCGCATCAAATAGGAAAAAATACCCGGTAGAAGAAAAACCCGCGGAAAAAATATCCAATGGATGGAAAACTGCGGAAAATCCCCAGAAAGGTGCCCAGACCAAGGTATCCCCAAAAAAGTATCCACGACCAAAATATCGATTTATTTTTATTTTATTTTATTTTATTTTATTTTATTTTATTTTATTTTATTTTATTTTATTTTATTACACGCGTAGCTTTGAGAATTTGTAATCATCAATAAATCATGAGATCAACAAATCAATAAATTATCAATGAATCAATAAATAATAATAATTCGCAATCATCGATAAATCATCAGGGAGCAATTAATTCGCACACTTGTCTTGATACTTCTAAGCCATCGGTATTAAAAATTATTGCCCGATAGCAAAAGTTCTTTGCAAACTAAAATGATCAACACTATATCGTTTTATAAAAACGAGATTTCACAGAATTTTTCTAAATTTTACTGAAAGTTCCATAGACCTCATTATAAAAAAATATCATTATTAAAATCATTATACAATATTATTATTAAAATATACTTATTAAAAAACATCATTATTACACCATTATTAAAAAGTAATAATTTAATACGAAATATCGTAATCATGTAAATTATTGGTGTACGAATCATGGAATCCCGACTAGACTTTTGCTCGATTGATAAAAGATTCAGCGATTTTGCGGCCGTTTGTAGAAAAATTTAGAGTCCAAAAAATCTGTACCGTTCAAAAAATTCATCCAATAATATATACCAAAAAAGGCACCTGGAGCTATTCAGGTTTTTTATCAATTTTCTAGGAACAGTTGTCGAAGAATCTTCCAAAATGTACTTCAAAACATATACTTCCGCAACATTTGTCCGATCATTTGGCTGATTAAAGAAGGAATTCAGAGCTGGGCAAAGTACCGGAAAGTACTTCAAGTACAAAGTACCGTAAGTACTTGAAGCATCAAGTACCGGAAAGTACTTCAAGTACAAAGTACCGTAAGTACTTGAAGCATCAAGTACCGACAGTATTTGGAGTACTGCGTACTTATTACTTGAAGTACTTAAGATTGAAAGTACTTGAAGTACGAGTACTTGAAAAATCAAGTATCAAGTACTTTTCAAGTTTTCAGGTATATCTCGTAATTTCTAGTACTTACGTTTGATTTCTTATTCTCATTCAATTTTTATTCGAGTACTTTTTGTATCAAAACATATTTTCACCTTGTGCAATCACTGATATTCAGTTTAGGCAGATTGGAACAGAAGTATTTAAACAAAGAATTGAAAACAATTTAAAAATAGCATTTTACGCCGAGTGATATAAAGAATATAATATATGTATTGTTAAAACTACTCCGACTTCATGTTCGTCTTCAAAAAAACCGTCATCACGAAATATTATTTTCAATTACATAGATTCAAAGTCTTTGTACATGCAACCATCCGCAAGACACATTCAAAAGTACTTGATACTTGTACTTGAAAAAGTACTTGAATTACAGGCCAAGTATATTTGCGAAAATTTAAGTACAATACTTGAAGTACTTGTTAAGTGCTCGAAGTACTTTTTAAGTGCTCGAAGTACTTTTTGAGTACTCGAAGTACTTTTTAGTATTTGAAGTACTTTTTAAGTACTTGAAAATTTAGGTACAATACGTGAAGTACTTTTTAAGTACTTCATTTAGAGCTCAAATTCTGCTCACTGAGCAGTACTTTGAGTACTTTTTAAGTACTTCAAGTACTGCTCGGTGTACTTGAAATACTTGACGTACTTGACGTACTTGAAGTACTTTTCAAGTACTGCGACGTACTTGAAGTAATGGTCAGCTCTGAAGGAAATAATTTCACAAACCTTTTTGGGGCTTTTTAACGACAGGCATACAAATTTTGGAAAAAAATCTTCATGAGAATTAAGCTGAGACTGCTTTATATTCTCGTGACGTTTTTTTGAGGTATAATAAAAAATAAGAATAAAAATGAAAGCATGTTTACCTGTGCAGCAGAGAGAGCTCCGAAAGCCGGTGTTGCGAATGTATTGAAAACAGCGCCTCCGACGACGGTACCAATGCCAAGATCCGATTCGGTCAAAAAAGTACCAACAACACTGACGAATAATTCGGGAAAACAGCTCGCCGTCGCGAGAAAAGTAGCACCGGCTACATTGGGACTGATATTTATATCGGCGCATATTAAATCGAGCGCCGGAAGTAAATAATCGTTGCAGGCGTATGCGGTAATGAGAAAGCAATAGAAACCGAAGAACGCGTGAAGCAACGCAGCGCCGCGCTTTCTTTGCTCGGGAGTGAATAAATCGGTGGGAAAATCGTTTATCGAGTGAGACGAACAATTTTCCACTTCTTTATTTTCGTTATCGATCAAATAGTTCAATGGCGATTCGATGGAATCCACGCGTCTCGGATCTCTTCGAGATTCCGTGTATCTTTCAAGGTCGTTCCTCGTGCCCCTCAAGGTCATCGATTTTCTCGATAAACTCGTGGCGTTTCTCGATGAATCGTCGGTTAAATTTTTCAATGTATTTTCTGTTGCGACAAGAGACCAATCTTATTAATCACTGAGATGTATTTTCTATATATTCACTTTAAGGGGGAAACCTGAATTTTAATGCTGCAAAACAGTGTTGTTTACGCGATGTTCATTCTCGAAGATTTTGGGATAATTTATCAAGTATTTTGAAATTTCAAAACATTTTACGAAGTGTCAAAAAAATTGTACAATTTAAATGTGCCCAATTTTTGTACAATATAATAACATTCAAACGATTTTAATTTTTATATTGAAGTCTTCTATGTTAATGTGAAAAAAATGGTGTAGATTGTAAATCAAATTTTGACATTTTGAAAATCGTTGATTTTCACAAACAATTTTCACCTTCATTGCTTGAGAAAATGGCTGGAACAATTTTTTTTTCGTAATTTATCTTTTAGGTTCTCATAAAACGTCCTTAAAAATTCTTTCTGTTTTTTTTTAAAGACAATAAAAGGTTACGGATTCATTGTCTTCCACCGTGGGAGCGTTTCTAATATTTTAAAATAGTTTCTAGAAAAAATTAATAATTTGTATTAATGAAAAATAAGGTGAAATCAATTATGATGATAGAACATTTCAAAAAAAATCGAAAATTACACTTTTTCAGCCTTTTCATTCAGATTTGCTCCTTGAAGCAACGTTTTTTCAAGGGAACCATTATTTTCAGAAATTTATGTATGACTTTAAAAAAACCGTTTCTTATTACAAAATCTCTTATATGGAGAAAAAATTATAATCCGTTAGAACGGAATGTAATTTTAGTCTTTCTTCGATGAAAAAAAGAATTAACACCTTTGCCTTTATTTTTTAATTTTTTCTAGCTCCGCCGTTTTCAGATTTTCATATTCAGCTCATTGTTTATAACAATTGTTTGTTAAAAATCAAAGTTTTAATTTAGCACTTCACAACCTTAATTATCCTTTCTACTCACCATAAACAGGACGAAAGGAAGTCACTCGCAAACACACCGACAAAATAAAAATGGCTGTGCCGAAATGTTTGGAAAATTTGTCAAACATATTTTTTTTTTTCAATAAACACGCACTTTAGTCGAATTCGCAGATAACAATTGAAAAAATCCAAGTGTCGAAGCCGCATGAAAAAAAACGCCCTGAGGCGCTTTATTTTTCCTTTGTTTTTTAACTAACAAGTGTCGCAAATTTGTGGGGGAACGAATGCGAAAAAAAATTGGGAGCGCCTCGTATTTTGTAAAGAATACGAGAAGAACTGTCTTCGGCGACATCAGCCCTAGCACCATTCAATCCATTATCAAATGGACTGATTACATTATCCCTACTCCTGAGACGCTTCTTTTTTTTCAAGCACTGCTCTAGGTTTATCACTTTTTCATCGTTCCCGCAAAGTAGAAAAAGATAACAAAAGCACGTGTACCAGGGAAATAACGATATTTCTGTCCATTTATATTAGAGTTTGTTTCTTCTTAAGATAAGAGTCAGAGGTCGAGAAAGATTGTTGGAAAATTGAACAACCAACCGGAATATATTTTCAATTGATACAACAACGGTGTTTCGCAGAATTCAACCATACCAATAACAACGTGAACTTCATTCTGGCGTGTTTTTTTTTATCGACGTATTCTTGATGAATTCGCTGATTATCGGTTGAACATTGCCGGGGCTTATCTCTGGGATATTTATCTCATGAAAACCGACGTACCACAGTAGGATAAAAGGGGGCTATTTTTTTTTACCTGGGTCACTTTCAATAAATTATCTTTTGCAAAAGCTTGACTTTTGCGAAAACAATTTATCGCAAGCGGCCAAGATCAGCCTCTGTACGATGATTATTTACGGTAGATAGTAGTCCTGAAAAAAAAAAGAAAAGTTTATGTATGATTATTTCACCTCGGGACTTTTCTTCTGCCGTTGCAAGTTTTTTGAGCATGAAAAGAAAAAACAGAAACATAATTACTTCCGGATTTTTTGAATGCCAACATTTGTTGGTCAGATAGGCCGTATCACAGGGGTCTGCTCCCTCTGCGGAGTAAACGACAAAGTTGTCATTAGAATTATGAAAATCATTGAAAAAAATATGCTAATTTGAAAGTTCCTCGAGACAAAACATTGCTTCATCATTTTTACGCATCAGTAAATCCTACTTTACAAAGAAGGCGCTTTTCCAGGTTTTTTGGCTTCCAAAAATTAGAAGTTTTATCAAATGTGAATCCCATCAACGATTTCCGCAAAATTTAGTACCTAAAAAACTTTGACTCTGAAAATATTTGTATCATTATTTTTAGCGCGCTATCCCAAGATTTGCGAAATCTACCTCGATTTTTCTCTTTTTTTTGTTCACAAAACTACCCTAAGCATTATTTTCAATATTCACAAATTCACAAAAAATACCCTAAGCATTATTTTCAATATTCTGGAATCTAAAATCATCCACCTCAAATCGACTGCAAATCTAAAACCATGCACCTGTATTCTCCAAACTATTTGTATAGAATTTTTCCACATCACGATATTCGCAGTTTTTGAAAATAATTAGAAATTTTATAAAATCCAAATTTCATAAGTATTTTTCGCGAAATTCGATACCGGAAAACTTTATACCCAAATCTATCTGAATACGTTTTTTAAGTCCCGTTATCGCGAAATTTGTGGAATTTAGAATGTCTTCTTCTCGGAAACCGCCGTTTAAAAATCTGCAGGTCTCAAAGAATTTTTGCAATATTTATAGCAATAGAAGGAAGCGCAATGCTGGGTTTGTGGAATTTAAACAATATGATTTGCCGACATTTTGAAACATTTTAAACTTACATTAAAACCGCAATCTTAACAAATTTCGCGAAAACAAACCTTTCTCCATGAGGAAGCAAAATTATTGATACTCACTGACTGTTCCGCAGCTTCTTAGAATTGGTTCAGCCTTTTCCTTGAACTCCGGAGGAATCATCATGGCTAGATTTTCAACGTTGATGTCCCCATCATCGGTCATCTTCAATTTCAATCAATCATTTCGTTAAAACTAACGAGCCGAACCGAAAAAATCTGATTAATTCAAGAAAAAAACCTTCGAAGAGTACTTACCCCTGCTATTTGGTCTAGCAGGCACTTCATGTAACACTGGGAATCAATTTTATCAATAAGTCAATATCGGAGTAAGCGGTGAAGAAATTAAAAAAACAGTATAATAATGACAATATTTATTTACTGCACCTTGAGCTTAGGATCATCCGCAAATTCCCCCTTACTGCAGGGTCCGATCAACGCTTCAATTTAAAAAAACGTCATAAGCCTTGATCAATTGTAAAACTCTGAGAGAATTACTCAGACTGGTAAAATGACGTGAGATAGAGATTAATTTTTCCTAAATTTTCATAAAAGCTTTTAATCTTGACACCTCCATTTAAAAAAATTATTTATTTCGTCATTTCTGTTAATTATCATTGTCAATTTTGTCACTATAATTTTTACATTTTTTATTAACAATAAAATTAATATACTTGAGAGGATGATGTTTAAGGGGGGAAACCCATATAAACGGTCGAAGATGACGAGGAATTTCGTAATTTTTTTCCAACGCAACTACTGGACGGATCATTTTCAACTTTGGAGGCTATTTTATTGTATATTCGAAGACTTGAAAAACATTTTTTTTAAGGCACCAGAGACTTTGATTAACTTTTAATCACGATTTACTCGAAACAACATTTTTGCAATTTGCGGCAGCGAAAAAAAAACTATTCATCCGATTCATTTCAACCAAATATTTTTAGACACATAATTGCAAACCCTCATCGATAAACCTCTATTTAAAAAAAAAATTAATTCAACAATCATTTTTTGCATAAAAATGGTCGGTGAAAATTCGATCTTTTTTCTCTGAGTGCCGCCATTATTACAATATTCAACTTTTGAAACTTTTTCTTGGTTTATCGACAGCGTACTTTCATATAGAATGTAATGAATTCTGCTTTTTTTTTGTTTCGGATGAAAAAAAAACTACAGCTGCCGCAATTCGACATCGCGGGAAAAATTCGTTCAGCAACGATTGGTTGCAGGCTGCTGATGAATACTTATTTTCGATAACAAAAAAATGTTTTTCAAGTCTTCGAATGTACAATAAAATAGCCTCCAAAGTTGAAAACGATTGGTCCGGTAGTTGCGCTGGAAAAAAATCCCGAAATTCCTGGTCATCTTCGACTATTTATATGGGTTTCTCCCTTTAAAGTGCAAAATTAGATAGATTTGATCATAAAAAATCTCAAAAATTTGAATTATTCAAAAACTCACACTCGTCGACACCAGTTGCCTTGGCGCAAGCATCGTGCACCATTTGAGCCAATTGCTTAAGTTCATCACTTATGGCCTGCAGCGCAAATAAACATTGGTGAATATTTTTCTAGCTTTTCCCCCTATATTTCGAGGTTTCCCTTTATATTTTGGAGAAAAATATATTTCAAGCATACTTGAAATATCGTCACAGTATACAGCGAAGATATATTTTTAATCAATAAACTTTGAAAGAATTGGATGTTAAATATATTCTGTCATAAACTTCTACCTATCCCGATCAAATTTTGGATTTTAAACAAATAAATAAACAATAAACGAAATAAAATAAATAAATAAAAATACAATACAAATACACAAATACCGGATGAAGAAACTTACGCTGATTCCGGACGTACACAGAATGAACAAGACAAACACAATGGGCAACATTTTGACTTTTTCGCTCGAAATAAACAAAAAAAAATAATCCGTTCACCAACTAGCGTTATCAATCGGAGAATGAATAGACCGCGGTATCGTCCTCCTACTTATATATCCTCTATACATAGCGTAACTACCAACTAATAATCGGTTGTCATTCGGCGAATGACACTAAGAGCCAGTTATACAGATGGCACGTATTAATTTAATGTACGAGTTTATGAAGAAGGAACAATGCAACTCTTTTTAACGATGACTGCGTTAGTTCCCTCACTCGGATCACGAGATTTATCGGAATTGTAGGTAAAAAAAAAAACAATACTTCTATCGGAATTTGTATTTTATTGCGGATAATCGTAAGAGTTTCTCGGAATCACATGAACGAGCAAAAAGAAAATAGTGTGATTTTGTGCTCGATCAAAACGGTAGACGTGAGCCGATCGTTGCATGATTTATAATTATTCGCAATATTTGCCGCAGTCTCTGCAGCATGAAAAATATTTATCCTAAGATTAGGATGTATTTTTATAAAATAAATCGAAAAAAAACGAACGATTCATTTTCTATAAAGAAAACAACTATGTATATATAAATGTGTGTGTGTGTGATTGTATATATCTATAAATAGATCGGAAGTTATGTACAATCCCGTAGTAAAAAACTCCATTGAATCGCCAATGGCAACCAATGGTCCTCATACGACTCCATTGGACAATGAATGGGGACCCATTGAGATTTCCGCATTTGTCAATGGCGTACAGGGCTGACCATTGATCAGTGAATGGGTATCCATTGAACATCAAATGCGGATGAATCGAATGATCATCATTACTCAATGATGCTCATTGGAAAGCCAATGCGGATGAATCGAATGATCATCATTACTCAATGATGCTCATTGGAAAGCCAATGCGGATGTATCGAGCGATCAGCATTGCCCAATGGTGTCCTTGGGAAGGTAAATGCTGATGAACGAAATGATCCGCTTTACCCAATGATGTCCATTGGAAAGTCAATGCGGATGAACTGAAAGATCAGCATTTCCCACAGATGTTCATTGGAACCCAAATGCGGCTAACGATGAAATGATCAGCATTTACCAAGGATACCCATTGAATAATAAGTAACTACGAATTATACAATGATCAACATTTATCAATAATGTCACTTCATTGACGACTGATCGAATGATGAGCAGCATTCGTTAACGATGTTGCAATCCATATTCGAGGTTCAATGCAGAAAAATTGAACCCATCGATCGATGAGAATTTTTCCGAATGCGATATTTCTCAAACGGCGGTGAATTAATAAAATTAAGTAAGAGTAGATGTCGCTGATTCTCATATATGAAACAAATATTTTCTTCAATTGTAATAAATGCTGATGATTATATCGATGGTCAATCAGTTTAAAATATAATATAATAGTTTAAAATAAAATATAATATAATATATTTAAAAAAAATATATTATATACTGCTCATCAAGTGCGCGTACGTTTGGGATAAATGATTTTTAAAACCGTTTATTTTTAACATATACACATAATTTTATCAGTCCCTCTCAACTCGATTTGTGAGAGGAGAAACGTATATACTTTCATTATCAATCGTCATCTGAATACACTTACAATCTATTTTCTCAATTCTGAGCTTCAATAATTTCTATTAAATGTAATATATATTTATACATATATATATATATATGATTGCTATATGATTGCTATATATGATATATGATATAATTATTGGTCGTTATGCTAATATTAGCATTATGATTAACCTTACTTACTGATAACTTACTTGATTATTTAATGCGTAATTCCATGTATATATAGCAATCATATGAAAGAATCTCCATTGATGATTCCATTTATTCCCCATTGCTAAAATAACCAATGGGGATGAATGCCGAATTGCCTAAGGGGATTGTCTCCATTGAATCCCCATTAGATAATCCCCATTCCGTTTCAAATGGAGAATTCAATGGCGAAAATCCCCTTAGGCAATTCGGCATTCATCTCCATTGGTTATTTTGGCAATGGGGAATGAATGGAGATTTTTCAATGGCGACGAATGGAGTTTTTTACTACGGGATGGATTTAGGATTTTTGTACGAGTTTTGGAGAGAATTCCGCTTAATTATTAATTATCGTTATTTCATCGTTTCTTTCTTCACGGCGGGCTTACCTCTGTCGTGCAAAGCGTCGAGCGATAAGCCTGAAAATACGATGAAAGTACCAATCCACTGTCGCAGTAAGAGATTGTTACCGAAGAATAAAACTGAGCCGAGAACCGTGAAAATTTTCTCGTTGTCATCATTATAGAGCATGGCAATGGTCCGAAGTCGGCGACGGTCAAAAATATCAAAAATTGACCAAATCCACCGGCCATCGAGAACGATAAAATGTGCCAAATCGAATTCGGATGCGTCTCCCAGAATTTTACGAACTCGACAAATTCACCGGATATCATTATAACCGCACCACTGAAGATCATTGCCCAAAAATTCATGTTCAGCATCATGTGACCGGATTTAGATTCGTGCTCGACTCGCATTTTCTCCTGCACCGCGCTCGTTAATCCGTTCATCGTGGGCGAGAGCAATAAGAGAAATTCGAAAAAACCAATTTGACCGTCCGACTGTTTGCTTGCTGTTTTGCCGTTCTTGTGCATGAACAAAATGACACCGATGACCAACAGTCTTGAGGCAACATATTTTTAAGAGAACCTTTATCGTTTCAACTCATTAAGAAATCTTAAATATTGCGAAAAAATTACAGTCTGTTATCAAGGAATGTAATTGTAGTCATTATTCGATAAAAGAAAGAATTCACGCCTTAAGCGCAATTTTTAATTTCGCGAACACACCGGCAACATGAAAATGGCTCTACCAAGTTTTTTGGATAATTTGTCAAACATGTTTCTTTTTTTTTCGATAAACGCGCACCTTATCCGAATTCGCGGATAACAATTTAAAAAATCCCAGTGGCTAAGCCACATGAGAGGTGAAATGTCTTTCGCTACATCACGTTTTCATCATTCGAGCGCCGTAGAAAGAGATAATAAAAGCGCGTGTACCGGGGAAATAACGATATTTCTTTCCATTTATATTGGAGTTTGTTTCTTCTTAAGATAAGAGTCAGAGGTTGAAAAAGATTCTTGGAAAATTGAACGACTAACTGGAATATATTTTCAATTACTACAACAACAGTGTTTAGCATAATTCAACAATAACAATTACAACGTGAACTTCATTCTGGCTTGTTTTTTTTTTTCTGGACGTATTTCTTTATGGATTTGTTCATTAGCGGTTAGACATTGCCGGGGCTTATTTCTGAGATATTTGACTCATGAAAACCGACGTACTACTGTAGAATATAAGGGGGCTGTTTTTTTTTTACCTGAATCACTTTCAATAAATTATTTTTTGCAAAAGGTTGACTTTAGTGAAAACAATTTATCGCAAGCGGCCGATATCAGCCTCTGTGCTATGATTTTTTACGGTAGGAAGTAGTCCTGAAAAAAAAAAGAAAAGTTTATGAATGATTATTTCACCTCGGGACTTTTCTTTTGTTGGCGCAAATTTTTTTGAGCATGAAAAGAAAAAACAGAAACATAATTACTTCCGGATCTGCTTTTTGCCAACATTTTTGGGTCTGAAAAGCCGTATCGCAGGGGTCTGCTCCCTCTGCGAAGTAAACGACAAAGTTGTCATGAGAATTTTGATAATCGTTGAAAAAAATATGCATATTTTAAAGTTCCTCGAAACAAAACATTATTGCTTCATCATTTTTACGCATCAGCACATTCCCTCTACGAGGAAGACGCTTTTCCAGTTTTTTGGCTTCCAAAAATTGGAAGTTTTACCAAATGCGAAACCCATCAACGATTTCCGCAAAATTGAGTACCTAAAAAACTTTGACCCTACCCCTAATATTGCTGCAATGTTATGTTCCGTAGGGGTAAAAATACACTACTCGCCAAAAATAAAGGATCACGAACAATTTCCAATTTTTTCGGTGATTTTTGATAGGCTGTATTTAAGTGAAAAATGATCGTACCGAGGTGATAAAAAAAGGATTTTGAAGCTACAAGATTCTAGTTTTCCAGATATTTCGGTCAAAAATTTTTAGGAGCTACGGTTCTCACGCAATCTTAAGAAAGAGCGCAAAACAAAATTTTTGCAAATTTCTTACATTTCATTTTTCAGTCCGCGGGTTCAGAAAAATTTTTGCAAGACAAATTTGGAAATTTGTCTTGCTCCGTTAATTTTTGGCAAGTAGTGTATTTGTATAATCATTTTTAGCGCGGTGTCCCAAAATTTGACAAATTTACGTCAATTTGTCCCTTTTTTGGAAAATTTAACTTCGCAAAAAGCCTACATACCCTAAGCGATATTTTCAAAATTCTGGAATCTAAAATCGTGCACCCAAATCGACTGTAAATCTTAAACCAGGCACCTGTATTCTCTAAACTATTTGTATTTCCACAACATGACGATATTCGCAGTCTTTAAACATAATTAGGAATTTTGTAAAATCCAAATTTCATAAGCAATTTTCGCGAAATTCGATACCGAAAAACTTTGTACCCAAAGCTATCTGTATACATTTTTTAAATCCCGTTATCGCGAAATTTGTGGAATAGAGAATGTCTTTTTCGCGAAAACCGCCGTTTGAAAGTTTTCAGGTCTCAAAGAATTTTTACGATATTTATAGCAATAGAAGGAAGCGCATGGAATTTGAACAAAACATGATTTGTCGACGTTTTGAAACATTTTAAACTTACATGAAAACCGTAATCTTAACAAATTTCGCGAAAACAAACCTTTCTCCATGAGGAAGCAAAATCATTGATACTCACTGACTGTTCCGCAGCCTCTCAGAGCTGGTTCAAGCTTTGCCTTGTGCTCTTTAGGAATCATGGCGGCTAGAGTTTCAACGTCGATTTCCCCATCAGCGGTCATCTTCAATTTCAATAAATCATTTCGTTAAAACTAACGAGCCGAACCAAAAGAATCTGATTAATTCAAGAAAAATCCTTCAAAGAGTACCTACCCCTGTTACTTGGTCTAGCAGGCACTTCATGTAACACTGGAAATCAATTTTATCAACAAGTCAATATCGAAGCGGTGAATAAATTTAAAAACAGCGATAATGACAATATTTATTTACTGCACCTTGAGCTTAGGATCTTCCGCAAATTCCCCCTTACTGCATGGTTCGATCAGCGCTTCAATTTAAAAAAAACGTCATAAGCCTTGATTCAATAGCTAATTTTAAGACTCTAAGAAAATTGCTCAGACTGGTAAAATGACGTCAGATACACTGAGAAAAAAGTTCAGTTAAAACAACTAAATCCATTTAGTTAAAAAAAAATTTAGTTGATTCAATATTAATTTGTTTGAAATAATGAAACTATAATCAATTCAACAAATGGATTTGGTTAACCGTAAGATATGAGGTGAATGAAATTATTTGGTCAATTTCCCGATACAGTTTAGTTCAATTTACACGTTACTGAGTTGCTGTACAAAAATATTTCGTTGATTTCTACTATATTTTAACTAGATAAATTTAGCTGTAACAAAAAAACAATTCGTATTTTCAATCACACAATTTATTTGGCACAAATATATTTATTTGATTGAACTGAAACTTTGCCCATTCAGGCAATTATTTAACTGATTTCACTAAAACTTCCACTGTATCTTTGTTGAATTACCAAAATGATCTCGTTGAACGTCCGGAACCAAATATTTGGTTGAGTCAAACAAATTTTTGTATTTTCAACAAAAAAAATTTCTCAGTGTAGAGATTGATTTTTCCTAAATTTTCATAAAAGCTTGTAATCTTGACACCTCCATTTTAAAAAATGACTTATTTCGTCATTTTTGTCAATTATCATTGTTAATTATCTCAGTTGCATTATCACATTTTTTATTAAAAACAAAATAAATATACTTGAGAGGATATTTATAGTGCAAAAAGAAATGATTGAAGAAATTTGATAGATTTGCTCATAAAAAATCTCAAAAATTCGAATTATTCGAAAACTCACACTCGTCGACACCAATTTCCGTGACGCAAGCATCGTGCAACGTTTTAGCCAATTGCATAAGTTCATCACTTAGGGCCTGCAGCGTAAACAAACATGAACTTTAGTGAATATTTTCGTAGATTTCCCTCTATATTTATAGGTTTCCCCTTCTATTTTGGACAAAAATGCACCCCCTCTCAAAAGTTTGGATACACCAGTCGATATTTCTTCCCGCTCTAAAAGTTGCATAACTCCGTCAAAAAAAAGATAGAATTAAAAAAAAAGCAATTTGATGGGAAGGAACTCAGCTATGTTTCCTTTTTTAAAAATATTTTTTATAATTTTTTTTCTACCCGGTATGCACTTTCGAACGTGACCGTTTTTTGGCATTTTTTTGACCATCGCGAATTGGGCGCCTAATTTAAGGACATTTTTTTTGTCTTTTTTATCTACCGCACACTTAAAAGGATCAGACGCTCCATTTTCGTTTTTTTTTTTTTTAATTTTAGTACGATTTTTTCTCGCAGTTATTTCACTTTTGGCAAAAAAAGACAAATTTTGTAAGATCCAACGTAACTCAAAAACTATAGAGTTTAAGGGAAAATGTCAGGTATGAAAAAAATAGTGTAGGTATACACGGAATCGCCTGGAATTATTTCAGAATTTTCCTATGACATTTTTTTTTACTATTTTTGCTCGAAACTCTGATGATGACGTCCCAGCGAAAAATTGTATCTGATTGAAATTTCCGTACTTCGTGATACAATAAAAATCTGAAAAAATTCAGCAACATTTGGCATGCTATAAACAACAATTATCAATAATAATATTGCCCAAAAGTTATTTTAAAAAGTTTCAAACAATTGCTTAAACAATTTGTTATTGGCAGTATTATTATTGATGAACAATGATAAATAAATATTATTGATAATTGTTGTTTATAGCATGCCAAATGTTGCTGATTTTTTTCAGATTTTTATTGTATCACGAAGTACGGAAATTTCGATCAGATACAATTTTTCGCTGGGATGTCATCATCTGAGTTTCCAGCGAACTTGAAAAAAAAATTTCATACGGAAATTCTGAAATAATTCTAGGCGATTCCGTATACATCTACGCTACTTTTTTCACACTTGACATTTTTTCAGAAACTCTATAGTTTTTGAGTTATTTCCAAATTTGTCTTTTTTAGCCAAAAGTGAAATAACTTTGCAAGAAAAAATCGTACGAAAATTTTCATGAGACGAAAATAGCGCGTTTGCCAACCCTTTTGAATGTGCTGGAGATAAAAAACACAAAAAAAAAATATCCTTAAGATGTGCGCCCAATTCGTGATGGTCGAAAAAAGGCCAAAGAACGGTTACGTTCAAAAGTGCATACCGGGTCGAAAAAAAACTTAAAAAATATTTTAAAAAAGGAAAACGAAGCTGAATTTCTTCCCGTCAAAAAACTTTTTTTTTAAATTCGAATATTTTTTTTTTGACGGAGTTATGCAACTTCTAGTGCGGCAAGAAATATCGACAAGTGTATCCAAACTTTTGAGCGGGGGGGGGGGGTATATTTCAAATATACTTGAAATATCGTTACAGTACAGTGAAGATATATTTTTAATCAATAAACTTTGAAAAAATTGGATGTTAAATATATTCTGTCATCAACTTCATTATCATGAGGGTCGGTCTTCTCTTTCTATCCCGATCAAATTTTGAATTTCAAACAAATCCAAATACAAATACAGTTCAATACAATACAAAGAACCGATAAAATGCAATACAATACAAATAAACAAATACCAGATGAAGAAACTTACGTTGATCCCGGACGTACACAGAATGAACAAGACAAACGCAATGGGCAACATTTCGATTTCTTCGCTCAAGATAAACGAAAAAAAATCTGTTCACAAACTAGTGTTATCGATCAGAGAATGAATAGATCACGATATCGTCCTCTTATTTATATATCCTCTTTACATAGTGTAACTACCAACTAATAATCGGTTGTCAATCGACGATCGACAGTAACAGCCAATCATAAAGATGGCGCATATTGAATGTACCATTTTATGAAGAAAGAACAATGCAATACATTTTAACGATGACTGCGTTGGTTCCCTCACTCGAATCACGAGATTTATCGGAATCGAAGGTAAAATGAAACAATACTTCTATCGGAATTTGTATTTTATTGCGGATAATCGTAAGAGTTTCTCGGAATCACATGAACGAGCAAAAAGAAAATAGTATGATTTTGTGCTCGATCAAAACTGTAGGCGTGACCCGATCGTTGCATGATTTATAATTATTCGCAATATTTGCCGCAGTCTCTGCAGCATGAAAAATATTTATCCTAAGATTAGGATGTATTTTGATAAAATAAATCGAAAAAAAAACGAACGGTTCATTTTCTATAAAGAAAACAACTATGTATATATAAATGTGTGTGTGATTGTATATATCTATAAATAGATCGGAAGTTATGTACAATGGATTTAGGATTTTTGTACGAGTTTTGGAGAGAATTCTGCTTAATTATTAATTATCATTATTTCATCGTTTCTTTCTTCACGGCGGGCTTATCTCTGCCGTACAAAGCGTCGAGCAATAAGCCCGAAAATACGATGACAGTACCAATCCACTGTCGCAGTAAGAGATTGTTACCGAAGAATAAAACTGAGCCGAGAACCGTGAAGAATTTTCTCGTTGTCGTCATTATAGAGCATGGCAATGGTCCGAAGTCGGCGACGGTCAAAAATATAAAAAATTGACCAAATCCACCGGCCATCGAGAACGATAAAATGTGCCAAATCGAATTCGGATGCCTTTCCATGAATTTTACGAACTCGACAAATTCACCGGATATTATTATAACCGCTCCGCTGAAGATCATTGCCCAAAAATTCATGTTCAGCATCATGTGACCGGATTTAGATTTGTGCTCGGATCGCATTCTCTCCTGCACCGCGCTCGTTAATCCGTCCATCGTGAGCGACAGCAATAAGAGAAATTCGCCAAAACCAATTTGACCGTCCGACTGTTTGCTTGATGTTTTGCCGTCCTTGTACATGAACAAAATCACACCGATGACCACCAGTAGAACGAATAAATATTTTCTAACCGGATAAACCTGAAACAATGAAACAAAAATTAGTTTTCGTTCCGTTAACGTTTACGAGTTTTTCTTGATCAGTCGGACCGACTGAAGGCGATAAAAATTTCAGGTCTATAACTTTTTTACACCGACATTTTTTCAAATTCAAATTTCACGAAACCCTTCGTGGATTTCTTCAGTTTTCAGTTTTCTGAGGGTACATTATTGGCGAATCGAGACACGAGTATATTTTTCGTGTTCTCCGATCAATTTCCAATTGAGCTTGAACTTGACTGACAAAGTCGAAAAAAGTTTGCTTCGATTCTTCGCGACTTTTAAAGGTCTGAAGCAGCCACAAAAATTGAAAAATCAGATCTTTCTTTAGATTTACCTGAGGCGCATTGATTGAACAATAATGGAGCCTCACTTTGCTAAAAACAAACCGCGCTAAGATCGAAAAGAGTTCTTTTTAGAAATCAACAAAATGTTTGGCACTAAGATGATGGGAAATCGCCAATTTATCGCAAATATAACATTGAAAGAACTCAGTTTTCATGAGAAGATGTTGAAACATCGAAAAAACAATTATAAGAACTTTTCGAGTTTTTTCACAAACGAATTTTTGGAATTTGACGAGCCAACTATGTCTTTATCATTTGCTCTGGTGGGGTTTGTGATTCAACGAGTCCTTGACATTCTGGTGCAGTCAAAGAACACTGTTTATCCCTGTCAGTCACCGCCGAGTTGATTTGAAACTCGACATGGCCTTCTTCGTGGAAATGTGGAAATTTGTTCTTTAACAAAATCTTAAGACCTATTTGAACAAACAGAATGAGCTCTTGCTTATCAAGATCTAAATTGCAAATTTTGCGAACGATATAAAAATGAAGATTTGATGTAAATTGTGTTATTTTTCTAAAAAAAACATACTTTTTGGAGCCTCAAGTGAGAACTCTTCAATTCGGATTAACCCTGGTGGATTAAAACCCCACACAAATTTATTCTGACAAAAACAAATGATTTTTGGAATTTGACCACTTTTTGACTCGACTGCAAGGACTTCCTTGAATCCTAAAAATCTTTCCAATGCTACCAGCACTTTCCCATGGAATTCTACGCTATAAAACATTTTTCCAATGTCTTAAATACCTGCTGAAACTGCTTTTTTTTTTGTTTCAATGCTATTTGAATTTTTTTTTTAATTTTATTATTTACCTTTTTTCCTAGAAGTACACCAAGAATCATCACGGGAATAGGTTTACCGGCTTTTCCAACAACCTGAGTGGGATAACTGACAAATTGCAGGGCCATAGTGCTGCAAACCATCGCCAGGAAATAGGTGAGAGCTGAAGTGACGTAGTAAAGTGTCCTAGTCGTGTCCTCGCTCTCTTTCATAAATGTAACGAGCAATACCTTCGCAAAACAGTAATTAACGAGAGATTGGAAGAAAACAAGAGCAAACATGTATGTAAATTTTTCCGTGTTTTCACCCTCGCCATACTGTCCCTTCGTTATTTTTTCTAGCAGCAGGGCAAAATAAAAGTAACATACGAATATACCGCCTGCGCATATGAACAATTTATAACTCTTGTTGCTCGTCATTTTTTTCGAATATTTTTTATAACAATACAAACTCAATGAATATGGAGTTCTCAAAATTTTGTGCGACTGACAGGTTATTTACACATCACCACGCGAGAGCGGAAGGGGTTAGGGGAGAGAGAGAGCGGGAAAATGACAGAAACAGCATGCGTGACAGCGTGGACCGACCGTGGGGCCGACAGCTGGCAGTTTTTGCTTGGTTGAAGTTGACCCGCCCACGACGCTTCTTTACACATTGTTTTTATTTTTGCCGCCTCCGCGAGCGCCCTCGCTCGTCGCTATCACGAAACCTCTTTGCATGCATTTCAACGAGTGACTGTCAGATGGCGCCAATGCCGCGCTTTTCGCCCCAGCGTAGATAGTTCCTTTATCAATATAGATATAGCCCTTACTTTGTTCTTTTCTAGGTTGAAAAATGACATTTGTACTCACAAATTCACGTAGCTTTAAAATTTATCACAGCCTTTATTATCTCTATCGTGTTTCATTGTAAATCGATAATTTATAACGGGGTTGCGGTGCGCGCCTATTTGAATTTCCCGCGTGTTGTCACAGATGACCGTCGGACGACTCGGATGGCGCCACCGGTGCACTTTTTTCCCGCCAACGAAACTTACTTATCGATCGAAGATGGCTCCTACTTCGTTTTTGGTACGTGTTACAAATTTTATGTTTGTACTTCAAATTCACGTGGCTTTGAAAATTTATCACAATTTTTATTCTCGGCGAGTGTTTTATCTCGATAATTAGATCACTCATTTTGTGGATGCGACAGGCGCGTGTTTTCGTTTAAGGTTAATTCACGATGGACCCGAAAATTCATGCAAGAGAAAATCGTCGTCATCTGTGGAAAAAAGAGGAAAGACTGCAGACGACGAAATGTCCTTTACTTTGCATCGGAGGCGCAACGAAAACCGAGATTTCCAGCAGATGTATCCGGCGTATTTTGACTACGCGCTGCACATCTGTAACGGTAACAATAACTCTCGTGGCAAAGATAAGATCCTCCTTTTTTCACTCGCTCCTTGCCCGTTTTTGGTCCTTTCTGATAAAATATTCACTCGTTATCGTCGTGTCTATTGAATTTTTTTTCTCCTCTTTTTGCAATAATACTAACGGGATTTTTTTGTTTCTCGCTCGAGTGACGCGTTGACCACCAATCTGACGTCCATTCCCAAACATTACCCACGATATTGTAAACCCCGTATTTGTTTGGTGGAAATTCCATTACAGGTGCAGTTCCGGCATAACCATCTTCTTCCGTATTGTTGTCGGGAAATTTTCCCTGCCAAATATTCATCCTGGAGCATTTGCAATCGATTTTTCCGAGAAAAAATTAACGTTTTAATGACAAATGTATGATTTTTAGATTGTATTATTTTATTTCAATACCTATGCAAATTGTTTGGCATGAGCTTGTTACCCCAAGGAAACAATCTGTTCGAGAGTCCACCCTGACAAACATATTCCCATTCGGCCTCTGTCGGCAAACGCTTTCCCAACCATTTGCAATAAGCGACTGCATCGTCCCACGATACGTGAATAACAGGGTGGTCCATCCTGTCTGAAAAATTCTGTTTAATTCGCAATCCATTGTTTTATCCTCTAGTCATGATGCAAAATTTACCAGGTTTTGAAATTCGGAACCAAACTTATTTTTCCCAAAGTATATCTTATGAGTATCAATCTATAGGTTGATACTCAAAAACTTTCTTGCCATCTCAATTTGATGAAATTTATACTTTACCTGAATTTATACCTTAAGCCAAATTTATACTTTTATACTTTACCAAAATTTATACTTTAACCCAAATTTATTTTGCCCAGTGAGACTAGAAATTCTACGAAAGTATCATTACAAAGGCTTGAATATTTTCATCTGGTTTTTTTTTCTAAATGACTTTCTACAATTACTTTGCAATATGTTATCCTGACTAGTTTTAATAATAATCAAATTTATTTGTATAAAATTTATAAATTTCATCAAAATAAATTTGAGATAGCAAGAGAGTTTTTTCTAGCAATAAAATCATTTTTCACTGATCAGAAAATATTCATGAATTGTTTGGCTAATATGTAACTGATAGTTTTATTGTGTCCGCGCTCTTAAAATTTGTCAAATCAATTTGCCCAGTGAGACTAGAAATTCTATGAAAGTATCATTACAAAGGCTTGAATATTAAATTACTTTGCAAAATGATATCCTGACTAATTTAAATAATAATCAAATGTATTTTGACAAAACTTATAAATTTCATCAAAATAAATTTGAGATGGCAAGAGTGTTTTTTCTAGAAAGAAAATCATTTTTCGCTGATCAGAAAATATTCATGGCTGGAATTTAATCGATACTGTTATTTTGTCAGCGGTCTAAAAATTTGTTGAATCAATTTGCCTAATGAGACTAGAAATTCTACGGAAGTATCATTACAAAGGCTTGAATATTTTCACCTGGTTTTTTTTTTCTAAATTACTTTATACAATTACTTTGCAATATGTTATCCTAACTAGTTTTAATATGTTCTCACAGGTAATATTGGAATCAGGTCCTTCGGGATTACGCCATGTAGCTCCCTTGACCGGAAGCCACCAAGGAGCATTGGCAACAGCCTGATCGATCTTGGATTTGGCAGCCTGACTCATCAGGCCCTCAAAAACGAAAGAATCGCCGACTTTTTCCGCCTCCGTTCGGTAAGTCGTGGCTCGCACGAATTCGTCAAAATTTTCATTGCTCACTTCGTACTTGTCGATGTAAAAATCCTCAAGACTAACGCTTCTTCGGGGACCTTCACCGTCTACAACGAATATGGGCTCTTTCGTCCCCATTGTAAACGTTCCTCCCTTTATAAATACCATCTCGTCTCTATTATCCGTCCATAATAATTTATTTGTAACCTTTGTGTCACAAAAATCCGTCTCAGTGGATTTTTCGGTCCAAAAATCCGAAACGGAGCGCTTTGGTCGATTCAAATTTTTGCCGCACGAACAATCGCCGATATTGACGTCCGTAGCGATGCAGGCGAAGACACCGAACAGTAAAAGTTGGAGGGAAAACATACGCTGATTGTAAAAAATCATAATTCAAATTTGTTACAGAAAATCTTGAAGCGAAAAGGATCAATCGTGGCTACCGTTTGACGACATATTTACACGGAGAAATCGGAGCTCTCTCGATGATCATTCGTGCGTGACATTTGTACACTTTGCGCGTGACAATTGATGTTTGAGAACCTGCGGATCAGCTGTTCGTGGGCAAAATTATTCGACGAGCCAAGCGTCGATTATCACTGAATCGATACTTACCACGTCGGTTTATCGTTGCCTTCCGCTAATGTCGACAATCTCAGCATTTCGCGCCAAGTTTGAGACTACCGGTTTGTGCAAAAAAAATCCTTTTATCATCTTATCATTAAAATCGCTGAACTCGTGGGTAAATTAAGTTTACTCGATTTTCCATATAAGTCTAAGGACGTTTAACGTCAATTGATCCAAAAGACTGATTTAGTGGAAAAAAAACGTTCTGTTATTAGGAAAAAGCGACGTCACTTTATGTGCTTCAAGTTTCGAACGTTCAGCCAAATGGAAAATTCACAAATGTGTGACTTTAAGACAGAGTTGCAAAAAATGCATTATTTTAATAATGCATTATCGATTTCATTAATGATTATTTTTTCACTTAATAATGGGACTTAACTTCCATTATACATTATTCATTCAATGAATAATGTGATAAGAAAAATGTTGCATTATATTTTTAGTTAATAATGCAAATGTCAGACCATTAAGCATTATATCAGTACTGGAAAATGTAAAAATGAAACATTATGCATTACGTTATTAATGAGCACTTGGAAAAGCGTTACATTATCCGTTGCTGAACCAATGGATAATGTGGAAAGCGTTACATTACTCATTACTGAAATAATGAGTAATGCAAAAATGTTCCATGATCCATTATTAAAGTAATAGATATTGCAAAGTAGCGTTATTTTTTCATTACTGTAATACTGAATATTTTGAATAATGCATTATTCGGAATAAAAATGTTTTATGCATTCGTAGTCCAATAGGACAATGCGATAAAATCTTCCTTTTATTTACGAAAGTGGAAAATATGGATTGATGAAACCGGTTCAGGGACTCGATGGTATGAGTTTGTGAAATTTTTTTAAGTAAAAAAACCCAAAAATGTAAACATCGGAATGTCAACGGAACTAATAATCCCCGTTTTGAAATTCGAAATTTAAATTGCAAATTTGAGTCGAAAGAGAATAAAATACATATATGCTGCACATTTCCCTTTGATCTAACAAATAAAAAAAATGCCCAAGTGGAAGATGATTTTTTCTTTTGGTTGATTCACAAATAAATAAAAAATACATGAAATTATTCGAGAGTAAAAAAAAGTAAACAATCGTATATGAATAGGAATAATTATTCTCTTGACAATTTCCGGTCAAAGATAAAAAAGAAAAAGATGCTGTAGGTTCAAATCTGATCTAACAAATAAAAAAAACAAAGCTAAGTACCGAATTATATTTTCGAAGTAAAAAATTAGGAATGTAACAAACGAATTTCCATAGCGAGAAATCTAAAAAAACGAATTACCCTGTAACAAATTTGAGGGACTAACACATACAGTCTGAGATGTATCATTTTTACGCATTATGATTATAAAAAATCATACGAAAAGGAAGATTTCATTGACATTGCTCTCTACATACAGAAATTATTTTTATTCCCTTAAACCATTGCTCAAAGTAATATATTATTTATAAATGTAATGCGTTATTTGAAGTAATGCACTGCTCGATGTAATGTGTTACTCGAAGTAATGAATTGCTCAATGTAATGCATTACTGAAAGTAATGCATTGCTCAATATAATACATTACTCAAAGTAATGCATTATTCTTCGGTTTTGTACCATTCATTGTCATAGTCATGAAAATTTGGTTCTACTTTGAATTAGCCATTACTGTAATAATGGACAATGGCAGCATTTAGCGTTATCCATTACTGTTGTAATGAATAATGTTACGATTTTTGCATTATTCATTATTAATTTAATGCATAATCGTTAGGTTTCACATTTTTCATTACAAAAATAATGCTTAATGTTTCTATCATAGAATTTTCATTATTTCTAAAATAAATAATACATTATTTTTATATTATAATTTCGGCAACCCTGCTCTAAGGAAAAAATGAAAGACTCCGCCAATCTTGGTAAATCATTTCAAAATCTTCTGGAATTATTTTAAAAAGTTATGTGCCAACAATTTTTCCATTAAAGAAACATATTTGTCGCTTTTCCGTTTAGTTAAACATTCAAAACTTTAATTACATCTTTCATTGGTTTTTGTTTTGCGCGTGACAAGTTTTTGACGTTGGTTGCACCTTTAAAGATCGAACTAAAGGCAAAGGAACAGCGGAATTGCAGCTCATAACTATATTTTTTCTTCAAATTATTTATCATCCGTAACAATATAGTAAAGATTGTTACGTTGATGGGGGGACGGTTATGATAAGAAAACCAATTTATCTGCACCTTCTCGTGGATCTTGGATGAAGGAAGTAATCTTTTAATCCCAGATATAGTGAATTACAAAAGGGTGTGTTCTCAACCGCTCCCTTCACGCAGATCCTCTCGAAAAATCTTTCTTTTTTTTTTTAATTTCCATTTACTCAACATTCTTTCAGTGAGGAGGTGATGCCTAAAAGGATCTGGGCTACATGACCAAATTCAGTTTATTACAAGTCTATAAATAAAGACGTTCTTTTATTGCAATTGCTGCATTGGCGTTGACACTAAAAGAGCATTAATCACGCATAGGGAAATTTCTGATGGATCTCAGGTGTATCAGAAATGCAGTATTTAAGGGGAACCTTACTCTAGAGTCAGCAAAAAAGGCCTAAATTTGATAATGTTTTTTTGGAATATTGGAAAAGGGATTATTTTTTTAGGGTTGCCAAGGGTTTCTTTTTTTACGGTTGATTAAACACATATTGAAGTATGTAAAAAAAAAATTTTATTGCATTTCTGATACAAAATGGCGGTGACAGAGCCAGTCTTCAAGAACGCCTTTTTTTCGATATCTCCACGGGCGGACGTGTAACTCCGAAAGTATAAGATCTAGAAACAAAAAATCAATTTTTCTTAATTTATATGTCATTGGGGAGAAAATTACATTGGGCTTTTTTTTAAATCAATTAATGCTATAATCGCACAAGCTTAAACAAAAATTTCATGTTTTCGGCAAAAAAAATTGGCAATAAATTGTTTCAAAAAAAATTACATTTAATCACACGAATTCGTCGTGTGATTAAATGTATTCACTTCAGATAATGTGATTGTGAAGCTACAGTCAAAATTTCAAAACAATTCATTGAACGGTTTTCGAGCAATTTTTCTACCCAGTTTGAAAAAAGTGACTCAACAAAAACATTGTTAAAGTTTTGTAAGTACATTAACGTTGCTTCAAGGCGCTGCGGCAAAATTGAAAAAAAAATCAATTTTTTTCCAAATTCTAACTATAGAACCAATTGGCTATTGTTTTTATGACCCTAAAGTATTGTTTCAGCAAAAAAATCAATTTTTTTCAAAATTCTAGAGTGATGTAACGCCTTACAAAAGGGTTGTATCAAGGCACCTTCGCACCTTTGTCTAGAAAAAATTATGGCTGAAACTCGTGTTCTTATATTCTAATTTACTATGAATGTATCTGAAATACCAGAAAACATATTACAGCACTACTTTTTGGCGTGCATATATATCTTAATTAATGGCAGGCAGGTATAAAGACCCTTTTTCGGTTTCGTACGATCCACATGGCGCTGTCTCCCTCGCACTCGCAGCGTTTGCTTAGCCCCTTAAGGGGAGGCTAAAGACCCTCTTACTCGGTCTGACACAATTTCTATGGCGTTATTGCTTTCCTATTCATGGGAACAAGGAGCGCGTTTGGCCGCCTCTTAAGGCTAGGCAGAAATATGGCAGAGGGAAATGAGCCTCCTTGAAGGGAAGTATAAGGGTCAACGGAACCTTTTTAATCCAATTTTCTGGAAGATAGCTTGATGAAGGAAAAAATAGTGAGGCCTCCTGCGTAATTAATGGATGCAGACCCCAACCATAATATTTTTATTCCATTGAAGACGGAGGGGAAAGGCCTATCTTCTTGAAAAGAGGCTAATTTCGTTTGACGATCGCTTGATTACAAGAGAGATGGCGCTATAGAAATTGTGTGAGAGCGAGAGAGCCTCCCCTTTGATATATTGAGGATATAGAAAAATATTAAACCATGGGTAATAAAAGAATTTCAAGAAGGACGGATGAGAGAACGCATATTTGAGCAGATCTGCATGACAACTGTATTTGAGAACGCACCTATTTACATACGAAAGCATAAATTGTGTATTTGAAGTTCTGAACGTTATCAATTGAAAGAAAAATCTACAAATGCGTGTCTTTTATGAATAATTTAAGGAAACCCACCGAAACTTTATAAATAATTATTTCAAATATCGAAACGCATTGTAAAAAATGTTATTAAATTTAATATACTTGTTATTAACATTTCATATTCTTTTGTATATTAAATTTTAATAACAAGTATACGAAACCGAAATGAATTGACTTCGATTGGAAAATTAACCATTTTAACTTAAATTCAATATTTGTACATTGAAATTAAGAGAATAAACTCTGAAAATTAAAATTTATATTAGTATATTACTGCAAAACTTTGGAACGTTTGGAACGTTTTTTTATGCCATTTCGCCGGAAGTCAACGTAAACTAATTTAACAAACGGCATTTCAAAGGGGAAGAATTCGGCTTCATTTTCGTTTTTTTAATTATTTTTACAATTTATTTTTAGATTTGGACTCTATTTTGAAAACAACTGTTTTTCGCTTTTTTTGAATACATTTTTACGATTGGATTCATGAAGGAAAAAGTTTGAACTTCAATTTCCTTTTTTTAAAAACTCTGAGCGATTTCTTTTTCCAAAGTTATTCTGTTGTTTGTGAAAAAAGAAGAAATTTAAAAAAATCCCCTATAACACGAAATCAAAGAGAATTCATGAAAAACTTCAAGATATCAAAAAGTTGCGTCTGTTTTCGTTGAGTTCAGAGGCATTTTTTCAGATTTTTTTTCCAACATTTTTTTTCTGACCGAAAAAAGAAGGAACAAAATTTAGGAAAAAAATGTTAAAAAAAATTCTGATGTGTTGAAAATGGTTAAATGAAGTATTTTCCCCTCTTGAAATTGTATCAATAATCCTATAGTTTTCAAGTTATGGGAATTGAATGATCTGAGCTCAGATCCAGAAAATACGAAAAAAATGTTTGAGAAAAAATCTGAAAAAATTCCTATGAAAACAGACGCAACTTTTTGCTACCTGGAAGTTTTTCATAAATATTCTTTGTTTTCGTGTTATACGGGATTTTTCAACATTTTTTCTTTTTTCACAAAAAACAGAATAACTTTGGGAAAAAAAATCGCTCAAATTGTTTAAAAAAAGGAAATGGAAGTTCAAACTTTCTCCTTAATGAATCCAATTGTGAAACTGTATAAAAAATATTTTCTCTAGAAGATGGGTGCACCTGAAGAAAGAGGAAAAAAGGCGAAAAACAGTTTTTTTCAAAATACAGTCCAAATCTAAAAACGAATTGTAAAAATAATTTTTAATAAACAGGAAATGAAGCCGATTTCTTCCTCTTTAAAAAGCCCTTTGTTAAATTAGTTTACGTTGACTTTTGCAACGCGGAATGGCATAAAAAAGACCTTTTTTGAAGTTTTGTCCGGAAACTTTTCGCCGGTAGTGTAAATCAAAGTTAATATACTGAATATGCAGAAAAACCATATTTTTTTATGAAGTTTCAACAGAAATTTTTTACAGTGCAACCTTCAAGAATTATTTACCAAGTATCGGCGGGATCTTTCAATCTTCCATGAAGGAATTTATTTGTCTATTTTTTGTTTGTCATCAACATTCGGATTTTTAAGCACAGCATAAATTGACGAAAATCCTCAAAATGAAACTCCAGTTTTAACGAGAACCTTATTCCTCTTTTTAAGTCTCGAGCATGCGACGAACTTTGATGCAAAAGCGTCAAGCTGCATTCACCTGTTTTTCCTCCTTTCAAAATATATATTTCTTTCTTTCAAATCGATAAACAAACGTCACCTTAAAATTTTGCTTCAACACGAGCTTTATGAATGAGAGCTCGATAAGTATTACGAACTCTTAGTCTCTTAGCAAAAAAAAAAGCAGAAAAATATCGAAGAATGAGAGTCTCCCACATGAGAATTAATCTTGCGAGCGATTTAAATGATCGATTCTCCGCAAACACTCTTTAGATTTTTGTGAACTCTTTTAGGTATACGTATATATATATATATCAATATACGTAAAATGATATCATCGATAGTTTCGCACGACGAGGAACTTCAGGTTAACGGAGCTTTTGCGAATATCAGTCTAATTGCGAACAAAGCTTGGGCTCACGATCGGGAGGATAAATATCGAAAATTGAATCAATCACTGTGGGTACAGGTATGGGGCTATGAAAAATTCTATGCTCTTTAGAAGAGATAAAATAAAATCAACATTATCATGTACCTAAAGATCCGAACGCTTTGCTGAACCAAAAATGGACAAATGTATTCTATTGACGAAAAATTGGCATATCCCTCCATTCTTTGATAAATTATTCTGAAAACTTTTTTGATTACTCAAAAGAATTATTCACCAACTATCGTCGCAGCTTCTTAATTTTCGATTAAAGCAATACATTTCTAAATTTTCGTCCAGCTCAACGTTCGCAGCTCCAAGTGCATGCATGGTGACCTCAAAATTTTCATCCCAACTTTATCGGACACGTATGAATGGAAATCAATGAAATTGTCATACTTGTGCCGGTATGAGCCTCCCCTTAAGCATCAGTGAGAAAACTCGTGAAAGTGTCACGCAGCAACAGAGTTGCAAATAATGCATTACTTTTTTTAAGGCATTTACATTTTCAATAACCATTAACTCTTATCGATTAGTTGAAATAATTTCCATTAACCATTGAATGTCAATGGTTGATGGAAATTATTTCCATTAACCATTAGATGTTAATGGTTAATGGGAGTTATTTCGATTATCCATTAAACGTTAATAGTTAATAGAAATTATTTCCATTAACCATTCCATTACATGTTAATGTTTAATGAAAATAATTTCCACTAACCAATAACATTAAATGATTATGGAAGTTACTTTCAATTATCAATAAGAGTTAATGTTATTGGTTAGTGGAAATTATTTTCATTAACCATTAACATTTAATGCAAATAATGCATTACTTTTTTTAATGCATTTACATTTTCAATAACCATTAACTCTTATTGATTAATTGAAATAATTTCCATTAACCATTGAATGTTAATGGTTAATGGAAATCATGTCCATTCGCCATTAAATCTTAATGGTTGATGAAAATTATTTCCATTAGCCATTAAAATTTAATGGTTAATGAAAATAATGTCCATTAACCATTACATGTTAATGTTTAATGAAAATAATTTTCACTAACCAAAAACATTAAATGATATGGAAATTATTTTCAATTATCAATAAGAGTTAATCGTTAATGAAAATTATCTCCATTAAATGATTAATGGAAATAATTTCCATTAATTATTTAATGTTATTGGTTAGTGGAACTTATTTTCATTAACCATGAACATTTAATGGTTAATGGAAATCATTTCCATTCGCCATTAAATCTTAATAGTTGACGAAAATTATTTCCATTAGCCATTAAATTTTAATGGTTAATAAAAATAATGTCCATTAACCATTACATGTTAATGTTTAATGAAAATAATTTCCACTAACCAATAACATTAAATCATCATGGAAATTATTTTCAATTATCAATAAGAGTTAATGGTTAATGAAAATTATCTCCATTAAATGATTAATGGAAATAATTTCCATTAATCATTTAATGTTATTGGTTAGTGGAAATTATTTTCATTAACCATTAACATTTAATGGTTAATGGATATCATTTCCTTGAACCATTAACATTTAATGGTTAATGGAAATCATTTCCATTAGCCATTAAATCTTAATGGTTGATGAAAATGATTTCCATTAGCCATTAAAAATTTCGCAACCCCGCGCAGCAATGTGATCAACACTATTTTTTTTGCTTCGCCCAGAATTGTAAATTGTGTGAGGCTTACGATGAAAAAAATTGTAAAATGAGAGTACGAGACGTTATACCGACCTCGCGTCTCGCCAAGTACGGGAACTACGAATACAACGTTCAACGTGAGAGAATGTACAATTCTGGGACGACGACGACGACGACGACGACACAAGATAGTCGAAGAAGCTTAAACGGCGACGAGGAGACCGATAGAACGAAGTATTGGTTCGAAAATAGTGCCTGTCTTGAGCCATGGATGCTTCGACAAGTCGAGGATTATTTCGACACAATCTTATCACCGACGTCGTTTATTCCCCTCGATAAAATACAGCAGTCTTGCGAAGAAGATATTGGTCAGTAAAAGCTCTAAAGTGAAAAGAATGCGAGAGACAAATTTTGTTTCATTTGTAAAATAGCCGAAAAAAAATAGAACGTAATGAAAAAAAATGCAGGCAATTATCGTTCCCCAATTCCGTACACGATTGACGACAACAACGAGCTGCAATTGGAATCGCGAATTTTCAGCAAATCGGTGAAAGATCTGTGGAACTCACGACGAGGAACCAATGATTCGTACCGCGATAAAAGATCCACCGCTACTACGGTCATGCGAGATATTCGTCGATTGAGCGACGGATGCAAGGATGAAAAATTTCACAAGACTCGTCGTCACGAAAAACGCCCGGATGTGCCGAAGAATGTTCAACAATCAGCTTGTACCGCGCGCAACAACGAGAGGAATTCATTGAACGTTAAACGAGCGAATTCGAATTATCCCGTCACTTCGACGATGACAACGACGACGACGACGAATCCGTCGATTATTCCCAGGCCAATTGCTCCGATGCTCAGTCCCGAAGTTGCGGAATTTTTTCCAAAAGGACCTATCAACAGTGCTGCCATCAGCGAGAACGAACAGCGTCGAGGATCCTTGCAATTTTTTCCCTCATCGTCCGAGCCCAGTTATCAGGACGAATTGTTTCCCTACAATCGGAGCAACTCAACGTTGAATCATGTAAAATTTTATAATTCTTTCCATTTCTCCATCGCGATATTCGCCATTTGCAAGTTTACGAAAAATGGGGTATATGCACAGTTGTAAATAATCCATTGTTTTTATAATGCAAGATATTCATTACCCGTTACACTGCATAATGTGAAATGGACAAGTGTACCATTACAAAATACAAGAGCAATGTGTAAGGAATGCGTGTTCCATTACCAATAAAAAAAAGTAATGTGTAATGGACGCATGTGCCATTAAGAATGAAAAAGTACAATTTACAATTGAAAAAAAAGTAATTAGCAGTGCTCCATTAGAGTTTTTCTACGACGATGTGGAGCAGGTACTATTTTGCTCAAAGGTAAGTCTATTAATTTTTCAATGAAAATAATTTGTGTGTATCAAGTTTTTGTTAACTTTACTATCGCAGTGGTAAATGTATGAACAGTGATTTTTGGGGGTAATTTTTAGTCCATTCTTGTAAAAATTACAATTCAAGAAAGACTTATAGGTGTCAGTGTATATTAACTTCATGTACACCGACACCTATGAACAGTTATTTTTTGGAGTAATTTTTACTCCATTGTTGTAAAAATTACAATTCAAGAATGGAGTAAAAATTATTCCAAAAAATCACTGTTCATACACTTACCACTACGATAGTAAAGTCAACAAAAACTTGATACAGACAAATTATTTTCATTGAAAAATGAATAGACTTACCTATGAGCAAAATAGCACCAGCTCCAAATTGTCGTAGAGACACACTAATTTGTAATGGAATATTCTCCACTACAAATTACTTTTCGTCAATTGTAATTTGTAATCGAGCACTCATTCATTACACGTTATTTTTTTTATTTGTAATGGCACATGCAACCATTACACGTTACTGTACTTTTATTATTTGTAATGAAACATGCATACATTACATATTACTTTCTTTATTTATAATCTTACAGAAAGTTGTGAAATAAACAGACATGAAACTCACAGCACGCATTGCAGTGCACATGTAGTTTCCCAACCTAACCTTAACTTTGCAATCAAGATTTTTGGGGTGGAGTTGACATAAAAAAATTCGAAAAAATCTTAACGGTAAAAATAAAAAAAATAGTTAAATCAAGTGAAAATTGTCAACAAAGAGAAATTATCAATAAAAAAAAAGAATCAAAAAAATAAAAAGTACTTGGTGAGTTTTTTTACTGAGCATACACTGACATTCTAGTGTTCACTTTTTAACTCAAAAACCGTTTTGACTTATCGTCCGTTAAAAACAAACTCGCCAAGTACTTTTTTTTTAATTCTTTTTCTTTATTGATAATTTCTCTTTGTTGACAATTTTCAATTGATTTCACTATTTTTAAAATTTTTACCGTTAAGATTTTTTCGAATTTTTTTATTCCAACTCCACCCCGAAAATCTTGATTGCAAAGTTACGGTTAGATTAAGAAACTACATGTGCTTGGCAATGCGTGCTGTGAGTTTCATGTCTATTTATTTCACAACTTTTTGTAAGAAGACGAAACTAGAGATACTTTCGTATATGTACTTGTCTCCAATTTTTGCACACCATTTTTGGTGTTTTTGGGGTATTACTTTCTTTATTTGTAATGGAATACGTTACGTTACTTTTATTATCTGTAATGAAATATGCATAAATACATATTGCTTTCTTTAATTGTAATGGAACACGCATCCATTACACATTACTATTTTTATTTGTAATGGTACATTCATTCATTGCACGTTACTTTTGTAATTTGTAACGGAAAACTTATCCAATACGCATTGTTCAAAGTAATGGGTAATGCATTACTTTTACATTACTATTTTCACAACTTTGAGTATGTGTTATATTTATATTTTTGAATTATTTAAATATGTTATTCTACATCAAAATCTAAGAGACGCGTATTTTTTTTAATGTCGGAAAAACATTTCTAGGGGGTTAAATGACCCCCTAAACTTGGGACCTCCGAGGGGTACTTTTCAGGTTTCACCTATTTCCACTTGAGATAATCGAATGCAGCCAAATGGATAATTCATTATTTATCATCAAGGTCCATTTGGGTGCATTCGATTATCTCAAGTGGAAATAGGTGAAACCTGAAAAGTATGGTCACTATTGTGGGGAATACGGGAAAACGTTAATTGGCGTCCCTCATGTGGGGACGCCAACCGAACCAACTCGGGGTCGTTGATAATCTGATAGTTACATTTGACATAAAATTCAAGTGGACAAAAAAACCTAGCTGGAAAGAATCCTAAGCAGACAACATAAGCAGGAAACAAATGTTAGATAAATGTTTCTAGAACTCCGGTGGTTTGGCTCTAGCTGTGTCTCATCATCCGGCGAGCGTAAACACGTGGATACGTGGACCCCATCAGTGGTTTCATCGAATAGTACCACCGATGCAGATCCAAGTGCCCAGTGTCGTCAATCGTCCACCTTTGTATTCGTCGATACCACCATTTTGTCCAACGATCGTTCATCATCCGATAAATATTCGCGAAAAGATTTTCAATCCTGGCCTACCGCCGATCGGTGTTACAGCATCGATACCCGTTTATCAGAGGCCCGCCGAGCTCTATCAGGAAGCTTCCCAGAGAAGATCAAAGAATCATCATCACAATCATCATAATCATCAGGGTGTTGATTTCAACAATCTCATATTATTGACAAAAAGTGGAATGAAAGCGCGTCGCAATCAGTCGAAGAATCCTCAACAATCATCGAGCTTCATACTTGAATCGAGACAGCCGAATTTAAAATCCGAGAGCGATGTCTTGCAGTGGTTGAACAAGGGTTATCCAAAGAGGGCACGTGAATTCAGCACGGTTAATTCTCTAGTCTCAGAGTTGAGTCGTTTTGAGGGACAATTTGTCAATTGTACGAGAACAGTGTCAACATCGACGACGAGCCAGAAGCAATATAAAATTGGCGTTGATTCGCGTGTAACTGATTGCGACAATGATGACGACGACGTCGAGGATGACGATGATAATGATATTCTTGAGCAAGTCGTTTTAGAAGATTCTACTAGCGTACCCTCGACGATGATGACGAAAAAACGATTGTATCGTGATGTACTGACCAACACATCGCCCACTGAAATGATCGTTGAAACATTGTTGGACAAAAGATACGACGAGCTCGAGCAACAGGCAATGGAACAGTACAGAACTTCGGAGGAATGTCTTGCTATTCGTTACCAGGTCATAAAAACACGTGCGATTATTAACGTGGACATTTTGAAAACGACAATATCGATTTATTCCAACGAGAACTTAACATAAAGAACGAGCGTCGCATTATCGTGCGAAATGTATAAATTAAAATTTCAGGAACTCGAGCGACAGGCGTTGGAACAATATAAACACAATGATAGTTCATCGGAAAGCATACGTGCAATGTGTTCCGCGACGCTATGCTCAGAGAAAAATTCCGATGTGACGGATTGCCGTGAAGTTAACGACAAGGATAACGATGTGACAGTGATGAACGTTGATGAATGTTCGGGGTTCGGAAAACATAGGTGTGCCAATTCTGAAAACGATACTTCGGACATCGTCAAAGCAGGTTTTAATTATATACACGGGATATTATGGATGAGCGTGTAAAAGAAAGGGAGTGAGAGAGAAAAAAGAGAGAGGTAATGCTGACTAACCATTAAAAAATAAATAAACCCTGCGGGGTTCATGATATAAGGTCTTACGTTGGAACGATCGATAAGCATCCTGAAAACTGATAAAAAATGTTCATCGGTAACGACGAGTCACGTTAATCCCGGATCAAAAATATGCAACAACAGAAAAGTAACACCGATCGTCGTTACAAAGAGCTTGAGCAAATTGAATCACGGCTCTTTCGATATACGCTCAAAAAACACGACGAACGGTGCATCCGGGGACAAGATCGATGACCAAGGTGGAACAAATGTTACATGTAAATTTATCAATTGAAAAAATTATGTCTATAATAGCATTCTAGGCCAATTGGATCAGTATCTGACTTATGACTCCTTCGATAATGGTACCCATTGTGGGAAATGATTCAAAAAAGCCTTCGAAATTTTTTGTAGAGTTTTCGAGCCTTCTAGTGCCTCCCATCTTGTAAAACGCATTCCAGCTCAATTCGACCAGGGTTTGGCTCTATCCCCTTTGATTTTGGAACATTGTTGCAGAATCTGTTCACTGACTCTCTCACATCGTTCCGCAATTGTTTTTTTATTTTTTCCAGCCACCCGCTATCAGCCGACTCATAAAATACACGTGTAATGAATCAGAAAAAATACATCAATTCTGTAGGAAGAAGTTAAGACTTTTGTCATGAAATTAAAGTGGAACACCTTTCGATATTGATTTTATGCTCGACATTCCGTCTCCTCGAAGATAATGTCATATCATGCCATTTTTCAAATAGATAACGAGAATTTTTTTCATAAAATCAAAGTAGAACATGTCATAAGAACAAAGTAAAATCAAAATTCCTTAGGTCCATAAAAAAATTGACAAGCATTTTCAAGTTTCATGATCTTTTGTTTGGGTCGTACATATTAATAGCTTGAGGGTAGCGTGTAGCAGGGAGTGGCAAAAATTTAGCTGGGTTGTTTGGAACTGGAAAGACATTTGCTGCAACGCATTACTAAATCCAAGCAGGTGGGAGCCAAATCCTGTCCGAATTGATCAGAAACGCACTTTATGACTTGGAGAGTAACAAGAGAGTGAAAGAAAAATGCCCAAACACTTAAGAAAGTTTTTTTTCCAACCGAAAGAACATGACCTGCTTCAAACTACTCTTTGAAGATTTGGTCGAAGATGAAGTGCTGACCAAATTGACCTGGTCTGCCTGAAAAATATAATCAAATGAAAATAATGCAAATAATCAATTCTTACCAATACATGAGCGCATTGTCACAAAGCTTACACGTATTTTAGCGGAATCATCGTTTAACAAGCGCCATCTGATAGTGCTGTCTCGTGTGAAACAACCAATACCGTCGATCAGAACATCAGAAGTTATTGAGGAAAAAGCAACCACGAGTTATCGCAACGTAATGAAGAAGATGAATAATTGTGTCATACCGAGCGGCGGTGGTGACGAGAAAGTCACGATTCTACGCTCGCCAGGAGCACAAGTTTGGCTTTCAAACTTTTGGCGTTGAAGTGGCCCTTATCAAGTTTTAGTGCCAACTTTATCTACCCATTATCGTTACAAATATACATGTCTAAACTCTTAACTCGATTTATCACATGTTTGCAAGAGTATCTCGCAATTCCACTCAAAAGAGATTAGGAAACCTTGAGATAAATATTTGCGAAAATGAGCAAGAAGAAATTTTCATGCTACGGTAGATTCTGAATTTCATTTACACACATACACACACCTATATGTTCGAGGCTCAGGAGACCATTCCCCGCGCGCAGTAATGTTTGACGAATCCAACTGCTTCATGAATAGAGAAATTCCACGTGTATGGATGTGTGATTCACGCGGAGAATTGTGGGTAATGGGTCTAATGTGTATTACCAACATACGCACATCTATGTGTGTAGGTAAACGTGACTGACGGGCTCTGCGCAGAATGGCAACATCGCAACGGTCATTATAAGCTGTAACCGCAACCGTGTGCGAACCACACATTTCAGCAGCAACATCCACGGCCAAGTGGGAGATAGAGAACACGATAGAGAAAGGAGAAAGAGCGAGGAGGAAGATTGCGAGCTCAACCCGGGGAGGGCGGAGTAGCACACGGTCGCCTAGCAACGCCGTGCCGTAAAGCTGGCGAGGTCAGAGCCATTGTATTATATATAGTTGCGAGGTCGCTGAGTTACGACGAGAGAGGACTCTTTGGACAATGAGAAACGAGACAGAGCTGGTTCCACAATACCGCAGAAAAAAAAATATTGCACCTACATTATATACAATGCGCAAGTCCAAAAAATTCAGCCCCGGATCTCGACAGATGAGTTAACCGTACAAAGGAATTACCCAGCTTTTCCGGAGAATGCGCATTCCACCGCAAATAAAGTAACACAGCGACTCCCCGTTGAGCTGAAATACATATTCCATGTCTTTTGTTCACTGGAGCTTACTCATTACCGAATTCCAAAGGATGTGTCTGATGACGGACTTGATGGGTTATTACTGGCGCATTAATTTGCAAAAACCTCTTTCGCAATAGGGCATTACCGTTTGCATCGTAACGCCATTTACTATTACGGCGAAGATCCTGGGCTGCGAAGAGATTCGAGGGGTCTTAATGCGCTATTTGGCAGGCGGGAGGGGATGTTTGAGTATGTACATAGAAGAGAGGTCGCGGGAAGGGGCGATGCGACCAGCGCTTCTCGTCCCACGTTGCCAACTCTCGACGCGTTTCAGGACGCCAGAGGGAATTTCGCAGTAAGCGAGAAAGAGGGAAAGACGCAGAGAGAGAGAGAGAGAGAGATAGGAGCTTAGAAAGCTACGGTAGCAGCTGGGACCTGGGAGTGAAGCCGACTGCAACCCAGCCAATCGAAAGACCCGGCAAGTCAGTAGGAAGTACAGACACAAACGCCGTCGACGACGGCGAGGCGTTGCTATGGGGGTGAGACTGAAGGGTCAATGTACAATATTGTACAGAAAAAATTCTTTCGAGCTGCGGAATTAATGTTATTATCAGCGACCCAAGACGGGGATCCGTGATTAACCGAAGAAGGAGGAAAAATTGCATGGCAACCAATTTAGCGGGTAAGAATTAAAGGTGATCACCGGTATCGTGATTCCCCTGGGAATTAAGGAATGAAACGCAGACATCGGCGCGAACATATTTTCTTCGATCAATAATGCTCGGCAATTTTGCGGCAGGCTTCTCTCTCTTTTTTGGCATCAAGCTCGATGACCACACTTGTATATCTATTTATACTCTTTTTATGGTTCGAACTTCGCCAACGTCATGCCGTATACGTGCTTTATCGTTAAATTACATTACCAGTCGTAAAAGCTATCCATGCAAAGACACGAAAACAGTCGTTATTGCTCAATTTTAACGGCTGCACTTATATTTTTTTACGATTACTTCTCTTCTCGTGGCAGTGACGATAAAAGACAAGAAAAATATCTGCGACGAAAAGTAATGTCCCGTCGCTTCACACAGGCTGATAAAGGAATGCGGGCTTCAGCGATGGAAAAAATTCCTTTTTTTTTAAACCTACGATATTCGCGGAACGGCGTATCATTATTGGGACAGCGCAACATACATGTGGCTGTCAAGGGAGGTGTTTTCATTGGGGCAATGTTCCTGGAATATGAAAATTGTACAACCTCCGTTAACATCATGACCCCTCAAGTTAAATTTAACCAAGCCCTCGTGTTTGTGTGAGCCTCACAAACGTCTCCCGGCGATTCAACATTATTGGGCATGTGTGTCTGCATGTCTGTCGTCGAACGTGCATCATCACCGCTCACGAGCAAAACCGCCTGAGCGAGTATGGGTTCATTTGGGGGAATAACTCCAATGAGTGGAGAGGGGTCAAGGGGAGAAGGGAGGCATCAAGCAATTGGATACTAGTTGGGAAATTGCGCTTTCAGCTTCGTCGTCTGTTATATTTGTGATGAAATGGGATTGTAGACATATATATGTACGGCAGTAGGGTGGGACGAATACCATTTATTTGCGCACGTTACTGCAACGGCTGGCAACCAAGTGCGGCTGCGCGTCGAACGGGCTTTATTTCCTTCGATACCATTGGATCCCCCCTACGTCCAACCTCTATTCGCCGTACTCACTTTTGGCCTGAGCCCGGACGTTGGGTCGACATTATGTTATAATCACTTCGGTGTTATGCTTCCTTCCCAATCTTCACAATATATTCTCTTCGTTCTTCTCTCTCGCTCTTTTTGTGCCTGGGATTCTATAGAGGCCCCGGTTTTGTGCGCCGGTTGGGAGCATCAACCCAACAGATACTCCGACGCCGTTGATATAACCATTTTGATCGATGATACTGGAGAAATATAATGGACGCCGGTAGAGGGGGAGGGGGCGCAGGGGGCAAGAGGATTGCGCGTCTTTGTATGCGCGTGCGTCTGTGTTTAGGTTACACGGGAATCTGAAGTTTTATGCTTCCCCAGTTGCTTGTTCCTTCGCGCCTTGTAGTACTACACAGACACAGAGGAGCAGCAAAATCGAGGAAAAGAACCTAGTTTCTGGATCCAGAATAGACTCCTCCCAGGAGCCATAAAACGGTCTTCGGGCATGGGTGGGGCACGGTGAAAAGCTCTTTCTCTCCCTCTCTCTTTCTCATTCTCTGTTCATAGGGGAACTCAACTTTCTATGCATCCCTCTCTCTCTCTCGGTTGCACGAACACAGGCAAAAAAATGTGTAGCTCTCTCAGCCCACGAACGGAAACCGCGTCGCAGCAGCTTCCCGCGCGTCCTAAGACCGAAGCAACTCCCGTCCCTGACTGAGAACAGGAGGCAAAACCCCGCTTAGCTTAGAACGAAGCCCGCGGAAAGGGGCCCGAGCAGTTCAGCTTCTCGAGCTCGGCTCTGACCGACACACGTTTACCTAGCTGTAGTACCTCATCTTTTCATTTTATTTCTTTGCAACTTGAACCATCGTTCTTATATTTCTTGTTTTTTCTTTCGTTACGCTTCCTCGCGCGTTTCTGCGAGAATTTTGTTCCTCGATCACTTTGCGAACTCCGGCAACTACCACTAACGCACCGTGTTGCTCTTCTACGTCATACACTCTCTGGCAACGGCTGCAGTCACTGTCGCATGCTCGCAGCAGCAGCAGCTAGAGAGGGAGAGGGAGAGTACATAACAAGAATTGACACTCAGAGCACCCGCGGGGGCTATTATTGGGTACGGGAGTTGTGAACCTAATTTTTTTTTACCGTTACGACAACGAACCTCGACTGGGCTTAGATTTATTGTTTTTTCTCCATCTTTTCTTGCTCCCTCTCTGCGTACACCGCGCTCAGAATTGAAAAAATAACTGCTCCGTCCCTCATTGTGCTGCGCTTCCTACAAGTGATATACCATCAACTCTCTCTCGTAACATTTTTGGTCAGCCATTTTAACAATTCTCCGACCAACGGCATCGGCGGGGCGGGATGTGAGAGGGGAACCGGTGGGGTAAATCGACTCCGCGAGAGAACCTGAACAAACACGATTTACTCATTATATTTGTTCTGATTCAACTGTTGAGTTTGTCCGACGCGCGTGTGCTACAGTTCTGTTTAGAGAGAGAGAGAGAGAGAGAGAGAGAGAGAGAGAGAGAGAGAGAGAGAAAAGGGGGGGAAGGAATTAAGGAGACTCGAGATTCCGTGCATAGGAAAAAGGCTACTTATCGGCAATCGGTGTGGTACTTAAATAATTGTATTATTGATAATTATGATACTATGATACCGCTTTTGGTCGCACTTGAAAAAATAAAAATGATTTTACGATTTCATCATCATTGTCACGTTTGTCTAGACTTTCGACAATTTTCATATTCTTACGCGCGCAAATGTAGCGTTCTTATGTTGAATTGGCTGATGCATGCTTACAGATAACAGTCGTGCGGCGGAAGAGAAAATTGTCAATAAAGGAACGAAAAGTCTGACAGTTTTGTTGAGAACATGTGAGCAAATAATGAAGATTAAGACTCATGAATAGCATTCTGTGTGTCAACAATGCGTGTGAGTAGAAATATTGTCACAGATTAAACGACAATTTTGCAATAAATTCGCAAAATTTACAATAATTTTTTTGTTGTTGTCATTTCATGTTTTTGGACGATATAATGACTTGTAGTTTGGCGATGAACAGTCCATTGGAACACGATTTAGAAGACTTCAGTTATAGATCTACCGCAGAGCTTAGCGAAGAAAAGATCGGTGGTTCGCCAAGTATCGGTGGGTACAGATGGATTATTATTGACTGAATTATCTTTTAGATTCGTATTTTAGGCGAAATATATTCGACATCACGATTATAATGGATTATTGTTGTTGGCAAAAGCAACGGAATTGTTGCGAGCTTCATTTTGTTTTTCGCTTATACCAAAAAGTACACAAAAAAAATCACCTCACTATTCATAATTCGAAATGTCTTTTTTACGTGTTAATCCACTAATTGAAAAATTCAAAAATCTTTCGGTGATTTCCCAAAAACTTACGAACTCTGCCGATTAACCTCAAATTATTGCCTCTGAGAGGATCCGTCAGAATGATGCGCAAAGCACGACGCGATTAAGCGAAAGCACGAAGCTTTTTTCCCTCGATGCTTTTTATCTATATTGTGCTAATTATGAATATTATATTTTTATTACTAATTACATATCCGTATAATTCGTCGAACACGATAGAATTTGTTGGGCGTTTTGGCGTCTCTTCTCTGCGTTTTTAATGTTATACACGACGCGATAACGTAGCGCGCGGTTGAGAAGCGAACCATTTATCCACTTTACAAATCGTCGCAAGAGTTTTCTATCGATTTTCCCGTGGTTTCCAACTCTCTCGTTCAGATTATACGATGCTCCGATGTTAGGCGGCGCTTCGTGGGTAAGGAGAAACATATATTTGCAAGATCGAGCACCCTCTCGATCGCGTGGCCTTTTTACCCTGTTTGTGCGCGTGTGTTTGTGTACATGTTTTATTGTTTTGTTGCCCTAATCCTCGCGGTACTCGTCGGGAATTCGGAGACTTTTCAGCGCGTTTCTCGGGATGTAAACAATAATCATCGCATTAGTATATTCATCGTGAAATAAATCATGAAAATTGTTTCGATCGCATTGGATTATAATTGCCGATTGTAAACGCGAAATTGAGCGCTCCGCGCGGGCGGGTCATGGAAGTTACATGCAAGAGTTAGAGCGAATCTCGTTTAATTTCAATTGAGGCAAAAACATGGTGTAAACATCACGGTTTTCATTATTCAAAGTTAGTACTGTTACAGACAAAAATTCAGATTCTTTGCTTTCACCAATAACAACGCAGTAGAAAAATTACATCACTTTGAACTTTTCTCTAAGAAATCTGTGTATCGCTGCGAATATTGCGAACATGAAATATATCAGCATTTGTGTATTTTCCTTTGAAATTTCATTTTTACTCTATTTTCTTGTGTTCTCTCTTTTGACGCAGATGAGGAAGCTAATGCTGAAAGTACAGTAGACAATATACCAGAGTGCGAAATTTGTAATAGAGATTTTCATTATTCACAGTTAGTAATGTTACAGGCACAAGTTGAGATTCTTGGCAATCAGCAATAATAGGGCAGTAGAAAAATTATATCATTTCGAACTTTTCTCTAAGTAATTTTCATATCGTTGCGAATATTGCGAACATGAAATATATCAGCACTTGTTTATTTTCCTTTAAAATTTCATTTTTACTTTATTTTCTTGTATTCTCTCTTTTGACGCAGATGGGAAAGCTATCGCTGGAAGTACACTAGAAAATATACCAAAGTGCGAAATTTGTAACAGAGATTTTCATTATTCAAAGTTAGTAATGTTACAGACACAAATTGAGATTCTTTGCGATGACCAATAATAGCGCGGTAGATAAATTACATAGACTTTGAACTTTTCTCTAAGAAATCTTTGTAACGCTGTCAATATTGCGAACATGACATATATCAGAGCATTTGTATATTTTCTTTTGAAATTTCATTTTTACTTTATTTTCTTGTGTTCTATCTTTTGACGCAGATGAGGAAGCTAATGTTGAAAGTACAGCAGAAAATATACCAAAGTGCAAAATTTGTAATAGAGATTTTCATTATTTAAAGTTAGTAATGTTACAGACCCAAATTGAGATTCTTTGCGATCAGCAATAATAGCGCAGTAGAAAAATTACATCGACTTTGAACTTTTCTCTAAGAAATCTGCATATCACTGTAATTTTGCAAACATGAAATATATCAGCATTTGTGTATTTTCGTTTGAAATTTCATTTTTACTTCATTTTCTTGTATTCTCTCTTTTGACGCAGATGAGGAAGCTAATGTTGAAAGTACACTAGAAAATATACCAAAGTGCGAAATTTGTAACAGAGAATTTGTCACAAACAAGGAACTACGTTCGCACGTTATAGTACACTTGGGTCGACCGAGAATAGTACTGAAGCGTTGTTCCGGAATAAAGTCCCTGAAGAAAAAGGAGAAGGAGACTTATTGGCTGGATCCGGATAAAAAGGGATCGTTGAAATTGACTCTGAAGAAACATCAACTCTACACAACGGACGCCCTGAAGCTGACCATCAAAAAATCTTCGGCCACGGAAGACTTTGCTGTGGTCAATACAAATTTGGATCTGCAGCGTGATAAGGAGGGAAGTTACGAGGAGGAGCGGGAAGCTATAGAAACAACGGATAATGTACAGATGGATGACAAAGACAGAGAAGAAGAGATCGAACAACGAACGTTCGAGAATGTGATAGTAAACGAGAGGGTACGAAAATGCAGACATTGCCATGTACTCGATATTTTTAAGAGGCATTAAAAAAAATTGACGTCCATTGCTGCTATCGCTTCACAATGACTCATTCCACAATAGTCAGCAAGCTGCAACGTGTCAGTTTTGACCATATTCTCAAGCATGTCTGTAAGCCTAATGGACATTTACCAAATCCTATTGGTACAGATTTCAATTAGTCAATTATTCAAATTATCTCTTAGACTATTAATGATGGATCGCCCTGAAATGATTGTCAAGGTTGCACAGTGGATAATCGTTAAAATTTGTACCTCAGGACTCAAATATCCTCATTGTGAATATTCTCTAATTTTTTGCAACTATTTCATAACAACCGTTGTCGTCGATTAATTTATAACAAAGAATTTCAATTATGTTCAATTTATATTCAATATTTAAATGAAGGGGCGGATGATTCGATGATAAGCGTAATTGTTTATTGTAACATTTGTTATTGTTACTTTGTACATAGGAGGCTTATGAAAACGATGATGAAGAGAATTACGATGACGAGGAAACCAGTAATCCTTTGGAGGACAATGAAGTACCGTCCTTGGAAGCGAACGAGGGAGACTCTGGTGTAGGTAGTGACATGGCAAATCCTTCAGAGAAAGAGGATCAGAATGTCGATGAATTTCATGCCGTTGGCGAGCGTTCCTACGACAATAATCGAAACAATAACCTAACAGAGGAGAACGAGGATCCTGAAGACACGGATGCTCTGGAAGCGACTTGTCGCGAAACAATCGAGAATTTGAAGAAACTTGGCGAACACTCTAGGTTCGTTCAGTCCGGCTTTGAAATATATTTAATCAAGGTAGTCCTTGCGTTACAGTCAAGTAAATGGAGTACCAAATTTCAAAATTTCAAAAATCAACAATAAGTGTAACATTAAGTAAACAGTAAAATAATTCAGCATAGGCTGATGAATCCATCACCATATTGTTATGCAGTTATTCTGAAGTCGAACTCGTCATTTTAGTTCGGCCTCAACGAATGAGCACCTATTTTGCTTGTTAATATTCTACGAATTTACAGGAGCAATTTTTTTGTTCAGATTCCCAATCAAGAGAAATGTTTGTTAACAACGTAGCTTTTTTTGTTTTTTCATTTTAAAAAATAGCACTAATTTGTAAACGAATGCACAATTTATTTATCGATAAAAATGAGCTTTCATTCATCCAGATCAAACTAAAATTATAATTTTGTCGTCACAAAAAACTGCGTAAAACTATATTTGCATAGATATTTGCGTAAACTGAGTGATCTTTTTTATCGCCGAAAGACGGAGGGTCGTGGCTTAAGGGGATGTTACCATCGAGAGGCATGCAAAATGCATGAACTTTGAGAATTTTTTTTTATATTGAATAAATACTATAAATAGCGCCCGCGCGCTAAAAAAAGTTATTCCCAGAAAAACGCATTTGAGATTAACATAATAATATTTGAAAATTTACTTTAAATATGAAAATACCCTTTTACCCAAGTGTTCTAAACACTTTAAGGATGCAAAATATGTATTAAAAAAAAAACAAATCGAATTTTTCATCATCATGAACGGTAACCTCCCCTTAAGCCTACGCTTAAAGAGACAAAAACAAAAAGAAATCACGTTCATTCTAAGTGGCTAAATCAGAATATTTATTGAATCCGTAGTTCCAGATCTCTGGGTGAGATCGTTATGTTACCAAGGAACGATAATGAGAATGCAATCGAGCCCGTTAACATGACGCAGCATCTCGAGGAGGAGACGACACTGAGTTTGTTGTCAAAGTCATCGTCTTACCCAACGCGATCGCCGAACGATTCTTCGGAATCACCGAGAACGGAGAATAATCACGATCCACCGGAGAATGCGACGAATTTCAATTGGAATTCCCTGTCCGAGGACTTGACGAGAAAGAGCAACGAGGATGATAACACGAATAAGGACGTTGACATACCGTTAAACGGTAGTAACGATGCCAACATTGAGAATACCGGCTCGTTGTTGCAAAATTTTTTAATCGAGCATCAGAGAAGAAATCAAAACGAGCGTACGCTCGGCAATAATTTGCCACCCGTTGAAACGGAATACGTGTCATTGGAGAGACTCGCCGAGACTGTCAGCACGTGTCGCGTCTGTAACGAAAAATTTCGAGATATAACGCATCTCGACGAGCACAGATCAAACGCTGGACATTATCAGTGCAATCTGCAGGAATGTGCCGGTTTAGTTTTTTCATCGCTCAGCGAACTGTCGATGCACAAGTCACAATCACACGGTACACAATTGTCGCCTCACGTTAATCGTAATTCGCCACAAGTTAGCGAGGGTTCTCCTCACATGACCCGCAATTCGCCACATTTGATGGGACACACAAGCGGACATGCGGTTTCGCCTCACGGTATGTCCTTGGGCTCGCCGAACTCGTCGAATTTGTCGCACATGGGCATCAATTCGCCAATGGCCTCGCCACACAATACCCATTCACCGACGTACAATCAGTCTGTTCATCCGAACAGTCATCCGCCGCAACAGGCCGGTATACCGCCTATTAATTTTGAACAATTACCCGCGCCCGTTCAGCAATTGGCCCAACAAGTGCAACGAATGCCTTTGCCAAATTTACCACCGGGCGCCAGTACCATGATTCCCGGTGGAAATTACTACGGACAACCGAGTGGTCGACCACCACCGATGTATAGAATGCCCGGTGCTCCCCAAACTATGCATTATCCGCCCCATATCGCGCATCTTTACTCGCAATACGGACCTCCACCGGGTTCTTACGGGCCACCGCCTGGATCTTTGCAGCCACCACCGCCTATGCATCCCCAAATGGCCCAACAAATGCCACGTGGACGGTATCCATCGCACATGCAAAATCCCCGGTGAGCTTACAAGCGACTCGTGACTTTTTTCTGCTTCATAGAGCGAGCTTTGTGATGATTAGATTTTGACGAAACTTTCTAAGAAATTCCAGGCTTTCTAAATATCTGAAAAGTCACGAAGATACTTAGATGCAGGGTTGCAAATAATGCATTACTTTTCTTAATGCATTTACATTCAATAACCATTAACTCTTATTGATTAATTGAAATAATTTCCATTAACCATTGAATGTCAATTGTTAATGGCAATAATTTCCGTTAACCATAATGCATAATGCATAATGGTAATAATTTCCGTTAACCATTATGCATTATGCATTATGGTTAACGGAAATTATTGCCATTAACCATTGACATTGAATTTAATTAAAATGGTAGTAATCGATTGGTTTTATTCTGGGTCGAAGTGACCCAAAGGTACTAACCGAGGTTTTCTTGGTTACTTGTAGGCGCAGCGGTTTCGTTATGGGTCAAAATGACCCAATGGTACTAACTGTAACTAGCCGTTACATATTTACCAATAATATCTGTAGTTAAGTAAACGAAATATCAATAAGGAACTTTAAAGATTCGTAGGGCCGATCAGCAGCGGATTGGTTGACTGATTGATTTAGGATCAAATAACCCAAAGATAAATTTTAGAGACAGAGAGAGAACGATGTAGAAGCCGGAAAAGGTTTCTTCGTTATCCCATTTGAAGCGCGTTGGGGCCAAAACCGCTAAGAATAGTTAAATAATCGATTACGACCATTTTAATTGCGTTAAATGTCAACAGTCAATGGAAATAATTTCCATTAGCCACTAACATTAAATGATGAATGGCAATTATTTCCATTAACCATCAACATGTAATGGTTAATTGAGATAATTCTCATTAACCATTAACTCTTATTGATAATTGAAAATAACTTCCATTAACCATTAACATTTATTGATTCATAGAAATTATTTTCATTAACCATTGACATTTAATGATTAATGGAAATTATTTTCATTGACCATTAAAATTTAATGGTTAATGGAAATTATTTCCATTAGCATGATTCATGGATTAAATAATTCCCATGATTCATTAAAATTATTTTCATTAACCATGAAATGTTAATGGTTAATGATAAATATTTCCATTAATCATTAAATCAACGGCAATATGGAAGAACGTGCTATCTCAAATTGTGCTAGAAGAACGTGCTATCGCAAATTGTGCTAGAAGAACGTGCTATCTCAAATTGTGCTGAAAGAACGTGCTATCTCAAATTATGAGAGAATAAGGTGGTATCTCCAATTGATCACAATTAGAGATACCACCTTCTTCTCTCATAATTTGAGATAGCACGTTCTTGTAGCACAATTGGAGATAGCACGTTTTTCTGGCACAATTTGAGATAGCACGTTCTTCCATACTGCCGTCGAAATGTTAATGGTTAATGAAAATAATTCCCATTGACCATTAACATTTAATGGTTAATGGAAATTATTTCCATTAGCCATTAAAAAAGTAATAATTAGTGCATTACTTTTTCATTAGAACTTTCGCAACCCTGCTTAGATGTCATGGAATTTTACGCATTCTGAAAAGAATAATGAAAAGTCGAAACCTAAAATCACAAATAAAATTCTTCAAATTTCTGACAGCGAGTTTACTAATCCATGTGTCCGTTCCTGATTCGAAATTTCGCTTCGTTCTCCTCTCGATCAGACCCCGTCTCCCTCAGCAAGGACCTGGACCCCGAATGCGCATGAAAAGGCCATTGCATCCGTCTCAACATCCGATGCAGCAGCAGCAGCAGCAGCAACAACAACAACAGCAACAGCAGCAACAACGACTCTCCGATCCTGCGAGCAAACAGAGACGCCTGGATCTATTGTTGCCGGATAGAAACGAGGACGCCGATTGTCACGTGATTGCTCAGCAGAAGCGAAACGACGGCCTTCCGGTGATACAAAATGTACAGGGAGCGACGACACCACAGGCCACTAGAAATGACTCGACGATACATCTGACTGATTCGATAACGTTGAGCGTCCGTCAACCCGGTGAGTCATATTTTCATTTAATAAAAATTAAAAAAAAATGTGCCAGTGCTAATTCACTTCGGCTCTCTTTTTTATCTCCAAAACTCCGAGATTCCTGGCTTTAAGCGCTCACGTACCAGTTGAGTGTAGCTACAACAACAGCAAACATCGACAAAAACGTTGATCTTTTTTTTCTCTGTTCTGCGACTAATATCAAGGTTCCAATCCGACAGCCCAAGTTCAAAGTCCCGTAAGTGGTGGTAATGGTCCGAAAAAACCGGATGCCAAAGCGGTTGCCAATGTATTGGCGGCCCGTGGAATAACCGTCACACCTGCGGCTAGTAAGAACAAAACGGGTGATGCGCAGAAACAATCGGCCCAACAGCAGCAACAACCATCACAGCAGCAGAGACAAGCGGGACAAACGGCTGCGCCCTCGACGCCGGTTAACGTAACGGCGCTCAATCTCAATTCCGCCATTTCGATAATACCCGCGAGCTCGCAGAGAAAACAACAGGAGGCTCAACAACAACAACAGCAGCAGCAGCAACAACAACAACAGCCGCAGCAACAGTCTCAATTCGCAGTGCCGCAGAACAAACATCCACCACAGAGTAAACAATCATCGAGCGACGTCGATCGTCCACCTCGACCACCAACGGTCGATCTTACCCAGGATATGCCGACACACGGTCCAGCAATGGCCAGAAGAGGTAGACCACCCAGGTGAGAGAGAATTCAACGATTTATTCGGTTTTAGAGGTATTTTCTACCTTGGAATGACCTTTGGACTGTTTGTATTTACTTTTAGTGCATTTCCGTACTTCCTGAAAGCTGAAACCTCTCCATTTTGCCCCTTTCTTTAGCCTCTCGCTTACCTCATCATGCAAACTGTGTTTGCTGCTTTCTTCGTCTTTCCTGCTAAAATCTGCTTACGTTTTTTAGAGTCAAGTGCTCAATCAGAAATCCAAACACTTGAATTAGGAAACTTGATAATATTTTTCTCATTCTTTTCTACAGAGCACTGATGACATGTCAAGTTTGCGACAAAAGTTTTCAAAATCAGGAGCTGCTTAGTCAGCATATGGCCAGTCATCGGACGAACAGCAAGCTCCTTCACAAGTGAGTTTCACGGGTTTTCGTAATTGGTTGCACGAATAGAGATTGGCGATGTTTTACGATTATTTTTCGTATACCCCTTAAACGAAGTTTGTCTGCAGAGGAAGTTGAATACCGACGTTTACCACCTCAAAATCTTGATTCAATCCTTTTCGGATGCTGAATAAATGGAAATCAATAGAATATTGATAATTAATAGAAAATTATTAGACGGATATTTTTCCCTAACGTTTTTCTGAACGGGATTCCTAATAATAATCGATAAGGAGAATTTTTAATTAATATTTATCGATAAGGTTTTAGATTTTCTGACAAAAACAGTTAAATTCAGTTCCCGTATTAACCCTTACTAGACACACTTCTGCAGAATAACCTACTTGACACACTGAGGTCATTTGCACCCCAGCGATAGAAACTCTTGTCAAAAATATACCATCTACTATTTTAACTTGCAAATTTTTTTAGAACTTCTTAAGAGGTTACTTCCCAAACTTATACAGGATTTATAGTAACATATAAAAGTTAAGTATGATCAAAAAAATTGAATATCCAAAAAAATCTGAAAAATTACAACTTTTACGAAAAAAATCATGACTTTTTTATTTTTCGACAAAAATCACGGGGGTATTAATTGTGAAAATGTCATTGATTTCTATTCAACGGCGAGGAAGTTTGGATGGACATTTTTATAGGATAATGTCGGTATTCAATATCCCCTTAAAAGCGTGTAAATTACTCTCTTTGGATGAAAATGATATATTTTTTTATACAGGGTGTCACATTAGTAACGGGACAGCTGAATATTTCCTTAACTAAGATATTTTTCCAAAAGGTGAAGGTCATTCTTGTAATAACTTTAGACGAGGAAATCAATGGTGACCTTAATTTTGACCTTGAGTATCATTTTCAAGGTTATTTCAAGGTCAACTTTTTTCACATGAAAACTCCCTTTTTGACATCGGCAATCGAAAAAGCGGAAAATGTCGCGTTCAAATATGTACTTAGGTCATACGTAGATTTTGACCTTGACGGTCCTCTAAAGTCATTTAAACTACCTTTAGGAATTCAAGTATTTCACATTCTTTTGTAAGGGTCAAAGTTATCAATTTTAACTAGACGCATTTAGTAGTGACCTTGACGATGACCTTTAACGTGATTTCAAAGTCAATTTTTTTTTTTAATGGAAACTTCTATTTTTCAGTTCTGAAATCAATAGAACCAACAGTTTTACATTTACATTTGAAGATTTGGAAAAAAATCAGTCCTTTTGAAATATGTTTGATTTCGGAACTCAAAAATACAGGTTTCCATTAAGAAAAAAATTTGACCTGGAAATTACCTTGAAGATCATCGTCAAGGTCACTACTAAATGCGCCTTGTTGAAATTAATTACTTTGGTCCTTACAAAAGAAAAAGCATTAATTCCCAGAGGTATTCACACCTTGTTTAAGTTGAATTGACTTTAGGGGACGTTCGAGGTTAAAATATTACTATGACCTAAGTACATATTTGACCGTGAAATTTTCGCTCTTTCGATTACCATTGTCGAAAAGGGCGTTTCCATTTGAAAAAAAAGTTGACCTTGAAATAACCTTGAAGGCGCTCGTGAAGGTCAAAATTGAGGTCACCATTGAATTCCTTGTCAAAAGCTACTACAAGAATGATCTTGACCTTTTGGAAAAATATCTTAGCTGAGAAAATATTCAGCCGTCTCGTTACTTATGTGACGCCCTCTATATTGGAATCTATATGAATTTTTTCAATATATTCCGAACGTACACCGAAAAGCCAAAATAGTTTGACTTAAATTCTAAAAAAATAATCGATGTTCTTTTTTCAAATCGCCCATTTTTACAAGCTTTTATTTACTTTTATTTATTTATTATTACAAGCTTTTATTTACTTTTACCAGTCTGTCTGTCTGTAATCAAATCTCGCACATTAAATTTGACCCACTTCCCGGTTTCCGACTGAGTTGAAATTTTTCATTCATATGTAAATCGGATGACAATGCAATATTATCACAAAAAATTTGCAAATTTTGTGTAGAACTGTTGTCCTGCAACATTTTTTATAAAAAATTTGCTTGGAAATTGTTTTGCAACAAAAAATGTTTCGCATAATTTTTTGCAAAACAAATGTTTCGCAAAATTTTTTGCAAAAAAATTGTTTCACAAAATGGTTTCAAGCAATTTATTTGCAACATTTTTCTACGAAAATTTTGCGCAACAGTCTCTTTATAAAAAATTTTGTGAAAAGATTTTTTTGCATAAATTTTGCAGAAAAATGTTGCAAATTAATTGTGTGAAACAATTTTGTGCACAAAATTTTGCGAAACTAGATATAAATAACTAAACTACTTATTTAACATCATAAATACTAAAAAGTAAAAAATAAATGAACGAAAAAAAAATTATTTCTTAAACAAGCTTGTATTATTTGTTAATGAAAAATAACTAAAAAGTTAAAAATAATTTTATTCCGATTGGAAATAAGTTTTCAAATAAAAGCGTGTTACATTTTAACAGCAAGAGAAAAAAAGAGGTTGTAACACGCTTTTATTTGAAAACTTATTTTCAATCGGAATACAATTATTTTAAACTTTTTAGTTATTTTTTTTTAACCACTAATAAAAGCTTGTTTTTGAAGAAAAAAAATCGTTTATTTTTATGCATGATTCAGTTATTGCAATAGATTCTTATGGTTGTTATTTTTTGTTTTCTCTTTGACAATAAAAGGTGCAATCTTTGTCCGGCGCAATATCCAACGGGTCAGGCTCTGGCGATGCACAAACAGACTTATCACAAGGAGGTCGAGTCTTATCCGCCGAACGGAGGTATCGAGCTCGCCATACCCGTGGTCGATCTGAAATCACCGCAAGTACTGAACAGGTTATCGAGCCTCGGCATTCAAAGTTACATACCTCTGTCGCAGCTTGGCGCACAGACCGGCGGATACTTCGGTTTGCCGATAATAACGATAGACGGTGCGCGTAATCCAAATTCGTGTAATCTCGGTGCACTCGGTGCAACCTCAATTCTCAGTTTAGGACCCCTCAAACACCTCTCGAACAGGTAACTATGGCCACCCTATTGATTTATTATATTTCACATGTTATTACACAAAAAAGAAACGGAAAAAATTCAATTCGTCACGTTCGAGTTTTATATTTCCCTTATCGTTCCTCAAGTTCACTAAGTTTCTTTCTCATTCTCGCTCGCCATTTTTTTTATCCCTCCAAGAGCTTTAAATGAAAAAAAAAAGAAATATGAAATTCGCGTTTTTTTCTTTGACATTTCCGTTTTTACGTTTGAGATCTCGTCCCTCTCTTTTCCTCTCTCTCTCTCGTTCGTTTTCCACAACGAGGTTTTAATTGATATTAAATTTTTCATTTTTTACTATTTATTACCAGTAATTTTATATATTTCATTATTATTCACCGATCGTTCACCATAAATTCGTGCAAGATTTAACTCCCAATGAAAACTATCAATAGAACGAAAATATGTGCGTAATATGGACGAATGACCATGGATAAATGCAAAGACATTGTTGTTTCTATTGAGATGATGTAGGCCAGAACTGACTTAATTAATACATCTATATTGTAAATATTTGTACGATAATTATACGTGTATGTAAGATCCACGATGATGTTTCGTGTAAAAACAGCAGAAAACGAAGATAGAAAACGATTATTATTATTATTATTATTATTATTATTATTATTATAAAAATGTGCAAGAAAAAGAATCGAAAGGTTTCGGTAGATCAAACTTGTTCTACGAAAATAAGATGAATGCTCTACTAAATCTCAGTAGCATTGTATGTTCTACGTCGATTCCTATTCAGTGTTTTCGTTTATTTTTCTCAATTTTATTTTTCCTGTTAATTAAGTTTCATGATAGAAGATTAAAAATATGAAGAGGTACGAACGTTGCTGAACGGGTGTCTCGAGCATTCAGTATTTTGTGCGATACTCGCAATATGTCGAAAAGAATTTATCGAGCATAAAATATAATTTCGTAAATAACGCTCAAACGATTGAATTTATTTCTACGTTCTACGATTATTCTTTACGATTCAGGGATTTGTTCAAATGAAAAACTATTTAAAATACGTTTTTTTCGTTTGTTTAATCGCACGTTTATGAATCGTTGCTTTAAAAAAAATGCGTCTACGGTGCAAAAAGACAATTGCCCTAGATTATTCTTTATTATGGAAAAAATAATAATTTGTTATTATTTATCAAGATTTATTTGTAATTGAGTAGAAACAAATTTCTGTTTAAAATGGTTAAATAGTTGTTTTAATTAGTTTTTCAATTAGATCGTCGTTACGTTCGCCGCCGCGAATTGTAAGCAACCATTTTAAAAACCCAAGTGAAATATATCCACGTGAATTTATAGGATTCACATATCATTGCAACACGACTATATGGCAAACGAAAGAAAGAAAAAATAATACTAATTTATAATAATACGAATTTATTTTTATAAAAAGTTAAATTTTCCATCAAAACCGCGGTAATTTACCAAGAATTAAAACTTTGAATTTATTAATAAATAATTGAAAATATGAGGACTGTACCCAGATAGACAAACGTGCAGCAAACATCGCACGTAACGGCACGGTAGCGGTGCGATGGCGCCACGCAGCGGCACGCCGTGTCGTTACAGATGCTGACATCTATTTCCGTAGGTAACTGATAGCTGCCGTCACATCATGCATAAACACGCTGTATGGGCACAATAGCTGCACAGTGGCTGCACGATATTGACGCTGTAATACGTCACGATGACGGCACGTGGACAATACGCCGTACACTTCGCCATCGTACCTAGGTATGTTGGGGCGGCACCGTGGCGACACCGACACAACACGGCGTGCTCCTATCAGCCGCCACTGTAGCGACACGGTGGCGGCACGCCGTGCACCTGGAGTAGTTCGACTAGCCGCCGGAAGGTGTCACAGACTCTCTCGCTATCCTTCTCACATGCGAATAAGCGACGTGAAGGGCATATATGAAAGTTCTCGAGTAGCTACCGCGTCACATGATGACGTCAGTATAAATTTTTAAAGGGCATAGTATGATGCGCTGCACAGTGGGCCGCCTCTGTGCCGCTACGGTGGCCCTACGGAGAGCGCAGCACACCGTGCACTTACTGTGCAGCCACGGAGTCGCCACGATATGCCGGAACGCCGTGCCGCCACCGTGTCGTCCCTGTGCCGTCACATTTCTATCTGGGTGCAGACGTGCACGGAGTGTAGTCCCCGTGCTGCCATGATACACATACTCGCCGTGCAGCTACTGTGCCGTTACGGTGTCATCACACATTGATGTCAAAGTGCACAACGTGTCGTCACTGTGTTGCCCGGATGATGAACGAGTGCGTCTGCGCCGTGCAGCGACTATGCGTAAACTGTGACGCGCACTACAACGGAACGGCGTGACGACACCAAACAGTTACAAACGGAAATAGATGTCTACATCTGTGACAACACGGAGTGGCGACACGCGACGTTACTGTGCAGCCGTAATGTAGGCTCATGTCTATCTGGGTATGCTGAAGACCACGCGAAATCAAGATGATGAATAATCTAGTTGATTCTTTAGATCCCTCGAAGGATTCTAAAAATGGTTGAGAATGCATAGAAATAATAAATTTATTCAAACATAATATGAGTTAAAAAAATCCAGCCGTAATCCAGCTAGACTTTTGCCATGTAAGATAAAATTCGAAACTTGCAAAGCTCCTCATAATTCTTAGGCATTGGCAAATCCTCCTCGATGAGCTTTTCCAGATATGGCTTTCTCATAGATTCCTCAAATTTTAGAACTATTTTTTTCACGAAAAGAGAGGTTCCTTGATGAGGAAGCAAAATTGTACAGATTGGAAATTATTTGCACATACATAGTGTTCTTCAACATTTAAAAAGTTACAAATTTTTTATACAAATTACGAAAATCTTGAGGAGTCCATTTTATCACTTTTACTTTGTTGAGAATGTCAAATATTTTTCGACTTTTTAAAAATGATGAAGCAACATGGAAATTTGATTTTGGATGATTTTGCACTATGAAAACAAAGCCTTTGTAGGAGGAGAAAACGCAAAATGAAATTTGCCAAAGATTATATACGGGGCGTTCCACGCCAAATCGACCACTTTTGGATTCTAAGAAACGTTTTTCATAAGGTAGAGAAGGATAAAAAAAACTTTCAGCCAAATCGAAAGGGGTCGGGTTAAACGTGGCGTGGAATGCCCCATACACAAACACGTGATGTGAGAGTTGCGCGCGCACGTATTCGCGGTAGTGTGTGAGGTCGTGTCTAATAGCGCCGCAAATTTTCGTACTCATCGATGAAATAAGTCGCGGTTAATCGTCGCAATTTCATTGCCAGCAATTGAACAGTGAATACTTGAGAAAATATCTATGAATTGATATTGGCGGGATTATCGATGAAGAGATAAACAGATAGGTTTGAAATTTCAACCTAACCTACAATTTACACTGGTTCATAATCTTGTTAGTGCCTTTGTAATCAAAACAATAGCTACCAATATGTTTGGAACATTGCGCAATAAATTTCAAACAGTCCAGGATGGTATATCGGCGAGGTATGTGAAATAATCAACTATCTCTACGTTTTAGTGGTTTTTCAGTTTTTTGCAAATTTAGATTCGAAATTTTCATTCTTGTGACTTTTACCATTCAGTATACGAGGACTGACAATTACTGAAAGTCCAAACTCAAAGATTTCCACCCAGAGCTTGAACAGAGTCAGTTACGATGCGGGCGCGGATGTTCTTCATCATTTTCAGCTACAATGGAATCAGCTTCACGAGTTGGCGGAAGAAAATGCGGCTAAGGGTTGCCGCGTCGATACTCTTGTAGCCGGGGTTCATGAAAAACTTGAGAGAGAGTGGAATAGCATAATTTGCCTCAATAGCACGCTTGCTTCGATACCAAAGATCAACCATGCTATTCAAAGTCTCATGGATCAAATAGGTGAGATAGCAAGAAAAAATTATCAATATATCGATGGCATAATGGAAGCGCGTGCTATCTCAAATTGTGCTAGAAGAATGTGCCATCTCAAATTATGAGAGAAGGAAGTGCTATCTCAAATTGTGATAGAAGAACGTGCCATCTTAAATTGTGAGAGAAGTACATGCTATCTCAAGTTATGGTAGAAGAACGTGCTATCTCAAACTATGAGAGAAGAACGTGCTATCTCAAATTGTGCTAGAAGAACGTGCTATCTCAAACTATGAGAGAAGAACGTGCTATCTCAAATTGTGAGAGAAAAACGTGCTATCTCAATTTGTGATAGAAGAACGTGCTATCTCAAATTGTGCTAGAAGAACGTGCTATCTCAAACTATGAGAGAAGAACGTGCTATCTCAAATTGTGAGAGAAAAACGTTCTATCTCAATTTGTGATAGAAGAATGTGCTATCTCGATCAGTGGACATATTTTTATTGTTACGGTATGGGAATTTGGAGTACTTTAGTATAGAGAGCACTTTTCCTGTTAACTTATTTAATTTATTAAATGATTTAGCTCGATAATAGAAAAAAATAAATTTGAATAGCCAACATATTTTTTAATTATCAATATATGTTATTTATCTTGAATTTTTAGAACCTACAGCTGCGGTATTTTGTCAAAAATATGTAAAGGCATCTTCAATGTAGACAAGTACAGACTTTTTTTTACTCCAAAACGCGTTTTGGTCATTCTTTTGACACGCAGAAAAATTGTTCATCCTGTATAATAAGCAAAACAAAGCAAAATACCTTTCCTGCACATTGAGATGTCTACATATTTTTTTGTTCTAAAAATTTTTTTGTTCTATAAATTCAATATAAATAACATATATTGATAATTTAAAAAAAAAGTAGTTTATTCAAAATTTTTTTATTTTTTTTCTCTTACGAAGCTAAATCACTTTAAAAAATTAAATAACCAAACAGAAAAAGTGCCCTGTATACTGAAGTACCCAAATTCCAGTGCCGAATCAATGAAAATATGTCCACTGATCGAGATAGCACGTTCTTCCAGCAAAATTTGAGATAGCACGTTCTTCTATCACAATTTGAGATAGCACGTTCTTCTATCACAATTTGAGATAGCACTTTTGTCTATCACAATTTGAGATAGCACCTTCTTCTCTCATCATTTGAGATGGCACGTTCTTCTATCACAATTTGAGATAGCACGTTCTTCCATATTGCCGTCGATATGATCAATAATAAAACTTAAGAGCAGTTTCAAATTGCACTACTTCCCTGCAAAAATGGGCAAAGGCCAAGAAAATATTGAAACTAAAAAATACTGTATGTACTTCAAGTACGCCTTGAGTTCAAATATAAGTACTTTCTTCAAGTTCTTTTTAAACCAGTACAAAGCAAAAAAAAATTTTGATGATCCAAACATTCAACTGTTTGAAAAATTGCCCCATATAATGTTATACAAAAAATTGGACGACTGTAAGTATTTGGTTAATGATTCTGAAGATTTCTTTAACTATTTAAAAAAAATTTTTAATAAATACTGTTTTCAGACATTGGAATTTTTCATAAAAGTAATGCGCTTGTATATTAATCATTCAGTTCAATGTTTGGAACATGAAGGACATGAAATTTTAGTATTCTTGTAATACTGAACTTGTATCATGTTTACATCTGTTAGGAACATTGGAGGAAGCTTTCGAAGAAGTGGAGGCTGCTCTATTCAGACTAGAAGATTTAAACGAGATGTTGGAATTACAGAGTAGACAGCTGGATCACAGATTCCAACTAGCTCTGTATAAGGAAAAAAAACTCTCAGAGCTGGATAATACAAGAGGTGAAATATCTTTAAATTTCTTGCCCCCAATTACTTTACAGAAATGTTTCTCTGAATATTTATTTATATTTATTATTATTTATTTTTTTTAGCAAAATTAGCGATGGACCATTCCCAAAGAGTGTTGCAGAAAGAACTGAAGCAACAAAAAATCTCAAAAGAGAGACAGGAAACGTTCGAGGAATATTTTCAAGATGAACTGAAGGATTACAAGGCAACGGGTATTATTCGACGTAAGTAACCGGATAAAAAATCCCGATATTTCGTTTGTAACCCATGGAAAAATTATGAATATTTTTGCAGAAACTCTGACCGCTCATCAAGGACCTTCACTGGACAAAATCGTTCTGGATAACGATACTGCGGACTTTGACGAATTTCTTAACAGTTAGGCGAACGTTCCGCAAATATTTCGTTTTATACAAACGTTACGTGATTTAGAACAGCAATCGAACATTTTTCAATGTTTGGGAAAAGTTAATTTAGTTTCCACACTTGAATACGTACTGAATTCCCTTTTTTGCAAGAATATCGAATATATTTAAACTATAATGAAGAAAACTTGGGAAATGGAGTTTGTTACGATTAGAGCTTTTTAATTAGAGATTTATTCTATGGTTCGTTTATTTCTTCTGAAATGACTTAGCCTCGAGAAATAGGAATAGCGATACTCTTCGATTTGTACTGAAAGAGTAATTGGGTACGATTCTTTGTTTCAGAATGACGAGAGTGAAGTGAAAGTAAGGAAAAGTGATAATTACAAATGTTTTTGTTACCATCAGAGTCCGAAATGAACCAAGAGATTTTTGAATAATTAGCCTTAGCTAGCCTCATAATACTTCGAACATTGAATACCAATCAATAAAGAAAAACAAGAGCATGCTATAATTAGGATAGTCTAAAAGACTTCGGGGACTGAATTTACTTATAGAGATCAATATGTCGATAAAGTCGGAATTATACAGAAAATGTATCGCAGGAGAGAGAAAAATATATATATATATAATTTTTTTTACCGACTGGTCTACTACATAACCTCACGCAGCCGGATCGTTTCGTAGTGGGTTGGTCTTTTCTCCTCCATTATCAAATTGATCGAGTCCAAGTCGCGCTTAGAAGCAAAAATAAAAATCGCAAAATGTCAGCCTGGAGACAAGCCGGACTAAAGTGAGTTTTTTTTCACGTTTCCCGATAATTCAACAAAGACAATGAGTCGTAATTTCTTCCTTGTTTCGTTCACAAATTTTGTGTAAAAACGACGAAAAATTATGTAACCTTTATGAATTTTGGAGCAAGATTCATAAATCGATGTTTTCATGATTTTTCGAAGATTACTTTAATTTCACATTATTATTATTATTATTATTATTATTATTATTATGAAAACAATTGCAATATAATTTTCAGCTATGTCAACTACTCGCAAATAGCAGCGAGATTACTTAGACAGGCTCTTAAGGCAGAACTCAGAGCCGAGGCTGCCAAGCGCGATGATTCCAACGTCAAATTTACACAGTGGAAGGACGGCAAACCCATTAGTAAGTAAAGCAACCGTGGGACACGAATTCCAATTTTAGGCAAAATACAAAGGCCTTACGAGGATCATTGATTTATTCTTCAGTATTATAGCGATTACATGTTTATTCTTACAGCCGAAAAATAAATAGCGCGTATAAGTAAGTTAAGATCGTGAGTTACATCACTGAGCTTTTGCAGTGCTTGTGATGTTTTATGGATTAGCATGGTTTTCAAATTTTGTGAATTTCCCTCCCAAATAATTTCAACAAATTCACCACAATAATAGGATGGAACTTTAATTCCTCAATCCAGTTGATTCTGTATGAAACTAACAAAAAAAAAGAAAAATGTAAACCTACCTCTATAACTTGCATTGCGTTTGAAAATGCCGATCCATTTTTTGCAAGGAAATTCGTGTGTGATTGAAATCACTTTTAGGCCCAAATTTTAAGATCTTAAGATCGAATTTTCCATTGAATTCAAGTTGAAACTTAAGATCGAACTTGAGTTCCAATTTATGACGAATCTTACGTTTGAACTTAAGTGTCATTATAAGTTCATACTTAAGTTCAAACTTAAGCGCAAATTTCGAGGCGATGAAAGAAGTTTGATCGAATTTAAGATCAAGCTCAAGATGAATTTTAAGATCAATCTTCAAACTAAATCTAAGTTTGGACTCAAAATCACTCTGAAGTTCGCACTAAAGTTTGAACTTAAGTTCACTTATGTTCACTTAAATTTTTCACACTTAAGTTCAAACTTAAGATTCATCTTAAATTGGAACTTAATCCCGATCTTAAGTTCCAACTTGAGTTCAATGAAAAGTTTGATCTCAGCTTTGATCTTAAGAACTTAAAATTCGGGCCTTACATCGAGTATAAAACTCAAAAACTCTTTGTTTTTGTTTCAGAAACTCCATAAGATCACAGTACCATCAACTGTTCCGGTAGACTATGAAAATGAATGTTTCATCTGTTATGTACACATGATCGGATGTTAATTGCATATATACGTGTCTCATAATGTAAATTAATTATAATAAAAATATGTAAAGATACGAAAAAAGGGTGGTGATTCCTATTTTCGAGATTGACCTGAAGTAGCGCAATGACTTTTATAATACATGAGAGTGCGAGAACTGTTTCTGACCTCTTCGAATGCGCTTTTACTTTTGAAATGTAATTATTTAACAAAAACAAAGGGTTCCATTACCTTAGAAGGAGCAAACTATCAAAAAACTACAATTTGTGTTCGTTTATCGGAAATTAACGATTTAAAAACAAAAATATGAAAACAGTTTCTGAGTTTGAGTTTTTCAACAGAGTGCACTTGACTCGGTCGATAAAAATGTAAAAAAGCAAGCCTTATCCTTTTCATTTTATCCTAAATGATTTGTTGCAGAGAAAATACGAAAATGGTACGTCACAATAAATTATTCGAATCAATAGATTATTGATTGCTCCACAAACTCATAACATGACTTGAGAGATAAGGTAGAGTATGAAGTTACCGACTGAGCTAAATAATAACAACAACCACAACATAACCTTGCAGGGAACTCGTGTTATTTCTGCAGCATATGCATTGACAATTCACGATGGAGAATCCTGATGTTGATGAAAATTGTCAGTATTTCGTGAAGCGAAAAAAACGTTTTTGTCGCATGACAGTTAAAAGGGGAAATCTTTTTTGCGGTGAACATTTAGGAACAAGCGCCAACAATGTCGAGACTCAGAGTGATGGTTCGAACTCCAGAAGGGTACCTTGCCCCATCGATTCTACTCAGTGAGTTTCAGACTAACTTACAAAAATTTCAAATTCAAAATAATTTCTGAAGTAGCATAAACTTATAGAAATTTTGCAGTACTTGTTACGAGTCAAGACTGACACGACACTTGAAGGTTTGCAATGCAAAGCGTCTGGCGGATACGCAGCCTTTGTACATTGTCAAAGGAATTAACGTAGATGACACGGAGTGTCCGAAACGCATTCCATTGTCAGAGCTGAGCCAGTCTCTGATTGATTCGGTGATTGAAAAAGTTGAGACCGCTCACGGTATGTAATAATAATTTCAAAGATAATAAATGTGCTTTTTATTCATTTACTTTTACAATGGGAACTTTTCCATTTTGCCTTTTACATATTTATGTAATTCATCTGTAGTTGTGAAAATAGTAATGTAAAAGCGATGCATTACCCATTACATTAGACAATGTGTATTGGATAAGTTTTCCATTACAAATTACAAAAGTAACATGTAATGAATGAATGTTCCATTACAAATGAAAATAGTAATGTGTAATGCGTGTTCCATTACAAATGAAAAAAGTAATGTGTAATGTATGCATGTTCCATTACAAATAATAAAAGTAATGTGTAATGGTTGCATGTGCCATTACAAATAAAAAAAGTAACGTGTAATGAATGAGTGCTCCATTACGAATTACAATTGATAAAGAAGTTATTTGTAGTGGAGAATATTCCATTACAAATTAGTGTGTTTCTACAATAATTTGGAGCTGGTACTATTTTGCTCAAAGGTATTAATTTTTCAATGAAAATAGTTTGTATCAAGTTTTTGTTAACTTTACTATCGTAGTGGTAAATGTATGAACCGTAATTTTTTGGAGTAATTTTTACTCCATTCCTGAATTGTAATTTTTACAACAATGGAGTAGAAATTACTCCAAAAAAATAACTGTTCATAGGTGTCGGTGTATATTATGTTTTTTTTAAAATGTAATTCTTACAAGAAGGGAGTAAATTACTCCTAAAAATCACTGTTCATACATTTACCACTAGTATAGTTAACAAAAACTTGATACACACAAATTATTTTCATCGAAAAATCTTTGACTAATTTGCAATGGAATATTCTCCACTACCAATTACTTTTTTTTTCAAATGTAATTTGTAATGGAGCACTCATCCATTAAACATTACTTTTTTTATTTGTGATGGCACATGCATCCATTACACATTACTTTTTTTACTTGTAATGGAACACGCATTCATTACACTTGTATTTTGTAATGGTACACTTGTCCATTTCACATTATGCAGTGTAATGGGTATTGAATACAGTTATGCATTATCAAAATAATGCATTATTTACAACTCTGAATTCATCAAAGAGCTAAACAGGGCAGTTGCATTCTCAACATTTTAGAAGAATTGCCTTGCAACATTAGGTAAAATCCTTCGCTCTCCCAATCGAGATGAAAATTGCCCGAGGGAAATTAAAAAATATTTCACCTGTAATAAATTTAATCGGAAACTCAATATTTTTCTGCACAGCAAGATTACCGATTACCAGAGAAGAAATATATTGCGAGGATGTTCTCAAAGACGAGATTGACAATGAGTCTTACGGACACGGATTGAGAAAGCATTTGCTCCAAAACGCTTCCCTCCTCGGACACGTGAAAAATTCGGGTTTGGCTAGAGAAAACACTTGTTTCATAGAATTTGGAGCCGGTAGGGGCAAATTGACTTACTGGCTGGCTCGTACGATCGACGAGGAAACGGGATCGTCGATATTGCTGATTGATCGTTCGAGTCATCGTCACAAGAGCGACAACAAATTGAAGAACGAAGAATGTCCGATCGGAATATCGAGGATCCGGGCGGATATCGCTGATTTACGCTTGAGCCAAGTTCCTGATATTCGAAACTACGATCACATTGTTGGAATAGCGAAACATCTGTGCGGCTCCGCAACGGGTAATTATTTCGTACACTTAAGGGGAGGCTAAATACCGACATTAGCACCTCGAAATTGGAATCCAAACTTGCTCTGGCACGCTCGAATGCAAATCAATAAAATTTTGACAGTATCATCAGAATTATGGCACAAATGGAGCCCCACTAATTTTTTTTCGAAAAACAAAATTACAGATGCGATTATCATCAGGAATCTGTAATTGAAAATATTAAGATCTCATTTTTTTACGGCAATTTGGCTAAAACTAAGAGTGGGGCTCCTTGACGAACACCAAAGTACGATTATCGATGCGTTTTCGGCATTATTTTAAGAAAAAACCGCGACGTAAGTTTGGAACCCAAATCACGAGATAAATGTTGATAAATTTAGTGTTTTATCGAAAAACAAAATGGCGAAATCAAGTTCACAGAAATGCGAAAGTGGGCACTATGGAATTCATATGAAATAATAATAATAATAATAATAATAATAATAATAATAATAATTATTATTATTATTATTATTATTATTATTATTATTATTATTCTCATCAGACTTCTACCCAAACTGTCTGAGCTGTGAGTGGCAATGAACGAACACGTCGATTTATGTCTCGCATTTGCATTTTGCAATTAATTCATCATTCATTCATAAATTTACATCCAAAGTTTGGACAGCAATTTTGAGTCGATAATGTAGGGCTTCAGTAATAATGTCGGTATTCAGCCTCCCCTTAACATTCCTTAATAAGCGTCATTCTTAAAGAATCCAAAGAATTTGAAACGTTATTCTCATTTTATAGATCTGACAATTCGCTGTTTAGCCAGGCTTATGCGCGATGATGACGATCATCGCGTTGGCGGATTGATTGTAGCTTTCTGCTGTCATCATCGTTGCGAGTATTCCTCGTACACTGGCAAGGAGTATCTCCGCAATTGTGGCTTCACGATTGACGAATTTCCCATATTGTGCAGCATCGCAAGTTGGGCCACTTGTTCAACGGGTAAAAATCGTAATGCGGCTGCGAACGACGAGGAAAAAAGTGAACAAGTTGCCAAACGAGAGGAGATCGGTCGTAAAGTCAAATCGCTGCTCAATTGGGGAAGAATCGAATATCTCAGGGAACTTGGCTTCGACAGTAATCTCGTTTACTACACAACGCCCGAGATCTCACCCGAAAATATGTGTATGATTGCTGTACGAAAAAAATCGTAACAAGAAGGTTGCGATGGAGAATGGTTAATTTAGAATAATTAATTAATTAATTAATGGTTAGAATAATTGAAATTGTGGATTATACTCAGCAATAAGAGTATTATGATGTTGAAGTTTGCATCGTTGGAATTCAAGGAAAACAATTTTCTCAAATTCATCTTTACTAAGATTTACGTTTTGCTTGGGCGCTTAAAATCGTACATACTTAATAGAGATGCAAAAATAAATTTTAACGATTTTCAATTTAAAAAATTTCTTAGCAAGAATGGAATTTTATTGATACATTGGAAATTGCCGTTGCATTAAAACGATGCAAACTTCAGGATCATAGAGTATTTAATAATAAAACAAAATAAAATAACTCGAAATAATTATCTTTTTTTAGTTGTAATTAGTGAGAACAATTCCATTTTTATGAAATTTATAACATGAAATTCGAATAATAGCTGAACTGGAAAAAATGTTATTTATTTTCCAACAAAAATTTTATTATTTTTAGAAATTGCAGTTTTTTTAATGGAAAGTTATAGTTATTCGGAATAATTAGAATTTAAAAAATAAAAATTACAATTTTTTCGAATAATTAATAATTAAACTGGGCAAGTTACTCGTCACTCAAATTACTTTAAGGCACTTACTTTCTCTGGATAGATAAACGTCTGCCGGATAATTAGAAAAAATTGGAAATCATACATTTTTATACTTGACAAATTCCATAAATATTTGGTTGAAAAACTTTAGTTGGCTCTGTAGGTAAAACAGCGATTTCATTCTACGCACCGACGATTCTCCGTTTTACCCCCACTACAGAATCCACGACGCCGCGCCCCGTCCATTCCAAATGTTCTCAACGCGTCCAAACATTCCAGTTCATTACGAATGACTTAACGAGCTGCGATAAATTGTTTTTCCTCGTTTGTTTGTTCCTCGCTTTTGAGGAGTGACTCGAAATTTTCGAAAAAACATCGTATAATCGACGATTATTGGATTTCGAGGTTTTTCGGTTAAAAGGATCGAGGAAATCGTCTCGTTCGAGTTACACGGTATGTGAGTAACCCTTTTTTCATTGCACCTACTGACCCAAAACTTAGCATTGCGGGCGTGCTCGTAGAAAGTGTTCTTCCAAGTCGTTTGACAATTCAATCGTACATATTTCTAAAATTTTCGTACGAAATGTTCATTTACTTTGATTCTTTTATTCCCGGATTTTCGTGATGCTCATATATATATTGTGCAGTAGTGTAGTAGATCGTGCGCGCCACGCCTATGACCAATTCTCATAATGAACTATTATATGCAGCGTTTGATTCAAATGCACACTTGGTTAAAAGAAACACATTTTTTTTTAATTTGTTTTTTAACGAGATTTTTGTACATTTTTCCAAGAGAAAAATTCATACCAATTGCAAAGATCGGTGAAATACTTGTTTATCAATCTTAAATCAATATTATTAATACTATCGATACTATCAACATCAAAATTGAGCAAGAACAGAGTTTTTGGAAACCTCCAACTCGGACATTCAATAATCCTTCGGTGTACATTCTGTTTATAAGAAAACAAAATTTTCCCTTAATCCTGAATTTTGCAATTTTTTTTTTAAACGAGTAATTTCAAATTTTTGCAAACACAATTTTTTGATTATCAACAATATATTGAAAACAATTTTTTTTCAATTACTTTGTAAAACTTGAGACCCAAAACTTTGATGAATGAAAGTTTACAAATGCATTACTAATGATGAGAAATTTTGATGGAATGCAGCGAATATATTTTTAAAATAGTAGAAGCAATTTGAAGAGTAATTTACCGAATACTGGCAGGGCCTTTTGATTTTCCATTAAAAGAATACATTTGGCTATTTCCTGTTAAACAACACAGTTGCATTGTTAAGTACATTCTCTCCATACTGCATAAACTAGATTTAAATATCCTTTTTATAAACAATGTTTTTTTGAACCGTTCCGATATATATGTATATACATATATGTATATTTATTTTTTCTCTCTTTCTTCTTTTGCAGAAGTAAGTGAATCTCAAAATTCGTTTAAAAAAAAGAAAAAAATGTCTGTATTTGACAATCAAGATTTAGACAGGAATAATACGTACGTCGTGAAGCACGAATACGGCGATTACACACCATTCTACGTTGCCATCACCATATGTTCTGTATTAGGTGGCTTTCTGTTTATCCTGAACATTGCATTCTGCTGGTGTTCGCGACATCGACATTACTGGCAAGATCGTCATACCGGTGAGCCGAAAATTATAAAGTTGAAGTTTGCATCGTTGGATCGCAATGAAAATAGTTTTTTTTCTATCATCCTCCCTGAGGATCAATTTTCAAAGTAAAAAATTGTTCAAATGCTTTTTGAGTTGTTCATCAGAATGCAAAAAAATCCTGAAAAAAAAAATGAAAACAAAGTATATCTTCATTCTTTTCAATTGGCACAAATATCAATATTATGTACCCAAAGAAAATTGTATGGTAATAAACGTAACAACGATATATTTATGATTCTTGCAACAATTGTGTGGTGTAGAATTTAGCAATTCAGACAGTTTAAAAGAATAATCGAATATTTCTAATGGTTTTAGAAATCTTAAAATATTAATGTTTCTTTTATTTAACCATGGATATTGTAGAGCATTTTATAGTACAATAAAAAAGATTCTATTGTTATTCAGTTTTGTTTTTAAGTTTGTTAGTTTTATAGTTGGGTCATTCCATGTCAAATCGACTAAGAGTTGGAATCGACCCCTTTCAATTTCTATGAAATTTGATCACAAGTTTTTCGTTTTTGATAAAACGAAGTTTTATCAAAGGAATAAAATTAAAAAAAATTTCTTCATAAGTTATGCAAAATTAAAAACTGCACAATTTTTCAAATCTTTTAAGTTTATTTTTTAAATATCTTGAAAACTATTATCGCTACGAATAATTATTCTGAATTCGTCTTGAAGAGTATACACGCGGCTACGAAAAAAAAAAATTCGATTTTTTTTTTTTTAAATGCTGAATTTAAAGAATTTTGAATTTTTTAAAATCGTGAAAATCCAAGTTCCGTTTTATATAATATCCTGTACTGATCTTAAAAGATCCTGAAATTTTCAGGATGCTGTTTTGTTTCAAAAATATAAATTTTTGAATGTTGGTAAAAAAAAAATTTTTTTTTCACCACCTAGTTAAGTAAAGTTGAGCAATCATGTAGTTTTGTAATTTTGAGCAGTAAAAAGAAGTGAAAGTAACAGTATTTTGGTAAATTTTGTTTACCAAAATTTAAAAATTTATATTTTTGAAACAAAAAAAACAGCTTCTTGAAAATTGCAGGATCTTTTAAGATCAGTAAAGGGTATTATATAAAAAAAAATGGAACCAAAAATTTAACGTTGACCGTGAATTTACACGATTCTTAAAACTTCAAAAATTCATATTTTTGAAAAAACACCTTTCTGAAAATTTCAGGATATTTTAAGATCAGTACAAGGTATTGTATACAAACAATTGAACAAAAAATTTAATACGGAACGTGGATTTTCAGAATTTTTGAAAATTCAAAATTCTCCAAATTCATCATTTGTAAAAAAATTTTTTCAGAATAAATTTTTTTTCGTAGTCCCAAGTAAGTCTTCGAGATATTTAAAAAATAAACTTGAAAGATCTGAAAAATTGTTAAACTTTTGAATGTTGCATAACTTTCGAAAACATGTTTTTAAATTTTTTTTCCGTTGGTAGAACGTTATTTTATGAAAAACAAAAACTTTTGACTAAATTTCATCGAAATTGAAAGGGGTTGATTCCAACTCTTGGTCGATTTGACATGGAATGACCCAGTTATAATTACTTTATTTGCGAAAAATTATAAAAATCGTACTCACTGTCGTTAATTGTTTTTTAGGAAATCGTTGGGTACAATCTCTGTGGGTAGTGACACCGCACAAGAATCCTCCCCTGGATCTATCGGAGCTCAAGCCTAACGCTATAATACAAACGCAATATCCACAGGATCATTTGTATTATCCTACATCGGAGGTTGGAGACGCCGAGGCTCAGTACACCGAGTCCGAGTTGGGAAATCTGCATCAGCAGGATTACATGGAATTGCACAAACGAGAGAGCGATATTTGAGCGCGGGACAATCAAACATAGAATATCGTTTGCAACGCCAAAAACATTTGTACAAAGTGAGCTCTCAAGTGGTCTCGATAAACAAATCGAGCGATTGCCAGAAAAATAGAGATTAGTAAACCGGAAGAAAGATAGAAAGAGAGAGATATGGCTCTACACGTGTTCTGGCCGGCGAGTGCATGCCTAACGCTTTTCGTAGTCGGCGTCATAATGATAATTCTCAAATACGGTGAGCGAATTTGCGGACGAAGTCTAGGGCGAAAGAATTATAGACGCGAGCTTGAGGAGGAAGTTGAGGAGGGCGCTTACGCCCGTGAAATTTCCGAGTCTGTCGCGTAAAATCGACGAATCTCACCGTACAAAAAAAAAAGTTACGTACTCTTAATCGTAAGATACTTTGAAATTTAAACGCTTCGACACTTCATCCGTTACCAATTAGATAAGAATTGCTAACAACAGAGCTATCGGAGGATCAAGATATTTAAAAGAAAAAACGTATAGATTTCTTACAAAGATGCCTCTGCAAATAATACAAACCCACACATCAGTACAAATATCGATGAAAAAAAAATCCACATTGTTCATGCCTGACCAAAGGGAATAAGAAAAGCCCTCTCGACGATGTAGAGAATCTACATCCCGATCATCTCGATGATTATCACTGTAATGAAATTTCGTGATTATTCATACGATGATCTAAAAAGTTATTAGAACTGCCACTAAAGCTTAGAAGAATCCGTCCAATCTTTTTTTTTTTTTACACGTTTATACGATTTTATATATATACGAATCTCGACGAAACTCATTGTCAAACTTTTTACGAATAAAACATATTAATCTAACGGATGAAATTGTTTATTTGCTACGGATGGTTGCAAAGAGACTACGATAAAAACGTCTTGTACGTAATTTTAATTTTTATTGACAACATTGCATTTTTTTTTTAATCATAATATTATCGTTACACGTGTAATGATTACACCGTTCTTTTAATACGCAAGTATGTAGATATACATTATACAAGGTCCTTTTATTTTTTAAATATTTTTTGAGTATTTAAATCGTATCGGTAGATGAATAAAATCACTGGCACACTTATTTTCGGCCTATGTAACAGGTGCGTGTACCGCGATGAATCGACCAAAGGACGGATATCGGATGAAATGATATCCGTCCCTTTTTTTTTTGACAATATGTATAATCACACAGAGCATATTTATATATATCAATTGCCGCCGGATAATTCCGATCTATCGATTCAACTCTTTTACGCCGAGGAATTAACACATTTTTTTTTCCTGCTGTTTTTTTTTCTTATTTCTCGTAAAAACACGAAAACATTTGCCACACCGTGGATATAAGTAAATGCGGTTTCACGGTTTGGCAATAGAGACAAAGCTGGGTATCCCATTCGTCACGGTAACTTTACTCGTATAGATTTTGTTTAGTTTTTTTTTTTTTTTATAATTCGTTAACGTGCGTCAGTCGCGTAAATCGTTGTGCATAATTAAATTCTCCACGGCTTTGTATTATCATTTATCTTTATGGTTTTTTTTGTGTATTTATTAATCTCTTGTTTAATTTCTCACCGAGTTTATCCAGCACAGTAAACGAGTATATAATCGGATATAGCACAGCGCCTTATTGACGAGAGACCGCCTCGAATGAGATTTTGTTCGTTAACAAACCGAGGCGTCGGTGAAATATAAAAGTTTACAGTGAATATGATAACTGTGGGCCTATCAGTGGATTAAGTCTGTTCTACATAATTTATCAATTTTTTTTTCTGTTTCAATTTCCACCAACGAAAAAATTCCTGAAACTCGCTTCAGTCGGAACTGCTTTTTTCTTTTCTCACACTTGAGATTATTCAGCCTACTAAATATTGTCTATTATTATATCGAAAATTCTGATAAAACGGCTCGCTGATGGCACCGCCATAACACATCTATGTCCCTTCCCCCTTTTATATTCCTTTTTTTATTTTCACCCTCTATATCGCGCTATGTTACAATGCGATAAACACACACCGAGAATCAATGTTCAATCGTTTACAACTACGTTAAGAGAGGCTTTAATTACTCACGAGAGAGATTTACAATTTATCTTTATAATGTGTTCAATATAGATGTTCAATAGTTATATATGTGTCATTCCATACCATTTCGACCTGGGTCTGACCCTTGACCTCTCGGATTTGGCTCGCTATTTTTTGTATGATTGTTCTCACTTTGAAAGGCACTCATTTTTTTTGTAGATTTTTCAGATTCAATTTGAATCTTCTACAATTTTTTTAACGATATTATTGACCGACACAATTTAAAAATCTGAAAAAATTCTGAAAAATCGTGTGTCAGGTATCAAAATTTTTAAGCTTAGAGCCGGAGTGGGGAGACTTTTCCTTCTTACTTTTTTTAAGCTTTTTCCGAAAAAAAAACGTTAAAAAAAAATAGAAGCGGGAGTTATTTTACTATGAATGGTTGCTGAAACATTTTCATATGTAATATCTGATTTTTGAAACAATTTCAGATTTTTCGCAAGAGATTTTTTTTCTTTATTTTGCGCATATGAATGGTTCTAAAAAATCTGAATTTTTTTTCAAAAATCCGATATGACATATGAAAATTTTTCAGCAACCATCCATTGTAAAATCCCTCCTGCTTCTAATTTTTTTAGCTAAGCTTAGAGTCGGAGTGGTGTGATTACTATTTTCAAGCTTTTTCAAAAAAAAAACCTTAAAAAAATTAGAAGTGGGAGTCATTTTATAATGGATGGTTGCTGAAACATTTTTCTATGTCATATCGGATTTTTGAAAAAATCTTCCGATTTTTCGGAACTATTTATTAGCAAAATAAAGAAAAAAAAATCTCTTGCAAAAAATCTGAAATTTTTTTCAAAAATTCGATATGACATATGAAAATGTTTCAGCAATTATCCATAGTAAAATGACTCCCACTTCTAATTTTGTTAACGTTTTTTTTTTCGGAAAAAGCATGAAAATAGTACGAAGGAAAAATCTCCCCACTCCAACTCTAAAAGCTAAAAAGTTTTGATATCTGACACACGATTTTTTAGAATTTTTCGGATTTTTAAATTGTGTCGATCAATAAAATCATTTAAAAAATTGTAGAAGATTCAAATTGAATCTGAAAAATCTACAAAAAAACTGGGTGCCTTTCAAAGTAAGAAAAATCATATAAAAAAGCGCGAGCCAAATCCGAGAGGTCAAGGGTCAGACCCAGGTCGAAAAGGTATGGAATGACACACATATATATATATAACTATTGTTACAATTATCCAAACGATAGCCTAAAATTACGCGTTACAATGATATGGTATGTTAATTTTCATTTTTTCTTCTTTTTTTCTGGAGTCTACAACAACTTTTCTCTGATGCATGGCTCTAATTACGCGTTTGGCAAACCAAATTTTGACTTCATATGCATCCTTGAGCTTAATGTTTTTTTTTCTATTTCGCATGTACAATCGACAAGAATTACCAATATTGATTGATGTTATCTTTCGTCTTTTTTTTTGTCGTTTTTTTATATTGCAAGAGGACAAAGGGGTCAAATTGAAGAAAATCTTTGATTTTACTATACACACATATTTTGAACGAGTGAAACGTACTTCAACTTGTTTCAACGGGAAATACGAGCCGAATATCGCTTTATATATCGCACGAAACGTGTGTTTTGATGCAATTGATTTATTTCAGTTTGATTATTGTGCTCAATTGGTGAGATGCATCGTGGTTAATAATCTCATCCGTTTCTTGGATCAGCGAGTCTCCCGTTATAACATACTCAACTGTAATCTCGAATGAAAGTTTTATGTTTTACGGATCATTGGGAATAAGGCTATATATATATACATATATATATAGATCCTCCAAAAATGGTATACGCGCTCCTACGTTTGCCTTCTTTCGATATTTCACGCGTTTAGTCTTCGCCCTTCGAGCAGCCTCGATCGCTTGAAAAAAAATACCGAGCTTGAATTACTCTCTTTTTTCAATTTTGTCTCTGAATTCTTAATAGTATAATAGATTTAATTTTTTTCTTTTAATTTTATTTCCTTTAGATAACGATTAAGATGGTGAGAGTTCGAGAATCGTTAATGATTGAAAAATCGATTATTTACGGGCCTCATCGTCTTGCTGATGCGAGAAATAGAGCAACCTCGACCTGAGCGAACAACATTTGGCCATGGAAAGTTTAAAGTTGCGCAGACTTGATATATATAAATTAGGGTGTGCGGAAAAACAATGATATTTTTTTTTTCCGTTGCATCCACCAAAAAAAGGTGAATTAAGGTAAAAAATGAGGAATCCTCGATGGAGGGCTCAAAAAAAAATTATTTCGAACGGCGCATTGCATTTGAATATTTTCCATAAGAATAACACAGGAAAATATTGACACTTCTGAACGTCGGAGTAAAACTCTTAAGAAAAAAATCTCACAAAAATATCATTGAGATATTCTGATAGAGAATTGAATTCTCTACAAAAAAAAGTCCTTACGAACAATTAGCTTGGAACAACCGTTCAAGTGGCATCGCTGTTTCTTGGGCATAGTGTAAAATCATCGACAGAAATACCCTAATTGCAACAAACAGACTCTTAAAAAAAGGAACGATGATTATTAAGCATTATAATGTAAAAACAAATTATTTTATCTTATTAAACCAAATTCATTCAGTAAAACTTTTCAAAACACGATCAATGATGGACGCCGTTTCTTTTATATTTCTCGTTGTACTTGATTTTTTTTTTGTATTAGAGAAATATTTTGAGAACGATTCCATGCAAATTATATGTTAGAGCGGAACATTCTCTACAAAAAAAAAACCCAAAAAGTTTTTTCGTAAAGCGAAAAATTCGATTTTTACAGCATTTTGAATTTTTTTTTCTATGAATTCAATTTCAGACAGCGATACCACTTGAACGGTTGTTCCAAGCTAATTGTTCGTAAGGACTTTTTTTTGTAGGAAATTCAATTCTCTATCAGAATATCTTAATGACATTTTTGTGAGATTTTTTCTGAAGAGTTTTACTACGACATTCAGAAGTGCCAATATTTTCCTGTGTTATTCTTATGGAAAATATTCAAATGCAATGCGCCGTTCGAAATAATTTTTTTTGAGCTCTCTTTCGAGGATTCTTCATTTTTTACCTTAATTCACCTTTTTTTGGTGGATGCAAGCGAAAAAAAAATCGATTTTTTTCCGCACACCCTAATATAAATACATACATGCATATATGTATATATTAATATATATATATCCAGTAATCAACAAATATTTTTACGTTTATAACCGGTAATTGTACAATAACGGGGTTTGGAATTAAGGGGGAGGACTTTTGCGAAGCTTGGGCTCTTTCTAAAGTTTCATCACACCTTCTCACGTATCTGCGACTCTATAAACCTGACCGGAAGTCTGCGTTATGTGTAGAATATAACTATGGTTGTTGGATTATTTTCCGAACACCGCTTATAGATGACAAAAGAATCTGTGGTTTCATAGCCGGATTGCCTGAGAGGAAGATAATCAGTTCCGCAATTCCATACTTCACGCTTTTTACGCAAGTCAAAACGTCTGAAACATGTGACGCGACGATTTCAACGAATTTACTGCTTGCCAGCCTTCTTGTTTGCTCGATCATCTGTAAAGTTGAAAAAGAAAAGGATGAGTATCAAAATATTATCGTACAAAAAAGTGTCTCGTCGACTTTGGTGGTCTAATTTTGTTCGTACTCACTTTTGTTTGATTTTTTCGTGTTGCTTTCCGGTTTACACTTCTTCGTAATCTGACGCGTCTTCTCGCACGATGAATCGCTGTTAGGCTTTAGGGTATCGGTTCGTGTGATCGATTGATTCACGCATCCGCTGAACGTACCCTTCTCGTACCGACAAGCTGCACCCCCAGAGACGCATGTAATCACACAAAGGGTAGTTTTTATTATTTCATACAGTTCCACATTCACGGAATAGAAAAATAACGGACGAGACATGTTTGCGGGTTAAGAAAATTGAAGTTTAACATTTTTACGCATTAGCAAATTTTCTATGAGCAAGTAGCTTTCCTAGTTTTGCCTTTCCTGTACAGGAAGCTTTGTCCAAAATTACGAGGATGCAAGTTTCGAATTTCCAATCTTGATTTTTGAATTTCAAACCTTATTTCGTACAGAATAAGTATAGCTATTAAGGTTGTTTGGTATTGAATTTGGCGAAAATCAATAGAGGGATTAAAATTTTATGAAATTTAGAATTTTTTGAATAATAGCCTAAACGCTCTAACTTGTGCAATTTTTAAGATATTGTACTGAAGCTTTGCACAGAGCTAATATAGCTATCGAGGTTCTTCGCTATTAAATTTGGCAAAAATCCATCGAGGGATTGAAATTCTATGAACTTTTTAATTTTTTGAAAAATAGCGTAAACGCTCTGATTTGTGCAATTTTGCTTCCTCATAAAGGAAGCTTTGTTTTTTTTTAAGATATAGCACTGAAACTTTACACAGAGCTAATATAGCTATCGAGGATGTTCATTATTAAATTTGGCGAAAATCGATCGAATGATTAAATTTTTAATAAATTTTTAATTTTTATAAAAGAAGCGTAAACGCTATAATTTTTGAAATTTTTTAGATATCGCAATGAAATTTTGTGAAGAGCCAGTACAGCTATTAATGTTATTTGCTATCAAATTTGGGGAAAATCTATCGAATTTGCACATTGATTACTAATATTTTTCAATAGTTAACAAAGCTTCCTTTATGAGGAAGCCAAATTTGATCGCTACTGTGTGTTAAAGGAAGCTTTGTGAACTATGGATAAAGATGAGGAAGCAATGTGCAAATTCCAATTTTTTTATAAACAATTTCCTGACGATTTTCTCATGGTATTTTATACTTTTTTATTTAGAAATGCGCCATTTCTACAAAAAACAACACATCAAAAAAATCCTACGTACCTCTGTAGCTATTCGTATATATAATCGAAAAAACTTTGGTGCTTCATCGTAACTGTTCATTTATTTAGCTTGATATCACAAAAACTACGTTTACGCTTTTTTGTAAAAAATTTGAAAGTTGCATAAAATCTGAATCGCTGAAGGAATTGTTGCAAAATATCATACCAAGCACCTTCATCTTCTAAAATGTCCATGTTAAATGTGAAAATCACGCAAAATCGACGAAATCACTTTACATTCGACAAAACATGTTATTTTTAAATCACGAAATTAAGATTTTTCAATAAAGAGCTTCCTAATCGTCTCAAAAACTTTACCGAGTGTTTTGATAATAAATATCTTTCATTACCAATAATTTAAAAAACCCGTTTTCATGAGAACCAACAAACAAAAACGCGGAAGCGAAACAAGAGAGCTCGGAAAAACGATCAATCGATTTTCTGACTTTCCATTGCCCGAATTAAAATGTTTCCTCGGTTCGAACCAACGATACTTGTACGAGTAACTAATTAATGATGCTATAAGTTGCCCCGATTTCTCGAAAATTGTTTGAGTCGTACTCTTGACGGACATTTTTGAAGAAATTAGAAATACGATGAAATTCGAGAATATTGATCTCATATCGCTAGACCGGATAACGTCCAGTACCTTTTTTACACTTTTTCTGAATTATCTTGGTTTTCTCGCACGATTCATCGCCCTTTTTGAGGGACAGACTTCGAGTTCTGGTGTTGGTCGTTGAGTCGCATTCCGACCACGATCCCTTGTTGTATCTGCAGGATGCTGGACTTCCGGATGCTGCCGATTAAAGAGATACACATGTATGAGATTTTTCATTCTCACACTGAAAGAAATTTTATTGCACTATTTGGTTTTTCGCGTAGCGAAAAGTACAATAAAGTATAGCAATTTAGGGACAAACAAGGTACAATCGCAAACATTCCTATAATAATAGAACATTATGCTATCTCTCTATATATTAATATTATCTTGAAAAGCAAGAATTACTATATGACTTTCGGAAACATTGCTATTCTACTCTTGGAGAATTCAAATTGTAAATAATGATAGTGATTCTTTAGAAATGTTGCTAGGATAATTTAAAAACTTGTTATTTAAAATAATATAAGTTGCAATGAATATATAAAAATTTACTATTCTCAATAAGAACACACATTCAAATGAGAAGCACTTGTACCTTTAGTAACGCGGACTTAAGGAAAATCGTAAAACACTATTGCTAAAGTTGCCGAATGTTCTCGAACTGACCCGAGTTCGGCCGAGGAAAAATTTATATATATATATTAAGTAAAAACCCCGCAAGATCTTATTTTACTCACTGCAAAGCACTATTGTAATTTTTGCTATTCGAGCTCAGAACGATTACTATAAGTTAACCAAAACGTGAAATATTTTATTTCGCTATTTGTAAAGCACTATTGGAATTTTTGTTATTCGAGCTCAGAACGATTGCTATAAGTTGACCAAAACGTGAAATATTTTATTTCGCTATTTATAAAGCACTATTGTAATTTTCGGTATCCAAGACCTTAGCAAATTATGATATACAGACTTAGAAATACTGTTATTATTTTAGGTAAAACTCCAACATTCTTATGAGTTAGTGCAACGGAAGATATCCAACTCTGTATTTCGTTACTCACTATTGTACTTTTTGCAGCTGTACCTCGATTGTCCCTAAATTGCTATATTTTATTGTACTTTTCGTTACGCGAAAAACCAAATAGTGCAATAAAATTTCTTCCAGTGCGTTTTCTCCCTTTCTATCCACGATTCTCGCTCGGAGAATATAATTGAATTAACATATTGCACAGTTGGCATTCAATGGGTTTTGGTGAGTAAGAGAGTAACGCTTTATATTGATTATCGATATTGACCGAGAGGGAAACAGCTACGGGGAGAGTCCGGAGAGAATTATAGTCTCGAATGCACATTGGAAAGTGCTTGATTGCATTGCAATATACATACACCCTCGCTCAAAAGTTTGGATACACCAGGCGATATTTCTTGCCACACTGAAAGTTGCATAACTCCGTCAAAAAAAAAAAAAAGAATTAAATTTTAAAACAAAGCGTTGTCATGGGAAAAAATGCCGCTTTGTTTTGCTTTTAAAGAAATTTTTTATGACTTTTTTTTAACCCGGAATGCACTTTTGTACGTGACTGTTTTTTGGCCTTTTTTCGACCATCGCGAATTGGGCGCACAGCTTGAAGACATTTTTTTTTGTATTTTTTATCTACGGTACATTTGAAAGGTTTAGCAAACGCTGGATTTTCTTTTTTTTTTAATTTTCGTATGATTTTTTCTCACAAAGTTATTTAACTTTTGACTAAAACAGACAAATTTTGAAAGAAACGTAACTCAAAAAAGAGTCTAAGATTTGGCATGCTATAAACAATGATCAATAATGCTACAAACAACAACAACAACAACGTTTGACATGCTATAAATAAGAATTATCGACAATAATTATTGATCATTGTTCATCAATAATATTGCCCAAAAGTTATTAATAAATTGTTTAAAGAATTATTAATGACAATTTGTTTCTCTGCCATTCTCTCTTTCTCTTGTGGACAGATTGGAACAAAAGGGCATGTTCTATTATCATGTCTGTGGATCAGAACTTTTTTCGCACTCTGAAATAAATGGTGGTTTTTTAAACATTTTTTTTTATTCCTCCTCAAAATTAAGATTCTAGCTTACCGCGTTCCTTGGTGCCACGAACTGTCCGAACGAGAACCTCCTTGTCGTCTTCTTCCCAGAGATCGGATTCAGCCGACACTGTAATTGCCGTCATCGAGAGAACGACTCCCGTGACCATTAACAAACTCCACGACAGCTTCATTTTGAACCTTTGAAAGAAAAATAAGAGCAAATTAGAGGCGTAAGAGAAAAAAGTAAAGCTTGTAAATGATTAATATTATTTTAAAGATTTTCTCATTTTTAGTACTGCAATTCTGTAATTGGAGCAATTTATTCACACATGTGTTCCATTTTTCCAATTTGCCCAAAAAGACATTTGAAAGATCCTTGGTGAAAATTTTCAGAAAGGATTTTGCTATTCTTTCCAAACGAGTCGTAGATTTTTAATTTTGGCAACCTCAATTTTCTGATTATCAATAATGTGTTGAAACATTTTTTTTTTCAATAATCTTGTAAAACTTAAAGCTCAACTATGGTGAATGAAAGTTTATAAATGTATTACTAATGAAAATTTGAGAAATTCTGATGCAGTGAATATATTTTTAAATAGGAGAAATTTTAAGAGTAATTTATCAAATATTGGCAGAGCCTTTTCTCTTTCAGTTAAAATAATACATTTGGCTATTTTCTGTTTAACAACACGTTTGCATCGTCAAGTACATTGTTATGATGATTAATATAATTTTTAAGATTTTTTCATTTTTAGTACGGTGAATTTGTAACTGAAGCACTTTTATCCACATAAGTTTCATTTTTCCAATTCGTTTTTCCAATTGGCTAAAAATGACCTTTGAAAGATTCTTGGTGAAATTTTTTCGAGAGGATTAACATTTTAGAGGCGAATACCTTTAATAAACCTTCATTTTATACCCAGCCCGTTAAAAATGGAAAATCCAATTTCTTTTCTCTTTTCACCCCCAAAGGTTTCCCGCCAAATTGAAATTCAAATTTTAGTACTACTCCACGTTTGTAATTGAGCTATTACCATCCGCATGAGTGTGCAATTTTTTCAATTTTTGTAGGAGAAGCTGGGAAAATGAAATTTGTTGGAGAATAAAAATATCTGCAATGAAGGGGGCTGCAAGGAGCAACGCAACGTGGGTCGATAACTGTAACGATGCCCTCGGCAGATATATGCATGTGCACGCGACAAAAGAGTGTATAATAAAACTCGAATACATAATAATAAATTGCGCTGATGGTGTTGAACGTTGGAGCAAGTTTCCTGCGATGAATAAAGCGTCTATTTAAACTTGAGGACAGACCTTGGATATATATATATTATATATATCTATATAAGTGTCTGTGTGTAAGCTTTATGCGCTACATATAGAGATATATATATGGGGCGTCCCATCCCAAATCGGACAGTTTGAAAAACTTTTTTTTTTATTTCCTCAATTTTTTAATATTTTTTAGTACCCATCAGAAGACCCTTCCTGTTAAATTTTGAATTTTTTTTGATTATCCGTTCAAAAGATATTAAATTAACAAAAAAAACCGCTCTTTTTTTGGTAGTTTGTTCATAACTTCTTTAATAAAGATCCAAATTAAAAGTTTTTTTTTCAAAATTTTTGTTTATTTATGGCTTTTTCAGAAAAAAATACAACAAAAATATTCCGCGTGTTTTTGAATGAGTTTTTTGAGTTTTAAACTTTAAATCGCGTTTTTAAAAGTGAGTGTCATTTTTTTATTTTTTGTTTTAAGCATCTATCTATTCAACAATTTTTAAGGCTAGCCCGATCGTGGATCTCAATAACTATTTTTTCTCGATTTTTGATAATTAAATTTTTTTTTAAATTAATTATTATGAATACCAATTTTTGTTACTGTATAGTATTGTTTTTAGTCATTTTGAATTAATTTTGACACTTTTTCATTGGTAACAGATTTTTAAAATTAATAATTAATCGATGAGCAAATGACAACAGTTCAAGAATTGTATGAGTGGGCATTGAACCTAAATAGTCTACCGAATATTGCTGTAAAATTTTCACCTGAAAAACATTATTTAGATGAAAAAGAAAGATTTTATTTGCGATACAATATTGCGAAGTCAATCACAGGGGGACACAAAAATTTCATTCAATTATTCCAATGAGCAACGGAAACGTATTGGCAAAGGAATATTCAGATTCAGGAAATAATGGAATATGTAAGGTTTTCAAAAAAATACGTGAATAAATAAAAACTGTTGTTATTATTGTTCATAAACAGACTTAACGATTAATTATTCATTTTAAGAACCTGTTAACAATAAAAATGTCAAAATAAATTCTAAATATTGAAAAAAATACTATACAGTAACAAAAATTGGTATTCATGATAATTTATAAAAAAAAAAATTTTAATTTTCAAAAATCGAAAAAAATAGTAGTTATTGAGATCCCACGATCGGACTAGTCTTAAAAATTGTTGAATAGATAGATGTTTAAAACAAAAAATTTAGAAAAAAAAAGACACGAACTTTTAAAAACGCGATTAAAAGTTTAAAACTCAAAAACTCATTCAAAAACGCGTCGAATATTCTTGTTGTATTTTTTTCTGAAAAAGCCATAAAAAACAAAAATTTGGGAAAAAAACTTTTAATTTGGACCATTATTAAAGAAGTTATGACCAAAATACCAAAAAAGAGCGGTTTTTTTAATTAAGAGCGTTAATTTAATATCTTGTGAACGGGTAATCAAAAAAATTTCAAAATTTAACAGAAAGGGTCTTTTGGTACTAAAAAATATAAAAAATTGAGGAAACAAAAAAAAAAAGTTTTTCAAACTGCCCGATTTGGGATGGAACGCCCCATATATTTACTGACATATATACGGGTGAGAGGGTCCTGCGGCCGTTGGAGGAGGCTTGCAACAAACTTTTGCCTCTGAGCCGCGTGTGTGAGCTTTTGCGTGTGTTTGCGCCGAGTTTCTCGCCGGTCATAATGTACAGAGCATCCACCATTGGTATGAACCATAGATATAAGTATGCAGAACTGAGCGCGGGCGTTGTTAATTAATAGGGAAGTGCAGAGGCGGCAAAATTAAAGCCCCCCTCCTTCATTTATATACGTACGCAAATCTGTAAATGCATATATTGGGTTGTTGAAAGATTGTCCTTCATTTTTGGATTTTACTGATGGACTAGACTGATTGAAAAAGCGACTATTTTTTTTTCTAAATCCCCTATTAAATACTTTCGGGGCGGTGAAAAAAGATGCCTGTTAGAAGCAGAGCTCTTAATATTAATATTTAGCGGTCTCTCCTCGCATATTTCTATTTCCCATTTAAATAACACAGGACAAAAAATGTTAAAACTTTGAAATTTTATACCTCGGCTTCAAGTCAATGTACCGAAATGAGCGATACATATATTGAACGCTCTATAAAAAATTTCTCTTGTGATTTTTCGATAAACTCACTCCTTCAAAAGTTATTCAAGGTCAAAGTTGAATTTAGAGTAAATTTCACTTTTTTCTCAAAAAGAGATTCCCAAAATTTTGCTATCAATGAGGCAATAATTTTCCTTTTCCCTTTTCGGAATTCTTTTCAAGATAAAATTTTAAGACAATATAAATATTGAAGAGCACTCCGATAAATATACATTGATTTTCGCAAAAACAGCTGTTTTTGGAATGAGAGGGGAAAAAAGAGAATTAATTCCAAAAGTTTCGTTATCAATGAGGCAATAATTTCCCTTTTCCCTTTTCGGAACCCTTTTCAAGGTAAAATTAAGACAATAAGAATATTGAAGAGCAGCCTGATAAATATACATTGATTTTCGCAAAAACAGCTGTTTTTGGAAGTTTTAAAGAGTGCCGATTCAAACTTCCAAACTTAAACTTCAAAAGGTTCCAAATTTTTAACATGTTCTTCGCTTGTAGTACTTTTCCTATTCTCAAAAATCATAATCTTTCACACAGATTACCCATTACCCATTTATTGAGGTAGAAATTACATTTTTGTCGGTATGATAAAAAATTGCGGTTTGACAGAAGAAGAGGGTCAGTTTTTAATATTGAGGATCATTTTTGAACGCTGTTTTGAAGAATGATCCGCAATACTAAAAACTGACTCTCTTCTTCTGCCAAACCGCAATTTTTTATAATATCATCGACAAAAATGTAATTACTACCTCAATAAATGGGTAAAGAGTATTCATGGATTTTTATAAATTCGCATTTTTTTCAAATGAATTTCAAAAAAACTTTCAATTTCAGGCTGCAAAAATGATGTTGTCCTTTAACACTGGCAAAACAGTGGTAAAAAAACTGGGAAAAATTCTTTCAATTTTGCGTTGAGACACAAGAATCTCCATGAGCAAATCTCAAAAATGCTATCTCGAAGCACTCTGGCATATCGAAAGCTCGGAAATGATGGCGTTGCATTATTTTTCGCTTTGATGCATGTGTGCGGTCAAAACTCACGCTGCAAAGAATCAGTCACATTCATACGAGTATTTTATGCTCCGTATGAAAATACATCTGCATATGTAGCTCGGTCGACGACGCTCTGTTTTTTTCATACTTTGTCAAGTGTCGAGAAAGCTTGAGCCGGAAGAAAGAATGGAAGTTGGAGCTTTTTGTTCTGTCGTTGTCGACGACGCGAAGAGCGACTCTCGCGCATAAGCAACCGGTATTTCACTTTGCACTCCCATGGAGAGAGTTGTATTATATCAAAAGCTTCCTCTCTCTCTCTCTCTCTCTCTCTCTCTCTCTCTCTCTCTCTCTCTCTCTCTCTCTCTCTCTCTCTCTCTCTCTCTCTCTCTCTCTCTCTCTCTCTCTCTTCCCCCCCTCTCTCTCTTCCCTCTCTCTCCCTCTCCCTCTCTCTCTCTCTCTCTCTCTCTCTCTCTCTCTCTCTCTCTCTCTCTCTCTCTCTCTCTCTCTCCTCTCTCTCTTCCTCTTTTTCTTCATCTTCCGTGTATATCAATAGCTGTGAGGGCATTTTCGCTCTCCCGACTTCTCCATATCTCGCTTCTAGCTGTAATGAAATATCGACTGCGAGACGGATGTCTCGATGCGCAATAAGCGGGAAAATGGTAGTCGTGCGGCTTGTTGCAATTCGTTTCTCGCAACTGAGATCTCGATCGCCAACATTCATAGGTTTTCATATTTATTCCATAGACGCATTTGGATGCAATATTCCAACTCAGCGAAATTTCATATCTCGCAGTTTGTCCCACAAATTGAAATAGATTATCGATCTCGGCAAATATAGACATGTATGGGGTATTCCGAGTCAGCTCAACCAACGTTTGAACTTTTATACTCTCGAGTTTGGTTTGTTAATTTTTTCTTGTAAATTGTATCGAGAATTTTCCGAATTTGAGTGAATTTTTTTAAATTAAACAAATACACTGAGAACAATGTTTGGTTGAAAATGCAAAAATTTATTTCACTCGCCCAAATATTTGTTTCCGGACGTTCAACGAGATCATTTTGGTAATTCAACAAATATACAGTGGAAGTTTTAGTTAAATCGGTTAAATCGTTGCTTGAATGGGCAAAGTTTCAGTTCAATCAAATAAATATCTTTGTACCAAATAAATTGTGTGATTGAAAATGAGAATTGTTTTTTTTTTGTTACAGCTAAATTTATTTAGTGAAAATATACTAGAAATCAACGAAATATTTCTGTAAAGCAACTCAGTAACGTGTATATTGGACTAAACTGTATCTGGAAATTGACCAAATAATTTCGTTCACCTCGTATCTTATGGTTAACCAAATCCATTTGTTGAATTCATTATACTTTCATTATTTCAAAGAAATTAATATTAAATCAACTAAATTTTTTTCAACTAAATGGATTTAGTTGTTTTAACTGAACTTTTTTCTTAGTGTAGGAAAAATTCCTAAAACATTAAAAAATAGTAATAAGGTATTTGAGAATCTAAAACATATTCTATTGATAATTTTTTGACAACAAGAAACAAGGTTATGAGTATCGAACTGATTAAGGGGGAAAGCCACTGTGGTAAAAAAAATCGATTTTTTCCCATTTTCTTAAATTATATGGGTCATTCCATGTCAAATCGACCACTTTTGAACCCGGCCCCTTTCGATTTGGCTGAAATTTTGTTTTCCTTTTCTACCCCATTAAAAACATTTTTCAGGAGTTATTCAAAATCAACTGATTGGGACGTTTTTTCTTGAAATAATCGTCTTTGAATGTACTTTTCGAAAAAAATACAAAAAAATGTTAAGATATTAAAATCTATGAAATTTTTCATTTTTTCGAGAAACATCGTCCTTTTCTCGAAGTTGGCCATTTTCAATTTTTTTTCTTTTTACTGAAAAAATACTTTTGTGCAAACGATCATGAAACACATCCAAGTATAAGGATAGGCTCGAAAACGTTGGTTGAATTGACTTAAAATGCTCCACATGAGCAGATCGTTCTATTGTACAAAAGATATCCAATCTTCGTCCCCTTTAGCTGGCCTTATTCCTAGCTTTTTTCATCGGGACCAAAAATATGCCGAAGATTATCCGCTGCGTTTGAAACCTTTCGATAACGATGGAACGTCGAGATAAAAATTCGTCCGTCCAATTATCGAATCGCAGTATGAATAATCCAGGACGAAGAATAAGATCGGTGCATTATGCTCGATGGAAACATTTTTTTTTCCCATGGATTTTTATGAAACCTCGCTCCCAAGCCCATCAATATCTCGAAAAGCATCCTCCTCAACCTCCTCCACGTTGTCCACGTGATTTTTCATCCTCTTTTTTTCATCTCTCTGGCATTTGCATGAGTAGAGCCCGTCGTTTAATAATCCGGAAAAAAGCTCAAACCAATATCGCTGATTACTTATCGCCGGTTCACATATCCCGGTGAATATATGTACCATTGCTTGCTCTCTGTTCGTACTACCGTCGAATATTCGAGTGTTTTTTTTTCTCTGTGCCACGTTTGGACCATGGCAGTACATTCACGATTCCGAGCACTCGGCGATTAGTGCATAATCTATATAATAGCAGTCGATATACGTATACCAGAGAGATTTGATATGTATAGGTACGTTAATTCAGCACGGTCCAAAGCTTCGATGAAAATTTTCGCATTTTCCATCGGGATGAAAGATTTTTAAGGGCTTATATGCAATCAGGAGGTCTAAAAAGGGCGATTTTTCAAGAACTTTTTTTGGAAAGACATTTTAATTTATTAACGTAAAAATTCTTATACATATTTTTGGAACTTTTAACTCTATTTTGAAACTTTTCTTTTTAACCCTCCGCCTGTACACTGGGTCTTCTAAGGCACAAGCCAAATTTTCCAATCGAATATCTCTGGAATTGTAAAAAAAATTTGTTTACTATAGATGGTTAAATAAATGATTGGATTATGGAAAAAAATGTTATAAAAGTAATTCAGAATTTGTTCACATTTTTTTGACGTTTTTTTCGTTAAAAAAACATTAGCAGGACTTTAACGACCCAGAGTACAAACGGCGTGCCGAAATTTAAGTGTACAGATGAAGGGTTAAAAAATAACTATTTTTGAAGCCAATAAAAGGCGGCGAGATCGATATTTCTGAATTGGATAATCCAAAATAAAAAAACTAAAAGATTTCGTTGATCTAGTGTTCAATCGAAGGAATTAAGCAAAATATTTATTTCAAAAAAATGGCGGCTTCTTAAAAAAAAATCTATTTTTGATGAAAATTTTTGCCTTAAATTGTTTATAAAATGTTTATTCTCGATTAATTACTAAAAAAATATATTCATAAAACTTGTGTAAAAATTTGAGACTGAGCAGTTATGCCGTTTCGGAAAAATCTTGCTCACCGACTTTAAAACCACAAAAAACGCGTTCAAAATTTCAAAAGCACTTGACGAATAGTAATTACGGGGTTTACAAATATGCCTATAACTTCGAAAATATTTGTCGGATTGACATGAAATTTTCTGTATATATACCAGAGATCGGAAGTAATGATTTTTTCAGACGCCTTTTCCGAAAATATTATAAATTTTTTGAAAATTAATAATTTTGAAATCTATATTTTCAATTACCCGACAATGGTTAATGGAAAAAATTAAATTTCCAATTATCCAAATAATCGGTAATTGGTCGAAAAATAATAACAATTACTCAGAAAATGGGTAATTGGTTTAAAAATATTTCCAATTATCCGAACAATCGGTAATTGGTAAAAAAAATAATATCAATTAATCAGAAAATGGGTAATAGGTCTGAAAGTATTCTCAATTATCCAAACAATCGGTAATTGGTCGAAAAATATTTGCAGGCATTTAGAGCTATATAGAGACATCTATAGAGATATATATCTATATATCTCTAATCACTCCTTTTCCTCAAAAACACATTTTCAATAAATTATTAATTTTTTTCTGGGAAATTAAAAATATTTTCAAACGAATTACCTGTATTTCTGGGTAATTGATATTATTTTTCGATCAATTACTACCGATCATTTGGATAATTGAAAGTACAATTTCGGATCATATCAATTTTTCCATCAATTAATTGGTATTCTGTCTTTTCGAATTGTTGATTTTCCATCAATTGAAAAATGGAAAATCGTATTTTTTTTTGCCGATCCCTGATATATACCTCAATATATTTACATTATGAAAATGAAATTAAAAAAAATGGATTTTTGGACAATCCTGACTGCAACCCCTTATGTGAAATTGAGGTAATCTCTCCTCTCTTCAATTCCTCGAAGACGGAATTTCTAGAACTTTTATCTACGAGATTAACCGGAACTTAAACCGGAACTATACCTAAGAACATGTAAATTATGAAAAATAAATATAAAAAAATCGATTCTTTGAAAATCCAGACTGCAACCCTTTATCCAAAATTGAGGTAATCTCTTCTCTCTTAAATTCCTCGGAGACAACATTTCTAGGAGTTTTATCTAAGAGATTAGCCGGAACTTTGCCATGATTATATGAAAATCCCACAAAAGTGCTAAAAAAGTTGAAGGAAAATTTACGAAAAATTCGTTAATCAGTTTCTTTCAAGCAAACGACATTTTGAGTATTGATCAAAAATTCGAAAAATGATCCAGAACTTTTGGACAGTGCTGTAGCTGCGTAAAAATTATTGATCGTTATTCCGCGCAGTATAGTGCAACAGAGAAAGGGACTTAACTTTAATCTCCGATTGAATTCAATTTCGATTGGATAGTGTGGAATTCGAGCAGAGAGCCGAGTTCTCCGGGCTTCGAGCCATATCGCATGTGATTCGTACAACACACACGGATCGTTAAGGGGGTAATGGTTTCGCTTATACAGAGGTTGTTTCTTGCGATCTCGTTCTCGATCCCTCTCTTTCCTTCTCTCTCTCTCTCTCTCTCTCTCTCTCTCTCTCTCTCTGTCTCTCTCTCTCTCTCTCTCTCTCTCTCTCTCTCTCTCTCTCTCTCTCTTTCTCTCTGTTTCACCAACTGTGATCAGACTTCCACGAACTCTGCAGTCCCCTTAATCGGTAGTCCGGCAAATGTTCTTGCACACAACGCGTAAATCCGAAATCAGGAGTCAGGAATGAATTGAGAATAAGAGAGGGAGCAATAGGGAATCTTGTTTCTCAAGAGAGTAAAGCTCGATTGGAATTTCAGTTGTTTTGCTGCCTTATTATGGAATGTTTCTATGTAACTCGCAATATATGAGGTATCCCGGGCTAAACTGAGCAATATTCAACTCCAAGCCCTCTCAGTTTAAGCATGATTTTTTTTTTTACAATTTTTGTACATTGTTTTGGAGATCAACATTTTTATGTATTATATAGAATCCTAATTTTTGTCGACAGTATAAGAATGTAAAAATGTTTCTGAAAATTCGTTTTGGATGAGAAAACACCGTGGGATTGTTGAAAATTATTAGGAAAAAAATATAAAAGAATGTCCATTAAATATTTTTAATTGAACGTTTAATTATATTGGAAAAAAACATTAAAAAGATTGTTATTCAATATCGATATTTTTTTATGGAGTCACAAAAAATGATCCAATCGGTAAAAATAAGTCATCGTTCTGTAAAATAATGGAGCAATTATAGTTTGACGAACTGACTCCGTCAGACTATAACTAGACTGTAACTACTAGTTTTGAAAAAAATCATAATTTTAAAGTGTTTTGAATTCTAACATGCAATTTTCAAACGCAAAATTTATCTTTAATTTTGCATAGGAAATTGGCAAGCCAAAAATAAAAAAAGCTCTCGTCACTGTATGAAGGAAAAAATATAAAGCGGAAATCTGAAAAATCATGCCAACAATGTCTAAGATATGGTTTGAAGAAAAATTTATTGGGATAAATTTGTAACAGAGTGGAATGTAAAAAATTTGTTTCCTTTAAATTCCTCAAAGTATAAAAAATAAAATTCAGTGAAACGAAATCAATCTTTTGAAAATTTCACGGGTAAAGTCTTGTGGCTCACAAAAAGTTTCACTTTGAGATAAATTAATTACTACATATTCGTAACAGTTTGAGGAACCTTACATTTCATAACAACCCCAATAACAAAAAAAAATAACCACAACTATGAAAATTACAACGTTAACTAAATTACTATTGCGTAATCAGATTATTTTATTGGAATATTACGATTCTTATGGATACTATATTTTTTTAGTTCCGGTTACTATCAAATTTTCTTTGGTGCAATATCAACATTTTTTTGTTCTCAAAACACTTGTGAGTACATTTTAGTCGACTAAAAAGAAAAAAAAAGAATTCTGGTTCACTTTGGAAATGTCTACACGGATTATTTCTTCAGACTCCTTATTTTTTGTAATTGCCTCAAATTTCTAAACTAAGAATACAATTTTTAATTCAAAATATGTACTTTTTCAAGTACAAGTATCAAGTACTTTCGAATGTGTCTTGCTGATGGTTGCATGTACAAATATGAAAATAATATTTCGTGACCTATGGACATATCAACAATCCATGTATTATATTATTTTTTCTTATTTCTCAAACCTGCATCAAAATAAATCGTAATTACAATCGTCAATGCCATTTTGAATTATTTTCAATTCTTTGTTCAAATACTTCGGTTCCAATCTGCCTAAAGCTCAATTTCCGTGTATTGCACAAGTTGAAAATATGTTTTGATACAAAAAGTACTCGAATAAAAATCAAATGAGAATAATAAATCAAATCTAAGTCCTAGAACTTACGAGATATACCTGAATACTTGAAAAATACTTGATTGTTTGTACTTGATTTTTCAAGTACACGTACTTCAAGTACTTTAAATCTTAAGTACTTCGAGTAATAAGTACGTAGTACTTCAAGCACTGATGGTACTTGATACTTCAAGTACTTACGGTACTTTGTACTTTGTATTTGAAGTACTTTCAGGTACTTTGCCCAGTTCTGGTAGATATCGCTTAAACTTGATCGTCTATCGATTCGCCTTAACGAGAACCAATTTTGTCGGGATAATAAAAATTGCGTCGTCATCTCGGGTCTTTTCCTGGTGTGTGTTGTTTTGTATCGTTCAAAGAGCTTGTTATCGATGGATTGTGTGGATGAAACGGCGTGTCACGTGTCATTTTTTCCTCCCTTACATCGAGGTCTCCCTCGTGAACCGCGCTCTCACGCTCTTTATACCGCAGATACTCGATACGAGGATGCTTTTATTCTTTACTTTATATCATATATATATATATATATCTGTAGCACATAGCGAGGAATATAGCTATTAATAGTGAGAGAGTGCACTTTGCTGTTATCGGTCGAAACTTCTCAGCTCTTTGCAGACGATGCCAGCAATATATATAATGAAAAAAAGAAAACTCTGGATTGTCCGACTGGGTCGGGTTCAGAGTTCATGCATTCAATCGAGCAGAGAGGGAGAGAGAGAGAGAGAGAGAGAGAGAGAGAGAGAGAGAAAAGATTGTGAGTGGTCTGCAGCAGATGTTTCGTGAATTGAACGAGAAATTGATCCGAGTCCTAGATCTTCGCAGATGTAACAATTGAGAAGACTTTGAGAAGAAAAAGTCATAATCCTTCCTCCCTCTCTCTCTCTCTTCATTTCTCTTTATTGTCTCGCGTCGCATTTGGACAAACTCCAAAGTCCATTGGCCTCACAATTTACAGAGTAATTATTATTGTCGTTTTTTGCATCTCTGTACATTCTTATATAGAGGAAGATGGGGCAAGATGACCAGTGGAGGCAAAACAGCCACCGACCAAAATTGGATTTTCGAGGAAAAAAACACCAGCATTTTAGGGTGGTCCATTTTGCCTCCGAGAATATTTGTTTCTACGCGCAATCTAATGGATAAAAAAGGTATTTTTAGATGAAAAGCAACGCATTTACACTATGCCTAGCTTTCTTGATGCGTTATCTTCTTCTAGTGCTCATTTTGCACCCTCTCTTTTAATATTCGCGAGAATTGGGTCGTCGAGGTTCAAGTAGGCAATTGAAAATAAAAGCGAATGCAGTTGCGTTTCTCGAACAGAATTGAGAGCAAAGAGAGCGCGAGAAGGCGCTCTCTCTCTCTCTCTCTCTCTCTCTCTCTCTCTCTCTCTCTCTCTCTTTCTCTCTCTCTGATATTAAAATATGGAGCTTGTTGGAAAAGTGCGTGGCAAAGACACTCTGTGACCCGTGTCTCGCGAAGCTACCGAGGGCCGCAAACGCCAGGACGGGCTAATTACCTTAGCCTACCCCAAGAGAACTGATGATAGCACTATATAAATGTTTATATATATTAGGGTGATTCGTTTCAGGGCAGCTTTTTTTTTGACCCATCGTGCCTGAAAACCTTTAGTTGGTACCCAAAAACGAAATTTCGTGAAAGAGGGGTGTTGTCAAAAAAAATTTAGAGCTCGTGAATCACAATTGAAGGTTTCCCATTTGATTAACATTGGAAAAAAAAATTCTCGTTATTAGCGTTACCATTCCGCGAATTTTGATATCGCGATATTTTCCAAGTGGGTTCTCATAGGAAATATGATACTCCACAATAAAGTTCGTTGAGCCATGTCCGCAAATTCAACCGTTTCAGCGGTGTCATTATTTCAAGTGAATATTGTACGAAAATATATATTCAAACGGCTGTAACGCCTAAGCTATTGGATATATCGAAAAAATTCAAATGAGAATTTTGTAGAGAAAGTAATTTGCTACAAAAAAGTCTCATAAGCCAAGCCCGCAAATTCAACTCTTTCTCAGGTATGAAGTAAAATGAATATATATTTTTTTGTTTTATTCAATCAAACGAACTCCATTTTCTATGAGATAGCATATAAAAAATCATCAAAAAAACCATTTAACAAATGTTACAAAGAATTCCCTATGCGAATAAATCAATAAAACAAAAACAAAAAATCTATTTATTTTACTTCATCCACTTATAGCTGAGAAAGAGTTGAATTTACGGGCTCGGCTTATCAGACTTTTTTCTAGCAAATTACTTTCTCTACAAAGTTCTCATTTGAATTTTTTCGATATATCCAATAGCTCAGGCGTTACAGCCGTTTTAATAGATATTTCATACAATATTCACTTGAAATAATGATACCGCTGAAACGGTTGAATTTACGGACATGGCTCAATGAACTTTATCGTAGATTATCATATTTCCTATGAGAACCCACTTGGAAAATATCGCGATATCAAAATTCGCGGAATGGTAACACTAATAATATGAGAATTTTTTTTTTTCAATGTTAATCAAATGGGAAACTTTTAATTTTGATTCGCGGGCTCTAAATATTTTTTGACAACACCCCCCTTCCACGAAACTTCGTTTTTGGACATCAAGTCACCAAAGGTTTTCGGGCTCGATGGGTAAAAAAAAAGTTGCCCGTTGCCCTGAAACGAATCACCCTAATATATATTAGGGTCCTTGTTTAGGTACTTGTTTAGGGCCCGGACGTATTTTTTATCAGACACCCCCCAAATCGACTCAAAATTATTCAAAAACAATACCTCAATTTTTTCAGAATTTTATCTAGACGCTAACCCCTCCCGAAAAGAGGGTAGATTTCTCCATTTGAAATACACGTGTTTCGGCCATATTCTCGGGATATATTTTATTCCAAGTGTAATAATTTTTTAAAAAATCTGTAACTGCAAGATTTTAGTGTTCATTGGTGCTACTATTTGAGGAAAAATTCACATTTTCATACGAGTCAATCTAGACGAATTGCAATTCGTCTAGATTAGCCCGTATTAGAATTTTAGACGAATTGCAATTCATCTAGATCGACCCGAATGATAAAGTGAATTTTTCCTCAAATAGTAGCACCAATAAACACTAAAATCTTGCAGTTACAAATTTTTTCAAAAATTATTACACTTGGAATAAAATATATCCTGAGAATATAGCCGAAACACGTGTATTTCAAATGGGGAAATCTACCCTCTTTTCGGGAGGGGTTAGAGGTTAGGTAGATATTTGAAAAAATTAGGGTATTGTTTTCGAATTATTTGTAGTCGATTTGGGAGGCTCCTGATAAAAAAATCGTCTGAGCCTTAAATAAGGACCACCCTAATATATATATATATATATATATATACATCCAAGGAAGAGGTTTTATTAAAAAGTCGTTATACCCTCGTTAAGCTTTTATTTAGCCGTTAACGTTATCCTGGCCGTCGTGAGAACCCTGCCAGATTCCTTGCTCTCCCTTGGAATCGAATATGAGACATTCCAAGACAAAGTGATGAACGTTCGATCCCGACAATTCCTAAATTTATCGCTGGTTTTTTATGCGTTCAGACTATCTCTCAGAGGCAATCTAAATTTGATAAAGATTCTTTGGACCGGCCAAAATTTGTATTTTTTAATTAAGAATGTTTCCTCCAATCACCGATTGCAAAAAAATTTAAACAAATATTTTATTTTTCGCCATAAGCACATCCCACCTCTCAAAAATTCAGGCATTGACGGAAAATAGCTCGGGTCTCCAGTGACCCACGATAACCGAATCGGGTTGAATATATGTACGTTACGAAAATGAAATGTAAAATTCATTTTTTGAAAATCCTTTCTGCGTATAACCCCTTAAGAAACCTGGCATAAATTTCAATTAACAGGATGATTAATCGTTAGTTACCGTAAAAAGCGAGCATTTCTCATTCCGATTTTTTGAAGATTTTAGACAAATTTTATTATTATTGTTGTTATTATTATTATTATTATTATTATCATGGAATTATTATTGTTATTATTTATTATTATATTCATTATAGAAATTAAAATTTAAAAAAATCTTAAATGATCAGTTTGTCAGGAATACCTCATATATGTATGGAACGTGTATTCTTCACGGTTTTTTTGGATCTCTCGCTTTATATTGTGAAGAAACAGCATACAGCTCTGTAGAACGATTTTGTTGACGTTAAAGAAGGCGTAGGAAAAACGATAAGACACGGAAAAGTGATTTTACTTACGACCTTCCCCATGTTGGGACGCCATATATATGCATGTGTATAAATTTCTATGCAGCCGGATGAAGAAGTGTCCCCGAGTCGTTCGCATCTGAAAAATCGTCTCCGTGTGCGGTTGACGTTGCCGGGGGTCTCCCGAGGGACTAAGATGGAACGCGTTGCTTATATTAGATATACATCCCGTTCCCTGCCAAACCATTATTCTACGTGGCTCGAAAGGATCTCTCAACATCCCTAGAATGAACTATGTATGGAGTATCTCGAGTCAACTGAACCAAGATTTCACCCTCCTTCTTGGATTTCATTCTTTCCACGATTTTACTGGAAACTAAAAAATTTATTTACATTCTCTAGTCATCCTTTTTTTTATATAAGTTTCCCTCTTACAAAAACGCAGAAACCGCAAAATTAACAAAATGGCAAAAAATATTATTAAAAAAATTTAGAAGCCACTTTTACACATTTTTTGAGACCTAAGAAATTTTTAAATAAAATTGCTGCTTTTTGAATATTGAAAAACGAGGGAAAAATTTAGAAACCACTTTTTACATCTTTCGCAAAGCTTATAAATTTTTAGATACAATTACTCGATTTTGAAAATTGAAAAATGAGGGAAAAATGATGTATTTGGAAAAACAGGGTGATTGAACATTTTTGAAAATATTTAGGGTGCCTTTTAGCTTCAGTATAATGGTAGAACTAATTTTAAACAAAATCTGAGAGGTTGAAGGCTAAGTATTTGTTGAGTCGAGTTGGACTGCCTCATACTTTTTGTGGGCTAAAGGCGAGCAGAAAAAGCATCCTAAAAATCCTTCGGGTTGACGAAATAACGGGTCCCATATCTCACCACCAGAGGTCGCAAATTCATCGCAGAGTATACAGGGACCACCGGCGGCATTCTTATTCACCCGTTTCACTTTTTTTTTACATCAGTCTCACAGATTGAATAATAACTCTGAATCTGGGCGAATAAAACGTGACGGCGGGTGCATGGCGATTTTTTGTTATTAATTCTGCTTCTTTGTGGCTTTCGTAAACAATATTTACTGGACCAGAACCGACAATCGTTCTTGCAAATCTCTCATTCATACGTTTAACAACATTTGATATTTGCCCATAGCTTCCACAATTTTTTCTATCATTCTTCAAGCTTCCTTTGTCATGAATAGTACAATTCTCATTGAGGAGTCTTAAGGAACGATGGAATAAAATCAAGATGCTCACTTTCTATTTGGCCCAAGCTTTCAGCACTTTTCGATAATTTCAAAATTTTATTAACTACAAAACCCACAAATTGTTCTTTCTGAATTCGAAACCAATCGTGAGAAAAATTTGAGTTCTATATACTGCAAAATTAAAACAATCAGAATTTTTTTTTTAATTCCAACAAAGCGTCCTTTTTGTAAGGAAGCAAAATTAATTCTCATTTTGCTTCCTCACAAAAGGGACGCTTTGTTCAAATTAAAGAAAATGAATTCTGATTGTTTTCATTTTTGCAATTTTGCAGTATATAGAACTCAAATTTTTTTCATGGTTGGTTTCGAATTCAGAAAGAAAAACTTGCGGGTTTCGTAGTTGATAAAATTTTGAAATTATCGAAAAATGCTGAAAGCTTATGGAAAAATCCAGACCGATTTTATATAATAAATATATTTAACATCAGTGAAACTGACATTTCAGTGAATAACTTTGAATTTTCCACCTGAGAGAGCATCTATTTCTGTTAGATTTAGCGAAACGACTGGAAAATGATGGAGCAAAGTTTCCCTTGAATATACATGAAAATTCCAAACAATGTTTCTATCTCAAACCTTCACTGACGGAAATTATTTACCAAATTTGTAATAGTTCGAGTAACCCCTACATTTTATGGTAACTTTTACTAAAAATATAATAACTTCAACTGAGAAATAATTTGTTTAGTTGAAGTTTTTAAAATTTTGATTATCACATTTTTAAAAATTCGCATTACAATGAAGTTTAGGTTTCCAAGGTATCATAATAAAAAGTGGTGCGATGTAATATTTTAACAAAAAATTGAAAGACCCCGCCATTATTTAATAAATTATTCTCCGGGATGTTCAACTTTGCAACGTTGAAATACAACGACAATAGGTTTTATTTCCAATTAACAACCCTTAAGGATTTAAAGAGCAAAATGGTTTAAATGTTTTTTGGGGTCACTATTAATAATTTAAGGTTCTAAATAGACAAAAAAAAACAGGTAAACAATACTTGAAAGGAAAAAGAAAACGGATTTTCATAGCGTTTCAATGATGCAAACTTCAACATCATTTATTCTCCAAACTTCTCTCATTTTTGCAAATATTTTTCATCAAGCACTTTCCAGGTTCATCAATTTTTTTAACTACACTCATAAATACGTAGATTTTTCGTTCAGCTGAACGGAAATTCAAGTATCCATAATTTATATTCGAATGTGTGGAGTAACGGGTCTGTAATATTCAAAATCGCATCACCAAACATTCAACATAGATTTGTGTACAGAGACGTCGAAATATGGGAACGAATGAAATTTTTAGTACAGTTTGGCTCCTCCCAACAATTGGTGGAGTTGTCTATGTACAACCGAAGGAAGTAAAAGACGCATTTCAGAGGTAAGGATAGGAGAGAAAAAGAGAAATATTCTTTGAGACCGCACCGTGGCGGAGAGTTTTTAAAAGTCTCGAAAGAGCCAGGTGCTCCGGATGAAATCTCCGGAGTATGTAAAAGTCGAGAGGGTAGCTCGAATTTTCTCGAGCGAAAGAAACTCAGTTTTATGAGATGGAGACGTCGAGAGAGGGAAGAAGGTTGAATTTCGTCCGCTCGTTTATACTGCGACGCATGGAAACGTATCCAAGTGCACTATTGCCAACAGACACCTACGGGACACCCACACACAGGAAGAAATAAATGTGTATGCTCTTACGAATAGAGCAACACTAACCAATTAGAGAAAGAGAAATACACTGCGACCTCGATAATGGGAATTGTGCGGGACCGGCTCTTGCAAGAAGTGGGGTTGCGCACATTGCACAGAACCGTTTCTGCGCCGCTGGTGGCTGACGGCGGCCTGACGCGATTGGCTTGGCGCTTCTCCCATTACGCTGCAATTGCAAAGATCGAGGTTCCGAGAATCGAGGTCGCAGTGTAGATTGATTGATTGAATTTTTATTATGCCTTGCAAGAACCTTTAGTCAAACATGGAAATGCTCATGACAATATAAAAATACACATGATAAACAAAGGATTTATAAAAGAAAAGCAGATAACGATGAAGATAAGCAGGTAACAAAGTCTTGGGGACTAATAAATTAAAAAACACTGCAAATTAGACATTTGCACATTGCTTTCTCATCTTTATTCATGGTTCACACAGCTTCCTTTATCACAAAGTATGGCGATCAAATTTGGCTTCCTCATAAAGGAAGCTTTGTTAACTATCGAACAACATGAGTAATTAACGTGCAAATTTGCCAAATTCTTTCAAATTTGCTTCTTGCCAAATTTGATTTTTGCCAAATTCAATAGCGAAAAACCTTGATCACTATTTTGAATCACTATTTTGATCTATTTTTCAAAAAATTAAAAATTTCATAAAATTTTAATCCCCCGACGGATTTTCCCCAAATTCGTTAGCGAGCAACCTTGATAGCTATACTAGTTCCTTACAAAGTTTAACTGCAACATCTTGAAAATTGTGCGAGTTAGAGCGTTTACGCGATTTTTACAAAAATTAACAATTTCATAAAATTATAATCCCCCGATGGATTTTCCCCAAGTTCAATAGCGAGCAACCTTGATAGCTATACTATACTAGTTCCTTGCAAAGTTTCACTGCAATATCTTTAAAATTGTGCGAGTTAGAGCGTTTACGCTATTTTTCGAAAAATCTAAAATTTGATAAAAATTTAATCTTTCGATCGATTTTTGTCAAAGTCGATCCCAAATAACCTTAGTAGCTATACTAATGCTGTACAATGTTTTATTGCAATATCTTGAAAATTGCAGAAGTTAGAGCGATTACGCCAGTGTTGCAAAAACGAAAAAAGTCGATAAAATCTGAACACGCGCTAGAATTAAAACAAAAAATTTTCATAATGAAGGACAATTCGTGCTGGACAAGTGTGCCAAATTTCAGCTCGGTATCCCGAAGCGTTCTTGAATTATTAATTATTTACATCAGAAACTCAGGATACACACACACGCACGCACGCGCGCGCACACACACTTTCTAAATATGATTTCTCGATGTTTTGGGACATTTTGAACACATTGGCATAAAAATCTCGAAAAAATTTTTTTTTACAAAAGCAAAGCTTCCTTCATGAAGAAGTGAAATAACAATAAAATAAAAAAATAAGAAATGAGGATATTGGTATTATTAGTGGGAGATAACTCAGCAAATAGAGAGAGAGAGTCAAAGAAACTGGCGATGTTTTCCGTTCGTCTATATCTGTTTTCTGCTGGCGGCCAGCACAGACACACACAATACATACTTGAGGGCAGCTTGACATGACGACTCTATTGTTAGAAGAGTCTGTTGGCCCCAGCAGAGTGAAACTCAGTGAGGGACTATCGAACTGTTTCAATGAACGATCGACGTTCTCTCGGAAGGATGGAGTGGAGGATTTGAAACAAGATCCAACTTTAACGAGAGAAAAGCTCTCGAGAATCACAATATTCCTCCACGAGCAAGAATGTACATGATAATTGAGTTTGTACTGTATAATACGTCCTCGCAAGGGCTTCATATTCCACGTTGGAATAATGAAAAAGATTGAAATCGATTAATTCATCAATTATGAATTTTAAAAGAAACGAAGATGAAAGTTGGAATTATGCAAAACGAGTATTGAGGAAGAATGAAAGTGGCGGATGAAATGGAACTTTCATCCACTAATTATGACGATCGGAATTGAACGGGCCAAGAGAGACGAGATACCGTGTTTTTCTTCCTCTTTTTTTCATATATTATTATTCGTTAATTTCACGATTCAAGGAGTTTTCCGTAAAAGCTCGCGAAATAACCTTTCTCTTCCTGTTCGAGCGTACTTTGAAGTACCGAAGAAGTATTATATTATATAAATTCTTCAAGTGACAATATATATATGGCTCGAAAGTGGGGGTCACGAAAAAGGGATAGAGAAAGAGAAATATTGAAGAGAATCACAGTGAAGAGTCAGAGAGAAAGAGAGAAGGGGAGAGAGAGAGAGAGAGAGAGAGAGAGGGCGAAAGCTTGGACCGATAGCCCCCAGAGCAACGTCGGATTAATTTTAATGGTGTGCGCGCGGACTGTTCGAGCATTGAAACTATTGTATAGGATATTCCAAGTCGACTAAACAAACTTTGACCCTTACTCTCTTGAATCCGATTCATTTTTTTTACCTTCGCACTGAAGCAAAAAAGCCATCGCAATTTTATTCGGATTTCGTCTCTCAGCCCTTATCACATCTTATCAACCCTTGGAAAGTTAATTTTTTACAAAAATGTATAAACCATTTTTAAGCCGTAACGAGATCGTTCTATTTTTTTGAACTGCACACTTTTTTTTTTACTATTACTTCCCCCGCGAAAATAAAGCATATATTATGCGACACATGTTTAATATTTTATATTAATATTAAATATTTAATTTTATGTGAGAGTTTGAGTTGAAAGTTGTGCCCAAAATAAATTATTTGTACGATTTTTTTATTGCAAAGCACGATCATAAACATCAAATTATTGTTAAAAATTCTTGTTTTTCAATCATTCAATTTATGCACGTTAAATCCATATAACTAATATATTATTCTATATATAATTTATATAAGTGAAGTATGTGCAAATTCTAGACAATGTCGATTTTACAATATATGTATTCTCTGCTTTCATCGTTTCGACCCTATTTAGGATACATTGCAGTAACTTCATTTAATTTTATAAAATATAACAATTGCATGATGAATTTCCATTTGAAAAACCATTTCAAATGAGAAATCGCATTGGAAGTTGAGGTAAATCTGGATCATTTCAGAGTAGAATTACCATCCGCTTGATAAAATTATTTTTAAAAAAATTAAAAAGACTAATAAAGAAAATCTCAAAATAGGAAGTGGTTTTAAGGGGTTTTGCGCAATTAGGTAAAAAAAAAAGCGATTTTTCGAGAATTTTTTCTGGAAAGACATTTCAATTTGGTGATGTACAAATTTTTTTTACGGTTTTTACGTTTACGTTTAGCAAAAATATGTATATAATTATATACATATTTTTGTAACCTTCAACTTTATTTAAAAATTCTTCTGTTTAAAAAAAAATTATTCTTGAAGTCGTTCTAACCAATGTCTAAGAAGTCTTCTAAAAAAAGGCGTCTTGCGATTTCACGATATCTCTGGAGTAGATCATCCAAAATAAAAAAAATTCGTTAATATAACATACAATCTAGTATCAAATTAAAAGAATACGCAAAATATTCATTTTTACCAAACTGGCAATTCTACAACCAAAAAATCAATTTTTGATGAAAATTTTTGCCCCAAATTGTTTATAAAATGGAAAATATTTATCGATAAAGAAAAACCTTCGATTAATTACTAAAAAATGGATTTATGAAGCTCGTGTAAAAATTCGAGGCTGATCGATTATGTCGTTTCTGAGAAATCTTGTTCACCGACTTTGAAAACACAGTTTTGAGAAAAACGTGTTCAAAGTTTCAAAAGCACTTTACACATAGTAATTTCGGATTTACAAATATGTCCATAACTTCGAAAATATTTGTCGGATTGACATGACATTTTTGTCTTGTCGATTTTGTCTGTTTTGCATTGTTTATAAATTTCATTTTGGAATGAAAACTTTGGATTATTGAAATAAGACTTCCCTGAATTTTTTGGGAATTTTATAACACTCCTAAGAGGGTTAAAAATAGCCAATAACGATATCGTTCAGCGTAGTCAAAAAATATAGTTAGACGGTGGAGGGTTAAATATATGTAATGAGGAAAATTTAAGTAAAAAATCGATTTTTTTTTAAATCCTGACTACGCATAACCCCTTAATAACCCAGTAGAATGAAAATCGTTAAGGAAATCCGACGGAAATGAGAGCGATCGTTGAGTCGACTCGGAACACCCCATATATATGTCGCTTCGTCGACTAATTGTCAGTCCGTTTGTGGCGGATCTCCTCGACTTCCGGTGGCCCGCCGCCCGCGCATAAATACAAAGAGTGGGCCGATGCGATGCGAGGAATCTCTCCGTGAGTGATTTCGTGGTTGTGAATCGCGCGTTTGTTGTTACCCCGAGTTCTCTATTCGTCCGTAACCATTGTCATACTCAATTCGACGGAGAAAAAAAAAGCTGACAAAAATCATGTTTCTCTTCGCGATACAAAAATTTCAATCACGAATATTCGTAATATGCTTTCAATTGTCCAGATGGAGGTTTGAAAATTAAAAAACGAATAACCGGAAATGGCATCGTTAAAGAAAGGTCGGGAATTACGAATAAAACGCTCGCGCTCATCGACGCGAACGATCCAGAACGATCTCAAACGTTTTTCTCGCTTTTCCTTGTCCGAAGGCTTTTTCTCGTGGATTTGAAGTGTGCCCTTCGGCGACTCACGTGGACGAATTTTAAGAGAGAGTTAGAGAGAGAGAGAGAGAGAGAGAGAGAAAAGGAACCCTCGAGGCTTGTACGTGCGTTACGAGAAACTTTGCCCTTTGTCTTTCTCGTTCCCTCTTGAAAATAAAAGGGCAAGGGAAAATCTGTGCGGATAGATATATGACGACTGGCGAGGTTTACAGCTTACGCAGGAAGATAATCCTCTCTACGTGTGTGTTTGCCTCTTTATCTCTTTCGGAGCCCGAGGGGTCTTCGGGGGTAAAATAACTGAGAAAGTCGAGTAGTAACGGCATCGTTTTTTTTTTATCTTCTTCTGCCCGAGAGTCTTCGCTTCTTATGCGCTGTAAAATGTACGAGGGTTCTCTTCTTCCCTCTCTGTCTTTCTTTCTCGTTTTGAGCATATGTTCCGACTTCCACACACGTGTTCCCCATCGTTGTCTCTCGAAATCTCAGAAAACCTCGAGAGGCGGGAAAAACGCTATAGTACACACATAAATATTCAGGACATTGCCCGGTGTTGATCCGTCCTTTTCTCCCTCACTGTTGTGCTTCTTTCTCTCTCTCTCCCCCCCCCCCTTTTTTGGACAAGGCGTCATTTGCGAAAAAATACTTTTCCTTGAAAAAAAATATACTGCAATAATAATGTTCAGGATGGTGTGTTTTTGTTTCAAAAATAAAAATGTTTGAATTTTGGAAAAACATTTTTTTTTTGTTTTTCCTCTTAGTTAAGTAAAGTTGAGCAATCATGTAATTCTGTAATTTTGAGCAGTAAAAATTTCAATTAATGAAAATTTAAAATAAAAAATTTCTTTTTTACCAAAATTCAAAAAAAAAAAATTTCGGAATATTTTTTTTTTCGCAGCCCCAAGTATACTCTTTAAAACTAATTCAGAACGATTTTTCGTAACTATAATAGTTTTGATGATATAAAATAAACTTGACAAATTTGAAAAATTGTGAAATTATGAAATTTGCATAACTTTCGAGAAAAAAAATTTCAATTTTTTTTTCCTTTGGTAGAACTTTGTTTTATTGAAAACGACAACTTCTGACCAAATTCCATCGAAATTGAAAGGGATCTCTTCCAAATCTCGGTCGATTTGACTTGGTCGATATGTTAACTATATATATATGTAAATTAACCCTCCATCTGTACACTGGATCTTTTAAGGCACAAGCCAAATTTTCAAATCGAATATCTCTGGAATAAGAAAAATTGTAAAAAATTTTGTTCACTATAAATGGTTAAATAATTGGATCATGGAAAGAAACAGTTATAAAAGTAATTCAGAATTTTTTCCGATTTTTTTGACGTTTTTTTCTTAGAAAAAACATTAGCAAGCCTTCTACGACCGAAATATACGATTGATATGCTCGAAAAATTTATTTTGTTCAGGGATTAAATATATTCTACTGATATAGCTCATCTATAATTTATCGCTAAAATCTTACTGATATTTTTTGTTCCCAATGATTATAATTATATATATATATCTATATATGTATATCTTATTGTTATATATATCTTAATGTTAGCCATAGTTTTCATTAGAAGTGAAAAAGAGCGTGGATTTGTCAAAATATTTAGAGATTATAGTGGTTAAAAAACAGGTTTTTTTCTATTACGAATCTCTATTGAGATTTTTGTACGTTTTTGGTAAACAAAAAACCGGTTTTTTTAAAATCGTCCTAATACATAATATGTAAAATGTATATGAGGCATTTCTGACCAAACCGGTCCATGTTCGACCAAAATTCCCTCCTATTTTATTGCCGATTATTTTAATGTAATCACTGATTCATAAAAGCAATACAAAATTCTTTAAAATCTTTGGGACAGTCGGAATTTTCAAATATTTTTTTTACCACAAATTTTTGCCCCAATATATAAATCTGGAAAAACTGTTATTATTATTGTTCATAAACAGACTTAACGATTGATTATTAATTTTAAGAACCTGTTAACAATAAAAAAGTGTCAAAATAAATTCTAAATATTGAAAGAAATACTATACAGTAAAAAAATTGGTATTCATGATATTTAAAAAAAAAAATTAATTTTAAAAAATCGAAAAAAAATACTAGTTATGGAAATCCCACGATCGGACTAGTCTTAAAAATTGTTGAATAGATAGATGTTTAAAGCAAAAAATAAAAAAAATAACACTGACTTTTAAAAACGCGATTTAAAGTTTAAAACTCAAAAAACTCATTCAAAAACTCGTCGAATATTTTTGTTATATTTTTTTCTGAAAAGGCCATAAAAAAACAAAAATTTTGAAAAAAAAAACTTTTTATTTGGATCATTATCAAAGAAGTTATGACCAAATTACCAAAAAAAAAGCGGTTTTTTTTGTTAATTCAATATCTTTTGAACGGGTAATCAAAAAAATCTCAAAATTTAACAGGGAGGGTCTTTTAATGGGTACTAAAAAATATAAAAAAATTGAGGAAAAGAAAAGTTTCAAACTGTCCTATTTGGGATGGAACGCCCCATATGCACTAACGGGTGGAATATAATTGCAATTATATCACACGGGGAGAAATTGCGAGAGAAAAGCATAACAGAGGGATGACGACGACGCGGGATCGTTTCACGGCAAAATTATTCCACAGCTTTTAACGGCTCTTGGGTGCTCGCAAGCGATATTCACCAGTCGGAGATTCCATCCGAAACGCAATCAGCCTGATGCACTCGGATACCCGAAGCGGTTCATTTGCATAGGTCTTTTTATTATATCTGTTATGCGGCGCCAAGAACTCTCTCACAAGCTCTCCTCTCCTCTCTTCCTCTCATATCTCTCATTCTCTTTCGTCCGTCTCTCTTCTTCCGCGTCCTCCAGGAGTCTCTTACAAAATCCACGGCGTGATTCCATCTTCTTGAAAATCTAATTCCATTATATGCTCCTCCTTCGGCACACACACGCGCACCTTTTAATATCGGAATAGTAAAACTGAGGTTTTGAACATGAACTGCCCGCAAGTGCAGAACTTCAACTCTGACTTTTGCACATATATATATGGGTCATTCCATGACAAATCGACCAATAGTTGGAATCGACCTCTTTCAATTTCGATGAAATTTGGTCAGAAGTTTCATTTTATCATAAAGATAAATCGAAGTTCTGCCAAAGGAAAAATTTTTTTTTTTTAATTTCGTGTGTTGTGCAAAATTCAAAATTTTATCATTTTTTCAATTTTTCAAGTTTATTCTTTAAATATCTCGAAAACTATCATAGTTACGGAAAAATCGTTCTGGTTTCGTTTTAAAGAGCTTGGAGCTACAAAAAAAAATAGTCCGAATTTTTTTTTGTTGAGAAATGATGAATTTGGAGAATTTTGAATTTTTTATAATCGTGAACATCCGCGATCAACATTTAATTTTTGGTTCAATTTTTTTATATCATGCTTTGTGCTATTCTTAAAAGATAAGGAAATTTTCAGAAAGGTGTTTTTTTCCTTAAAAATATGAATTTTTGAATTATAGTAAAAAAAAAAAAAAAAAAATTGTTCACCTCTAAGTTAAGTAAAGTTGAGCAATCGTGTAATTTTGTAATTTTGAGCAGTAAAAATTAAATGATTGCTCAACTTTACTTAACTTCGCTTAATTTCGTAATTTTGAGCAGTCAAAATTACATGATTGCTCAACTTTACTTAGCTTAAAGGTAAGAAGAAATTTTTTTTTTACAAAAATTTAAAAATTCATATTTTCGAAAAGAAAAAACATTTTTCTGAAAATTTCAGGATCTTTTACGATCAGTACAAGGCATTATATAAAAAAAATGAACGAAAAATTTAATGTTGATCGTAGATTTTCACGATTTTTAAAAATTAAAAATTCCCCAAATTCATCATTTTCAAAAAAAAAAATTTCGGAATATTTGTTTTTTTCGTGGCCCCAAGACTCTTTAAGACGAACCCAGAACGATTTTTTCGTGACTATAATAGTTTTCGAGATATCTAAAAAACAAGCTTGAAAAATTGAAAAAAATTGTGAAATTTTGAATTTTGCATAACTTTCGAAAAAAAAAATTCAAATTCTTCCTTTGGTAGAATTTCGCTTTATGATAAAAGAAAACTTTTGACCAAATTTTATCGAAATTGAAAGGGGTCCATTCCAACTATTGGTCGATTTGACACGGAATGACCCATGTATATACATATATTTATGTGTGTGTACTTTTTATATGCAGCACTGATAAAAGTGAATACATAGCCGGCAGAGTCTTTTGCCCACAACGGGGTTACTTCGCTATTGTAATATTTTCAGAGCCGAGACTTTTAATCCGGATATTAAAATATCGCGCGGACCCTCCGCGCAATTAAATTGAATTCTTTGCAATTTTTTTTTAGCTCCACGCTTTACAGCGTTTTTTCGTTTCATTTTTATCAATTAACCGGCAAGGATTGGCATTTCTGTCCTTCGCGCTTTCTCCTGACAAGGTCATTATCGGAATATCCTCCGGGCACAACAATTTGCTCTCTCTCTCTCTCTCTCCCTCTTTCTCTCTCTCTCTCTCTCTCTCTCTCTCTCTCTCTCTCTCTCCCTCTCTCCCTCCCCCCCCCTCTCTCTCTCTCTCTCTCTCTCTCCTTCTCTCTCACCCTCTCCTTCTCTCCCTCTTTGAACCTGCTATTTGTTATAAATTTAGACGAGAGCGATTGTTACGTCTCATTTAAATAAGAGCGTAATCGCCACTGGGAAGAGAAACAACACCAGCGGAGGGGAAGAAATACGTGCTTGGCCATCAGCAATGTTATTCATTCGTCGTGCTGTAAAAAAGCTGTCGCTCTCTTGATCTCTCGTTTATCCGCGTTATATACGAGTTTAAATTGCGGATGTTTCGAAGGGTTAAGAATACAATGAAAGAAAGTAACAATGATGAAAAACGTGCCTGTGTGGGCGTTTGCGAAATTGCCAAGTAACGGATACCTTCTTCGGTTACGAAAAATAATGGACTTGAAATTGACGAGGGAACGAAAAATTCAAAGACTCAAAAAATTGATTAAATGTATTGTTTGTCAGGTGTCCTTTTGTTGTTCCTCGAAGTAATTTAATTTAAGTTAATTTTAATTTAACCTTGATTTAATTTTTATTCTATTTTTCATTGAATACTAGATTTTTATTTTTGCTCATCAACATTTTAAATGGGAGGAAAAATATCTATAAAAAAAAAAAATTATTATTTGTCAAGTTTCTTTTTCTTATTCCTCGAAATAATTTAACTGCATTTTAATTCAATCTCGATTTAATTTTTATTTTATTCTTCGTTGAATACATTTGTAGATTTTTCTTTGCTGATCAACATTTTAGATGGGAAGAAAAATATCTAGACAAAAAAAATTATTATTTGTCAAGGTTCTTTTTCGTATTCCTCGAAGTAATTTAATTTAACTTCATTTTAATTTAATCTTAATTAAATTTTTTTTTTATTGAATACATTTGTAGATTTTTCATTGCTGATCAACATTTTAGATGGGAGGAAAAATATCTATACGAAGAAAAAATTATTATTTGTCAAGTTTCTTTTTGTTATTCCTCGAAGTAATTTAATTGAACTTCATTTTCATTTTATCTTGATTGAAATTTTTGTTTTCATTGAATACATTTGTAGATTTTTCTTTGCTGATCAACATTTTAGATGGGAAGAAAAATATCTATACAAAAAAAATCAATAAAAAATCTGCACGTAAGCAACTAGAAATAAAATTAGTAAGATAAAAAAAACGATATCGACATTTAAAAAATGGCTAATTGAAAGTATTCGTGACTCTTTCGAGCGCAAAAATACCTCTGATTTTCGAAAAATCATTCTTTTTTTTGCACCTATCCAATCAATTTCGCTGTTTACTCCGATGAGTATTTTCCCAATAAAAATAATCAGCTCTGGCTGAAAAGCCTTTTAATTGGGGCTAAAAATGAAGACCAGCAAAAAATTCTATCGACGAATAGCACCCTCGAGTAACTGGAAAAAAAATTGCAAAATTCCTTTTCAGTGCAATTAAATGTAATTTGGGTGTTCGCAGAATTGTGAATCGAAAATATTCGTAACTCGTTCAAACGCAAAAAAATATATATATCGTTTATTCGAAAATTGAATTAAAAGAAAAAAATTGTTCGCATCCAATCGATTCTGCTGTTTGACCGGAGAATTCTCTGTGTGGAAAAAAATTGTAACTGCACCAAAGAGCTTTTTAATTGGAATTTAAAAAATTCGCAGCAAGGGGAAAATCCGATTCAACAGAATACGCGAGTAGTTAGGAAAAAAAAAATTTTAATTGCTGTACAGCGAACCGAAAGTTTCCTCAACTTTGTTCGACGATGAAGACATCCGAACTATTTTAAAATGTATTTATTTTATCCTTTTACGTATCTAATTAATTTCGATAATCGGACGAAGAAGAATTATTTTGCATTAAAAAATCACACTTGAAAAAAGCCTTTGAATCGAATAAAAAGATCGAGGCAAAGAAAAAATCTGATACAAAAAGAACAGCGAGAAGCTATAAAAAAACGTACTAAAAGACGTTGAATTTTACTTATTTTTTTACGAATCGAATCAATCTCACTTTGAAAGGAAAAAAGAATTTTCTATATGAAAAAAAAAATCATCGAATGGGCTTTTAAAACCGATAAAATAAAATCCGAAAAAAAGCTCTAGGAAAAAACTTCCCCGTAAGTGCAATAAAATGCAACATTTAAACTGATTTTCACGCCTAAAATCGAATTTCCCATTCTCTGTAAAAAAAATTTAATTGAAACAAAATCGAAACAGAGAAAAACTCTAATAAAAAAAAACCCGAGAGGAACTTCCGGGACAAATTTTTTAAATTGTTCTTTGGTTCAACAAAATGCAGCGATTTTATTGAACCAATCGAGGGATGTTCGATTCTTTTTGAAAGAATCGATTCTCCAATCGATTCTGAATTGAATCAAGAAAATTGATTTTTATGAAAAATCGAATCCAAAGAATCAAAAAATTAATTTCTAGTTAAAGCTTACGTAAGTGTTCATTAAGTTTTTACGATGAAACATGATTAAATTGGATTAATTCATTTTTTATACAAAATGATGAAGACAAAATATGAATATAAAGCAGTTTTCATTCTGGCTAAACAATAGTTTGATTCTTTTACACATTTGCACTTTTTAATATATTCTTAAAAATATAATGAATATATTTAACAAATCAGACTTCTTTTCTATTACCCAAGTTTCCATTGTATTTGTATATTTTTACTTTCAATTATTTTTTTCGTTGAATCATGTTTTCGATATTTTAACCTTTAATTTTTTTTACTCTTTTTCTCACGTTTTAACATTTTCACATACTTTTTTTCCCTTGTAATCTTGATGTTGATGTTTCATAGACTTTTGTCAATCCTCATTCAATTGCAAAGCTTCAATGGATAATGAATTTAATTAAAAAATCGAATTTTCGATTTTCAAGGTCAAGAATCGATTCAAAAGATCGATTTTTTCAACAAAAGAATCGAATCGGAATCGAGCATCCCTAATCCAATCAATTCCACTGTTCAGCGAAAAAAAGAGGGTTTTTTCCATCAACGAACTAAAAAAGAATTGGGACAAAGAGAAAAAAATCCCATAAAAAAAACGCAAGGAGCTCCGGGGGGAAATTTGTAAAATATCTTTATTTCTATCCGCCGAGCGCGCGGCCTTTGCGATATCAACCCCTTTGGTCTCCGCGATCTCTCTCTCTCTCTCTCTCTCTGTCACACACACACACGCGCGCGCGCGCACAAACACACATTGGTTAAAAGAGTAATATTTCTTGTCCCATTGTTCAGTGACCCGAATTCGAAATTCGCCACTCGAGCGAGAGAGAAAGAGAGACAGGGAGCGCTACGATGACAAAAAGGGAGAAAAATCGTGGAGAATAAAAAAAAAATAAAAAAAAACGAACGAGTGCGCGATAGATAGTTGAAGCATGATCCGCGCTATCTAACGCGAACGTGCGCGTCTCGGAGGATCCCTCGCGCGTCGCGCGTTCATTCTCTTCCGTCGACTCTCTCCATATATATATATATATAACATATACAGAGCCCCCAGCCAGGATAATTAAAACGATGTACACCCTTCTGCGTATATACATATATCCGCAAAAAAGACACACACACACACACCCACACTCACTCTCAATATACAAAGGGAGAAAAAAACGAGAAACTCTCGTCTCGCGAATGTTGCATGCAACATCGATCCGTTCGGGTGTATCGAGACGGCAAAAATCGTACATTTTTTTGTTCCCTCTTCCCTTTATTTACGTTTTCCCTTTTTTTTCCCTCGCCAAAAGGGTTTTTGGTTAGAGACGCGCGGGCGGGTCTCTTGTCGGGAAAATCAATGAAATCGCGTGTGTAGCTTCTCTCACGAGAACGCTTTTTTTGAGCTGATGCTGCGACGTTAATTTCCGTTCTGTTTTTCATTAAAACCGGAATAAAAACAACGAAAAAACGTCCTCACACGTCTCGCGCGACTCGAAATGAAGTAACGCGCGTGCAGAGATGGAAAACATTCCAAAATATAATTCTCGACGTTTCTTTGCACTCTTTCTTTTGGCTTCGCTTGTTTTGTTTTTGTGGCGAAAGAGCAGAAGATAATACCGCGGGACGTTTCGCACGTTGCGAATGGGGGAAAAAACAATATTTCGAAGAACGAAGAAAAAAAAGTTTAGATGATTTTGTTTTTACTCACTCTGAGCACGATCTTTTGTCGGTATTTAGCGTTTTCCTTCGCAGACTCGATCTGCGCCTCGTTATAAAGGAAATTGTCTTTCTTGAGACTCTTCCGCGCGCGATCTATCACTCGCTATGTCCGGTGGAGGACTCTCTCGGCTGCTCTCGGCTCTCCGCCGCTGGGACAACAGTTCGATGCACGACCGAAAGCCGATGTGAGAAAGAGTGTGAGAGAGAGATAGACTGAGAGAGATAAATATATGGAGAAGCGGTCTGTGAGGCGTCGTCCTCGGTCCTCTCGGTGCAACTCCCGTAACGCGACTGCGCTCACTGTGGGTCTGTGGGCTGCTGTGGACAACTCTACTCAATCCTAGTCCCTATTACACTATATATACACATATATGGGTCATTCCATGTCAAATCGACCAATAGTTGGAATCGACCCCTTTCAAATTCGATGAAATTTGGTCAGAAGTTTTCGTTTATCATAAAACGAAGTTCTACCAAAGGAAAATATTAAAATATTTGTTTTCGAAAGTTATGCAAAATTCCAAATTTCACCATTCTTTCAACTTTGCAAGTTTATTTTTTAAATATCGCGAAAACTATTATAGTTACGAAAATATCGTTCTGGGTTCGTCTTAAAGAGTATACTCGGGGCTACGAAAAAAAAAATATTCCGAAAAAAAAAATTGAATTTTGAATTTTAAAAAAGCGTGAAAATTCACGATAAACATAAAATTTTTTGTTCAATTTTTTTTATATAATACCTTGTACTCATCTCAAAAGATCCTGAAATTTTCAGAAAGGTTTGTCAAGATTTTTGTGAAAAAATATGAATTTTTGAATTTTGGTACAAACATTTCTTTTTACCTCTAAGTTAAGTAAAGTTGAGCAATCATGTAATTTTAACTGTTCAAAATTACAAAATTACATGATTGCTCAACATTACTTAACTTAGAGGGAAATTTTTTTTTAAATCAAAATTCAGAAATTCATATTTTTGCACAAAAAAATGCAATTCCGAAAATTTCAGGATCTTTTAAGATTAGTACAAGGTATTGTATAAAAAACAAATGCAACAAAAAATTTAATGTTGATCGTGGATGTTCGCGATTTTAAGAAATTCAAAATTCTCAAAATTCAGCATTTTTCTATTTTTTTCGGACTGTTTTTTTTTCTCAGCCCCAAGTATGAGTATAAGTATAAGTATACTCTTTGAGACGAACCCAGAATGATTTTTTCGTAACTATAATGGTTTTCGAAATATTTAAAAAATAAATTAGAAAAATTGAAAAAAATTTGAATTTTGCATAACTTTCGAAAAAATGGGTTCAACTTATTTTCCATTGGTATAACTTCGTTTTATGATAAAAGAAGACTACTGACCAAATTTCATCGAAATTGGAAGGGATCGATTCCAACTATTGGTTGATTTGGCATGGAATGACCCATACGTATATATGGTTTTATATATAGTGTATACAGAGCACAGAAGTTTTAACTTACTCCCGCGCGCTCGTTCGCTGCTTTCGTAGCATTTGGGGCTGTATGACGCCGCCGTTCCACCGTCACGCATATCTCTGCAAGCTTCCACGGGAAAACACGAGATGACCCTCTCTGTGGGCTCTTTTTTTCGTTCAAGCTCTTCTGTGAATTTCCGGTAAACAAAATTGCTGATGAAAGAATGCCCTAAATGTTCCGAAATTGCTAGGTTTTTTGAAATATTTCGAGTTCAAAATGATTTTGAACTCGAATGAATTTGAATTTTGAATGAATTTGAATTTTTTAATTTGAGCCCTCATGCAAAATTTTCATCCGCGAGGTTTTTTCTTAGTTTTTTTACGTCCGGTGTTTTTGTTTCATGAAAAAAAATGTTAAAAATGGCTCTTGAAAAAAATTGAAAAAGGGGAGTCCTTTTTGGAGAATCGTGGAAAAAAAAACGCAGAGTTTACTTGCTTACACTTTCCTCAACTTATATATATATTTATTAAATAGGAGACCAAGAGCAAAGGCGATGAGTGTCCGTGACGGAAATCACGCTCTGCCATTAACGCAATTACATGAAATGATCGTCGTCGGCAGTCAGTTGACATGTCCCGGTACTACGATCTTTCTCTCTCTCTCTCTCTCTCTCTCTCTCGTTCTCTCTCTCTCTCTCTCTCTCTCTCTCTCTCTTTCCATTTTATTTCGGGGTTTAACTATACTGCCTTCGTATTGCCAGCAAACAAAAGGGCCTAACTTGAAAAAAAATATACCTATACACATATATATGGGGTATTATTTGTCAAAACATTCAACGTCTGACCCTTTCTTGGATTTGGTTCATGACTTTTCTTAAAATTTAGCTGACTGATTTCCACTTTCAATATTTTAAGGATTTTGGGGTTTAGGGAAAAATATTTGAATACTCACAACGGAATATAAGAGCGTTTTACATGCTAAAAAAAAATCAGCATACAAATAAAGAATCTAATCATTACAATTCCATTAAAACAAAAAAAAATCAATAAAATCTGTTTGAGGAAACAAAGTATCTTATCACCTGTCTTATCATCAGAGTTGCAAAAAATGAATTATTTTAATAATGCATTATCGATTTCATTAATGATTATTTTTTCACTTAATAATGGGACTTAACTTCCATTATACATTATTCATTCAATGAATAATGTGATAAAAAAAATATTGCATTATATTTTTAGTTAATAAATCAAATGTTAGACCATTAAGCATTACATTAGCACTGGAAAATGAAGAAATGAAACATTATGCATTACGTTATTAATGAGTACTTGGAAAAGCGTTACATTGTCCGTTGCTAAAGTAATGGATAATGTGGGAAGAGTTACATTACTCATTACTGAAATAATGAGTAATGCAAAAATTTTCCATTATCCATTATCAAAGTAATAGATATTGCAAAGTAGCGTTAATTTTTCATTACTATAATACTGAATATTTTGAATAATGCATTATTCGGAATAAAAATATTTTATGCATTCGTAGTCCAATAGGACAATGCGATAAAATCTTCCTTTTATTTACGAAAGTGGAAAATATGGATTGACGAAACCAGTTCAGGGACCCGATGGTATGGGTTTATGGAATTTTTTTAAATAAAAAAACCCAAAAATGTAAACATCGGAATTTCAACAGAACTAATAATCCCCGTTTTGAAATTTGAAATTAGAATTGAAAATTTGAGTCGAAAGAGAATAAAATACATATATACTGCGCATTTCCCTTTGCTCTAACAAATAAAAAAATGTGTGGAAGATGATTTCTTCTCTTGGTTGATTCACAAATAAAAAAAATACATGAAATTATTCGAGTAAAAAAAAGTAAAGTTTCCGGTCAAAAATAAAAAAGAAAAAGATGCTGTAGGTTCAAATCTGATCTAACAAATAAAAAAAAAAAAAAACAAAGTACCGAATTATATTTTCGAACTAAAAAATTAGGAATCTAAACAAACGGATTTTCATAGAGGGAAATCTAAACAAACGAATAATCCTGTAAAAAATTGAGGGAATAACACATACAGTCTGAGATGTATCATTCTTACGCATTATGATTATAAAAAATCATACGAAAAGGAAGATTTCATTGACATTGCTCTCTACATACAGAAATTATTTTTATTCCTTTAAGCCATTAATCAAAGTAATACATTATTTATAGATGTAATGCGTTATTTGAAGTAATGCACTGCTCTCAAAGTAATGAATTGCTCAATGTAATGTATTACTAAAAGTAATCCATTGCTCAATGTAATGCATTACTCAAAATGCATTACTTCAAACCGAAGAATAATGCATTACTCAAAGTAATGCATTATTCTTACATTACATTACATTACTATAGTAATGAAAATTTGTTTCTACTTTGAATTACCCATTACTGTAACAATGAACAATAGCAGCGTTTAGCATTATCCATTACTGTTGTAATAAATAATGTTACGTTTTTTGCATTATTAATTATTAATTTAATGCATAATCGGCAGGTTTCACATTTTTCATTGCAAAAATAATGCTTAATGTTTCTATCATAGAATTTTCATTATTTCTAAAATAAATAATGCATTATTTTTACATTATAATTTCAGCAACTCTGCTTATCATTCACTTATTTTTCTAATAATATCTATCCACTGTAAATCATAGTTTCGCAGATTTTGTAATTTAGACGTTAGTGTTTAAAAAAAATTATATTTTCAATCGCAAGTGCATAAAAAGAACTGTAGAGAGAATTTATATGTGCTTAGTCTCAGTAAAATCGGAGAAAAAAATCACGAACCAAATCCGAGAGGTACCGACTTAACGTGGAATAGCCCATATATCAGTACTTGGAGTATAGTAAACCGGCGAGTCCGCGATTCATGAGTGTGTGCGTTCCTTAGTGCAGAGGCACATGACACTCACAGCCTCTCTCTCTCTCTCTCTGTGCAAGCCAAATCGTCTCAGTCTACCCCCGCAATTGCGAAGGAAATGAGATCAAGTTTGAGTGATTGCGGACAGGGCGTCGAATAGTGAGTTAGAGCCAGCTTCCAATCCCTCGTTCTCTCGAATGTTCCATAAGACCTCGCTTTCTCTCTCCCTCCTTCTTGCACAGAATGAAAACAAAAAAAAAAGAAAAATTTGATTCAAAGTACAAGTCCTCGTGGTTGACCTGCGAATCGATGAAAAATTGCGAATAATTCAACATTGCTTTCAAAAATAAACATTTATTTCAAAAAATGAATGCTTACGTGTTGTACGTACCCTAAAATCTAAGAGTTCTATATTATTAATATTATCATTATTATCCTATACACTGACTGTGTTTAGGTAATTCATATCTCGCGACGTTCACGTTTGTTTTTGTTTTTTTTTCTTCCATTCATCGCGCAGAATTGTGTGTGCAATGTTCATGGTATTTTTTTTTTCCCACCTCTTATCTTACGTCATTCGTCGCTGTTTTTTCCTCGCCGCATACCGCTTCTTCCACTTCTTCCCTGATACCGTTATCGAGTATCTTCAATGCAGATTCCTTAACCGATTTACACGATCACAATGATTCGTACGCGTACGTATATTAATATTTATATTACAATTGAATTGTACGACTGACGCTCGTCATCGTCGAAGGAGAGACACTTTTTTTCCTCCTCGAACGACGATGCACAAGCGCGAGCGATACACATACGTCTTACCAGAACACTCCTCCTGTCTTTCTTACCCATAGCACAGTTTTTTTTCTGTCTCATCTGAAATTTTTTGACTCTTCGGTTTTTCCATCAATTCGTGCTTCTTACTCTCCCTCCCTCCCTCCTTCCCTCCCCCCCCTCTCTCGCTCTCTCTCTCTCTCTCTCTCTCTCTCTCTCTCTCTCTCTCTCTCTCTCTCTCTCTCTCTCTCTCTCTCTCTCTCTCTCTCTCTCTCTCTCCCTCTCTTCATGTGGATCATAGATACCGCTAAATGTTCGTATCACACTCGTCGTTTCGCCGATTCAACTGGCCCTTCCACGCCGGACATCCATTTTCTTAGACCGCGTCTTTCGCAGCTTGCATCAACTCGCCGAACGAAGTCTCCAGACACTGTTTCAACTCGGCGTAACTGACGACAAGTACGCTCTGCTCGTCCCGTGACATTAGGCATATCTGGATTTAATAAAATTTTGGCCATTTTGGTTCAACATGGTTCAACACGGTGGATTTTGTAATTTCACAATTTGTAAATTGTAAAAATTTCATATGGATGGTAAAATATTTGAACACAGGCGACAGAAACAGGAAAAAGTGTACGGAAGTTGATGACTGGGTTTTTCAAACCGGCGAAATATTGATACGGCCAAATTGATAAAATTATGATTTTCTTTTATCAGTAAAAAATCGCCGATTAAGTCTGTTTGGAATATCCAATTATTTTGGGACGTCCAGGTATTATTTGGGCATTTGCAAAATTCCATTATATTTTCAGAACATTTGGAATAATCAGGATATTTATTAGACTGATTCAAAAAAAGCGACTATTTTTTATTTTTCGAAATAACATATAAAATACTTTCGAGGAGGGGAAAAAAGATGCTTGTTAAAAGCAGAGCTCTTAATATAAATATTTAGATATGTCCCATCGCCAATTTCTGTTTCCCATTTAAATAACACAGAAAAAAAATTTTGAACTTTGAAATTTTATATCTCGGCTTCAAGTCAATGTTCGAATCGAACGATACGTATTCTTGGGAATTGAACTTTCTACAAAAAAGGTCTCTTATGATTTTTCGATAGACTCACTCCTTCAAAAGTTATTCACGGTCTAATATATGAGGCATTCCACGTCAAGTCAGCAACCCCATTTTTTGTAGTCGCCAAAAATCGCATACAAATTTTTAGAAAGTAGTTCCAACTCTATCAAGAAAATTTGTGATTTTTTTCAGATTTTTAAATTACATTTTTTAGCCGGAAAAAAATACAAAAAATTTGTTTGTCCCATTTTGTAACTCGAAAATTATTCATCGTACAAAAAAAAAGTACAACATAAAATTTAGGATTTTCAACGTGCTTTTCACGGAAATTTTTTACAAACTCCTCCGAAAGCTATATGTGCCATTGTCGGAGCGAATAATGTTTTAAATAATATTTTTTTTCTCAGAATTGACATCTTTGATTCGTCTGTAGTTTTAACAGTTTTTTACTTGATATATTTACAGACTATAACAAAATTGGCGTAGGGGAGAATCCATTATTTCAAATGCATTTTTATTGATACAATCTATCATTAAAGAGTGATTTAACGAAATAGTGTAGACATTGATATTTTATCATTATTAATCGTAGACAAGGAAAAATAATAAAATAATCTCGTTTTGATACTGCGAAGACGATTCCAGGAACAAAACAGTATCATTGCTTCATTCCCAAAAATCATGCCCAGATCGAACTAAAAAAGTACTCATTGGCCATAGAAACGTCGGTGTATCCAAAGAGGGTAAATTAATTCTTTTTTGCAATCGAGAGACGCGAGTAGCCTTTGACTTTAATTTGAAAAGACTTTATCGATGTACATGGGTCCATTGATAAAGTTTAGTAAAATGTACAAAAAGATATTTAAAAAAATAAAAATTAAAAAAGTTTAAAAAATTGAAAAACATCAAAAAATAAACAAAAATGCGGGCTTTAGAAAATATCTATAATCTCAAACCTGTTAATGCACAGAGAAATTTGTGTATTCATTTGGGACGAAAAACGCAAGGGAAGGAATGAATTCTCCACTGAGTCAATTCTTTTATAGTCTGTAAATATATCAAGTAAAAAACTGTTAAAACTACAGACAAATCGAAGATGTCAATTCTGAGAAAAAAAATATCAAAACATTATTTGCTCCAAAAATGGCATATAGAGCCTTTGGAGTAGTTCGTAAAAATTTCAGTGAAAAGTACGTTGAAAATCCTAAATTTCATGTTGTACTTTTTTTTTCGTACGATGAATAATTTTCGAGTTACGAAATGGAACAAGAAAATTTGTTGTATTTTTTTCCGGCTAAAATATGTAATATAAAAATCTGAAAAAAAAACACGAATTTTCTTGGCAATTAGAACTACTTTATAAACATTTGTATGCGATTTTTGGTGATTTCAAAAAATGGTGTAGCCGACTTGAGGTGGAATGCCTCATATATATGTATATCAGACTGTGAATATGGGTGAACTACTGTTGGTCATTTCTTTAAAAATTAGGTTATTTATGTTAATTTAATTAAAACTTTTGTTTCAAGAAAGATTTTACGATATTTAGTAATAAGTTTCAACATTTTGCCGAACAAAAAAAAAAGTGAAATTTACTCTAAATTTAACTTTGACCTTGCATAACTTTCGAAGGAGTAAGTTTATCGAAAAATCATAGGATATCATTTTTGCAGAGCGTTCAATTCTCCATAATAATATGTGTCGTTTATTTTGGTACATCGACTTGAAGCCGAGATATAAAATTTCAAAGTTTGAATTTTTTTTCCTGTGTTATGTAAATGGGAAATAGAAATTTGCGATGAGACACATCTAAACATTTATATCAAGAGCTTTGCTTTTAACAGACACCGTTTTTCATCTCCCTATTTAATATGTTATTTCGAAAAACAAAAAATAGTCGCTTGTTTTGAATCAGTCTAATATTCATATTTTCAGGATTTCCAGGACAACGGGACACCATGTTCAATGTTTTGGAGGAATCGTACCTTGTCGGGTGAACCGCAATCGAGTTTATTGAGACAAGACACGACGTGGGCCATGTCCAGCCAAGGTCTACCGTCCGCGGTGACCGGATGAAATACATAGTCCCTGAATAATTTGAGCATATACCGATCGCCGGTCTCGGCCCACGTTAGTTCCATATTAAGTTCGGGTCGTTCGTTAATCGTGGCGAGCTTCACGAGTAACCTGAACAACCTTCCGTTCTCAAGTTCCTTCGACAATTCGTTCTCGAGACCGTCCGATCGTAATTGCACCGCGTCCAATTGTGTGTAGAAACGCGCACCGATCATCGGCATAAGATCCGTCACGCTTTTTCTCGCTTGATCTGACAGCAAGTATCTGCAATTAAATAGAACGTATTTAATAGAGAATAAAAGAAGAAAAATCTATTGAATGAAAATATGAATTTTCTCAATTCTGACTTTTCCTAAAGTGAAGAATCGTCGATGGACATAAAAAGATGATGATACAATGTTCAAATCAATTTAAAAAAAAATTAAATACCATAAAATCGAAACTTGTGATCAATTCTCGTTAAATTGGAAAGCGAATACTTTATTGCAGTTTAATCGTATTGAAATAAGGTAGCTTGAATGTTTAAAAATTGCCACAATAAGAGCGTTAATATATTTTTTTTTAACTTACGAAATTCAATTATTCGTTCAATTTCATAGGAAATCATACAACCCACGGAAAAGCAGTGAGTCTTCTTACTGGCAGAATTTTAACACGATTCGATTTCACATCGAACACAATAATTGAAAATTATCAAAAGTTAAATAATTCACAAATATTGTTCAGGAATAAAAAATTCAAAATCCTAATCGCAAAATGTGTGTTGAATTTAGTGGTACGTGTACATTGATTTTCGACCCATGGATGGAAAATAATATAGGACTACCTTAAATTAAACGAATCATATAAATTTCATGAAATTTTTATTTTTTTGAAAAATAGCGTAAACGCTTGAATGAAACTTTACACAGAGCTGATATAGCTATCGAGGATATTTGTTATTAAATTTGGCAAAAATCGATCGAATGATTAAAATTTTATCAAATTTTTTTTTTTTAAATAGCGTACTCTAACTTCGAGCGTACTCTCTATTTGCGAGATATTGTACTGAAATTTTGTACACATTTAAAATAGTGATCAAGATTGTTCGCTATCGAATTTGGCAAAAATTAAATTTAGCAAGAAATTTGAAAGAATTTGGCAAATTTGCGCGTTGATTACTCGTGTTTTTCGATAGTTAGGAAAGTTTCCTTTATGAGGGAGCCAAATTTGATTGCCATACTTTGTGATAAAGAAAGCTATGTGATAAAGATGAAGCAATCTGCAAATGTCCAATTTGCAGGGTTTTTGCTTCCTCATAAAGGAAGCTTTGTTTTCGCGAAAAAATTTTTTTTCGCAATTTTCATGTCAGTATGTTCAAAATGTCCCAAAACGTCGAGAAATCACATTTAGAAAAAATGTCCGCACGTATGTATGCGTGTGTGTGTGTGTGTGTGTGTGCTTTGTGCTTTCCTTAAAATGAATATGTCTGGAGAACGCTTTAGGCGATCGACGTGAAATTTGGTATACAAGTAGACTACGTATGTCCCTGTTCTAAGTGCAATTTTTTTTGATATTGCAAAATAATTGTCTATTTGGCTGGATTTTGTATTTTCTGTAAATTGTTTGTTAGTCGTCTAACTTTCGTAATTTTGCAGTTACCACCCTGAAATTTTATGTGCAGATGCACTTTATAATAAGGACGGTTGGGATTGAATTTGGGAAAAATCGCTCAAGAGGTTCGGTTTGAAAAAAAGCTTTAATTTTTCGCAAAAAATTTGTAAGTTCTCTAACTTTTGTAATTTTGCATCTATCGAGCTAAATTTTTTTGTGACGATACACTTAATGACAGTAAAAAATAATACCGAATTTCATAAAAATCGCGTGAGGGGTTCGGTTAAAATTTTTTTTTGAAATTTCCATAAAAATTTTGTTACCGCTCCAACATCCGCATTTTTTAGAATTATCGAGCTAAAACTTTTTGCACAAATACACTAGATGATAAGAATGGTTAGGGTTGAATTTGGTGAAAAACGCTCGAGATGTTCGTTCGCAAAAAAATTTTGAATTTTTCGAAAAATATTTGTTAACACTAAAGGTGCTATTTCATGGGCAGTGAGCAGTAGCAGCAGTTTAGTGAATTCACTCAAAGTTACTAGCAACTTCCGTTGCAAGTTTTTGCTGCTACTGTTCGTTTGTCCGAACAGCAGAGCAGCAAAGCTAGCAAAACTGAGCAAAACGCACGAGGTATATAAAAACACCGCGAAATTCAAACATGAGCTGGACTGAGGTAATGTAGTAAATAGAATTGGATAATATTTATAAATCATATATATCGTTTATTCAAACGATAATTTTTAATTTAGGGAGAGAAAGAAATACTTTTGGTGGATAGGTTATGTTTACATCCCTAATTTTTCATCAAGGAATACTTGGCGTTAAAATGAGGTTAAGTACGAAATTCGCATAATTACTAGATGACGCGACGCTACTGCAGTTACGGCCTATTTCATGAGCAGCACTGCTGCTGCGTAAAGTCACTAAACTTTCTAGTAATTTCCTAGTAAGTTCCGAAACTGCTGCTACTACTACTCACTGCCCATGAAATAGCACCTTAAGTTTCCTAATTTAGCAGCTATCGAGTTCACTTCTCTAGCGCCAATACACTGGACGACAAAAACCATTAATAATGTAACTGAACGGAATTGCTAAAAAATCATGCAAATTAGAAATTTGCACATAGCTTCTTCATTCGTTTCCGTCGTTCGTGAAGCTTCCTTTATGAGGAAGCCATGATAATAAACATACATGTCATAAAGATGGTCAAGGAGATCCTCATAAAGGAGGGTTGACGAAGGACGGAAAAAAATGAAGAAGCTATGTGCAAATTTATAATTTTTTTAACTTTTGAAGGATGATAAATAATCGGTTTAAAAAAATATACAAACAGAATGAAGTTTCGGAGATCGGTGGAGTAGGAACGTGCGACGAGCTCGAGCGAGGCTTGAATATTGTCGCGATGGACGGCAAGAAGATTGCGACAGGCCAATGCCAGAACGAGCTTCCCCAGAGCTATGAGATCCTCCTGCTGATAGTGGAGTATAAGGGTCAGAGGATTCGCCGCGTTACCGTCAAAAGTCACGACGTCCGGTACAGCGGCGCAACTAAGACGTAGACGCGTTCGCGAGGTCAGCAATACTTTGGTTGGATCGAGACATCGGTACGCGACACCTGCGGAGAAAAAATTGCATCAGGTAAAAAAAAACCAAGATCTTTGCTCATCACGGGCGAGAGAAGGAGAGCAAGGAAAGCAAAGAGTTACGCACCACCGGCGTGAATAACGCGAAGTGCCGCTGTTAATTGTATAATGTAACTCCATATTACATTTTCCGGTAGCATGTTGCTCTGTTGTTGCCGCAAAATCGTATTCTTGGTATGACTGTAAGGTCTCGGTGCGTTTGGATCCGAACAAAAGGGATCCGCGTAGCCGTTGAGCTCGGAGGCGGAAAAATGTTTGTTCAGAAGCGTCTCGGAGCCCGGATGATAGTCATAAACGAATACCATGGCTGAAATTTCGCGAATATCAGTAAAACGAAATAATTATCAGTCTGGATATGTTTGATGATTTACGAATATACGGACAATGATCACCGAATGCCTTGGTTGTGAAAACCTCGAGCAACTGGACCAAATTTGTGTGAGAAAGTCTCTTCCACATATCCACGAGAACCATACATTTGGTGTTGCCAAGTCTAAAGTCTGAAAACATAATTTTATTGTTATCGCTTCTGTCTTGTCTATATTGATTCACACTAGATTGATTCAAAAAAGCGGCCCATTTAAATAACACAGGAAAAAAATGTTCATACTTTGAAATTTTATACCTGCAATTGTTAATTGTTAATGCAATTAAAACTTTTGTTTCGACAAAGATTTTACGATATTTAGTAACAAGTTTCAACATTTTGCCGGAAACTAAAAAAAAAAAGTGAAATTTACTCTAAATTTAATTTTAATCTTGCGTAACTTTTGAAGGAATGATTTTATCGAAAAATCATAAGAGACCTTTTTTGTAGAGCGTTCAATTCTCTACAAGAATATGTATCGTTCATTTTGGTACATTGACTTGAAGCCGAGATATAAAATTTCAAAGTTTGAATTTTTTTTTTCCTTTGTTATTCAAATGGAAAATAAAAATTTGCGATGAGATATATCTAAATATTTATATTAAGAACTCTGCTTTTAACAGGCATCTTTTTTCACCTCCCCGAAAGTATTTAATATGTCAGTTCGAAAAACAAAAAATAGTCGCTTTTTTTTAATCAGAGTTTGAACCATATATGAGGAGTTCTTTTTCAACCGCGCCACTTTTTTTTCACCCTCTCCAATTTGTTTCAAAATCTGCCAGTCTGAAATATTAGTCAAAAGGAACGTCTGTGATTTTTTTTTTTGGTTTTTTTAGGCGTCCGTTCAGGATTTTCAATTTTTCATTATGAACGCTGTATCTCAAAAAATATTCATCAAAAAAAAAAACATAAGAATAAAAACTTTTTTATTTTTTCCACTTTATCGAAAAAAATTAAAATCATAATTTTTCTGCATTGAGAAAATGGAAGTTTGGCAAAAATATGAGAATAACATTTTTTTAAACCTAATAACACACTTTCGATTTCGGTACAAATTTTACAGGATGTCTGTCATTGGGTAAAGAGTCTGTGAAAAATTTACAGAATGGCACCTGCAATGGTTGCGATGAAAAAAATAAAAACCCTGCGAAATCTTTATGCGATTATGAGATTTCGCAGGGTTTTTATTTTTTTTTATCGTAACCATTGCAGGTACCATTCTGAAATTGTTTTCGCAGACGCTTTACCCAATGACAGACGTGAAAAAAAAATAAAAACCCTGCGAAATCTTTATGCGTTTATGAGATTTCGCAGGGTTTTTATTTTTTTTCATCGTAACCATTGCAGGTGCCATTCTGAATTTTTTTTCGCAGACTCTTTACCCAATGACCGACATCCTGTAAAATTTGTACCGAAATCGAAAGTGTGTTATTAGGTTTTAAAAAAATGTATTCTCATTTTTTTGCCAAATTTCCATTTTCTCAATGCACAAAAATTATGATTTTAATTTTTTTCGATAAAGTGGAAAAAATAAATAAGTTTTTATTCCTATGTTTTTTTTTGTTTGATGAATATTTTTTGAGATACTGCGTTCGTAATGAAAAATTGAAAATCTTGAACGGAGGCCTAAAAAAATCTTTAAAAAATCACAGACGTTCAATTTGACTAATGATTCAAACTGGCAGATTTTAAAACAAATTGGAGAGGGTGAAAAAAAAAGTGGCCCGGTTGAAAAAGAACTCCTCATATATATGATACAAATAACGCAGTGAGCAGCATTCAGGATCCAGGATTCCAATACCCAGATTTTCCGAGTAGGAATGTGTAAATCGTAAAATCTTATTGAATTCAGTTTAAAAATTTAAAAAATTTTGTCCCTTTCAGCTTTAAATGATGGATTTTATATTGTATTTTTCAAGTGCAAAAGCTTATTTTCAAGCGTTTTTGCTTAAAGACTAAGCTCTTTTCTTCTCGAAAATGGTTTTGACGCCTTTTGTTCAAATCTTGCTATAATTCATCTTACGCAACATTAAAAAATTTATAATTTCCCCTGAAAAGTTGAAAAATTTTCTAGCATTTCCCTGACATTCCTGAGCAATTTTCAATTCCCTGCCGTTTAAATATTTCAAAGTTTCCAGGTAATAAATTCATGGACACGCAAAATTGGCGTTCATCAAATTATAATGCTCATTCAAGAATACTTTACGCTTTTCAAACTTAACTGTTATTTCATTTTGTGCATTGTTTAATATCAAAGAAGTTTTTGCCCGCAAATGGCGAAAAAAGAAAACTTTACCATGAACTCGACGCAAGCAATAACGTTGTCCGTTTTTGAGACTCGTGGCTTTGTACGTCGAGGTCTGATAGCCGAGAACCGTCGAAGTGGGCTTATGAATCGGCTCGAGTGGACACAATTCATGATAACTGTCAACCTCGGCTGGTAAATCGGGAAATTGTGTTGGATCCGGTTGCGTCATGCTCAATGAATTTTTGTGGAGTATATCCATGCGAAGACCCGCGCTTACGAAGAAACTCGGATTCGCCTGTGGCGGAGGTGTCGTTGGCGCTGACGAGCTTTTCGACGTTGTTGGTTTTACCGGCTTTACCGCCTGAAGATGAGCGGGTGTGACCGGATATACGTAATTCACCTGACCTCCCCCTCCCACATTACCGATCTGCAAATTCAAATTTTCGATATTTCATTCATTGATACTCGTTCTCACAAATAACTTTCGTGTCAAGCGAATATAACGATCAGAATCGAGGGGGCCATTGATGAACTTTTTTCTCATTCTCTCATTCAATGTCATATATGGTATGCATCAGGAATCGGCAAGAAAAAAATTACGATTTTCCATTTTTCAATTGATGGAAAATCGATAATTTTAAAAGATACAATACCAATTGATGGAAAAATTGAAATTATCCGAAATTGTATTTTCAATTATCCAAATAATCCGTAATTGGTCGAAAAATAATATCAATTACTCAGAAAATGGGTAATTGATTTGGCAATATTTCCAATTATCCAAATAATCGGTAATTGGTAAAAAAATAATATCAATTAATCATAATATGGGTAATTGGTCTGAAAATATTTTCAATTATTCGAATAATCGGTAATTGGTCGGAAAATAATATCAATAATTCAGAAAAATGGGTAATTGGTTGAAAAATAATATCAATTACCCAAAAATACAGGTAATTGGTTTGAAAATATTTTCAATTTCCCAGAAAAAAATTAATAATTTATTGAAAAAGTGTTTTTGAAAAAATAGGAGTGATTGGGGATATAAAGAGGGGATATACATCTCTCTATATGTCTATACATATACCTTTATATGCCTGTATATACCTGCAAATACCTTTATATGCCGATATATGAGTATATATGCCTGTATATACCTCTATATACCTCTATATATCTCTACATATCTCTTATCACTCCGATTTTCAATAAATTATCAAGTTTTTTCTAAAAAATTGAAAATATTTTTTAACCAATTACCCATTTTTCTGAAAAATTGATATTATTTTTCGACCAATTAACGATTATTCGAATAATTGAAAATATTTTCAGACCAATTACCCTTTCTTCTGATTAATTGATTTTTTTTTACCCATTACCGATTATTCGGATAATTGAAAATATTTTCGGACCAATTACCCATTTTCCGATTAATTGATATTATTTTTTTACCAATTACCGATTGTTCGGATAATTGGAAATTTTTGTTTTCCATTAACCATTATCGGGTAATTGAAAATTTAGATTTCAAAATTATAAATTTTCAAAAAATTGATAATCTTTTCCGAAAATACGCCTGAAAATATCATTACTGCCGATCTCTGGTATGCATCGTATATGCGCATTAGGGTGGGTCGAAAATCCGCGTTTTTGAAATTCTTTTAGCAATACTGAAAATATTGTTCTTTATGCTACAAAACAAATCTGTGCGGAGGGAAAAAATTTGGAATCAATATCTAAGGCTCGCCAAAGTTGAAAGTGTTGAAAAAAAAAATTACTGGGTTTATTTTTGTTAGAAATTTAATTCTCTACAATAAAGATCGTTATGTGAAATCGTGTAGGATCGATAGTTTCAAACATAATCGCTTTTGTAGTAAAAAAAAATTGTCACTTTCTTCTATCTTAAGAATCATTATTTTTTTAAAAGAAAAATTCCAAAATGAAGCTTAAAGTTACAAAAACATAGATATAAACTTGTACGTTAATAAAATAAAATGTCTTTCCGGATTTTTTTTAAATCGCCTTTTTTCGGCCTCCTGACTGCGTATAACCCCTTAATATATATTTCTAATATACTTCTTATATATTGGAAAATATATTTTTACATATACTTTATTTCCATGGAGGGCCGGCTTAAAAAAAGCTTGTGGTAAATTTTTTAAAAAACATTTCTTTAAAATTTTTATGAAAAAAATCCGAATAAAAGTGGGATTATGGCTTCGTTACGACCTCAAAAAAATTACGAATCATATTTATAAGTTAGTCGACTCAGAATTCTTCGCATATTCATATTTATGTCACGAATATTTTATTTCTTATATAATACGACTGTTTCTGTAGAGAATCTAATAAAAAAAAGGAATGACATTTTTTTTCTTTACAGGAAAAATATAGAAAGAAAAATGACGATTTATGTAAATTTGCAATTATCTTAGGAACTATCAATCCTGCATGATTTCATATAAGGAGCTTTTTTGTAGAGAATTAAATTTCCGATGATCCAAGGAGTTTATTAAATATTTTTTACCCGTGAAAAAACAAATATAGAGGAAAATGATCGTTCTTTTACTAAAATTGCAATTATCTTAAAAACTATTGATCCTACATAATTTCATATAAGGACCTTTTATGTAGAGAATCAAATTTCCTATAAAATAAGAAGTTTATCAATTATTTTTTACCCATAAACAGCAATTATCTTAGATAACTATCAATCCTACATGATTTGACATAAGATCCTTTTTTGTAGGGAATTGAATTTCCAATAAAAAATAAGCCGTCAAAACATTTTTTAAAACACTTTGAACTTTAACGAACTTTGGCGAGCCTAAGATACTGACTCAAAATTTTTTCCCTTAGCACAATCTTTTTTGTATCATAATAAACGATATTTTCGGTATTGCTAAAAGAATTTTGAAAAAAACGGATTTTCGGCCCACCCTAGTATGCATATTTATGGTTATTTTATAGCAACAAAATTTGAAACAAACATCTAATATCTATCCGTAAATGTTTGAACTCACAGGATCCGCAATTTCTTCGTTCGAAACCGGATCGGTCGTTGCAGCATTTCCAACGTAGAAATAAGTCGTACCTCCGACATTCTCCTGAGAATGATAGGAATTGGTAAATAAATTCGGTGAACTGCTGTTACTACCGGTAAGACCTCGTCCCGGTACGAATTCAGGACTCGCCGTTGCCTTCTTCTGGGCTTCGAGCGTGAGATTCGACAAGTGTTTTGTCACGCTATTCGCATTTAGAGTTGTCGCGGGACTCTGACGATTCTGAGCGAAATGAAAGCAAACATGATTAATATTACAAAAACATAATAAACAATATAATTGAGTCTTATTTGGGCCATGAAATTTCTTTGTTCCTGTAATGAAATTGGTCGATATTCCAAACAAAGCTTACTCAATTGAAAACAATGAGAATAAACATTCTAAAAATTTGCTAAACTTTGTCGATGCATTTATTTACCATGTAAGTCGCAAGTTTAGATTCCAGAGGAACTACGTTCGTTTGCGCGCTGTACGGAACAAACATCGACGGATCCATTTTATCCTAGACTTCGGCATTTACCACTCTGTTGCTCTCTTTACTCCGATCCAATCCTCATGTGCTTTCTCGGAGAAAAAATTCGATAAATGATTCCTCAAAACCAACTCCGTCGATTGCAATCTGAAAAAAGAAAAAAAACATTCGATACTTCATGAGGAAAACGAGCTTATTATTGCTGTTTTCTCCAAAATATTTTTGAACTCGGTAACGAAAATACGCGAAATTCTGCATTTACAATGAAAATACTGGGTAAAATGAAAGTAAGATTGCAAATGTCTGCGGCGGACAGATGAAAACTCCCGGAGAAACGAAATTCCATCCGTAACTACCATAATCCAGCGTTTGAAAAAAAATCTCATTAACTCTGAATAATGCAAAAACCCGGCAAGATGAGACTATTGATAAAAAATATTTCTCTGTCGCGCGATAATCAAAACATCGAGCTGATAAAGATTCGGTAAAAGACGCGCCAAAAGGAATACGCTCAAAACGCAGTTTGCTGATAAGCGCGTCAAAGGTATAGATTTAAAAAAAAAAAAATTTTTTTCCGAAATGAAAGAACGCGATGCCGGAAAGGGTTTTTTTATGGGAAAAAAAATTCGAGAAAAAAAAAGAAGGGATCGAGGCGCAAAGTAGGCTCGGATACGCGTTACGGCAATGGCAGCTGATTTTGACAATACTCTGAAAAAAAAAACTCCATAACCTTGACAGTAAATAGGCCTCACTTTGTGCACCAGTTACACCCGATTATTCGCGATAATTTGAATTTCGTCGAACATTCGATTTATACACGACTAGGTCTCGATAAAGCGCGATAAGGATGAAAAATAGTGTTGAAAAACGCGACATAGGGAACGCGATGCGAAACATAACCAATTCGGGTTGTCTGTCAGTGACGTAGCGTCAATTCGGCGGAGGCGCGAAAATCGCTCCTCCGATTTTTTTTCCCTTTCTTCTCTTCACTCGTCTTTCGCGACGTACGCGCGTCAATTGCGTAAAAAAACAACCCGATGATACTTGCAATGAGAATATGTCGCGAAACTATCAACAATTATGGGAAAAAAAATAAAAATAAACATAGGAAGCCTGACCGAGATATAGGTTTTTTTTATCTGTATATATATGATCGAGGAAGTTCGATCCCTTTTCAGTCAGGACACAAAGGAGCAGGCACGACCAATCCGATCTTCCGTGTTTACGGTGGTTCTCCCTTCTCCCTTTGATCCGCCGCTCTTCTCCCTCTTATATACGCGTCTCTGTCGCACGCGCTTCGACGTATACTCCTTCGATCGCGCACCTCGACTCCCCCCGCCACTCCAATTTCCCGGCACGAGCTTCGCGCACCAGCTGTGCAGTGCGTTTATTTCTTTATTTTTCACGGGGAGAAGCCTGACGCCGCGACGACGTGGAGGATGATGGAGCGAACAGACAGCCGTTATAGCGAGAGAGACAGGGAAGGGGAAATATATATTCGTCAAAAACTAATTAGCAGAGAATGAGCCAAAGAGCCATTAAAGGCTGCGAATTATTCTTGAAAAAGACTGAATGAAAGTAGGTTTCATTCAATATTGGCTTTAAGTAGTCGATAACATGACTAATTAATAGCTAATATAGAGTATACTTTGTTATTTATAAACAAACGTTTATGGAGACGATTTAGAAAATGTAACACTAATTTGACTATAGTGCGCAGCGCTTCAGCTTCAACAATTGACCGGTAGAGCGCTCTGGCTATTCGTTGATATCCGGTCTCTCTTCAGCGTCCGCGCTAAATGCTAATAGGTGTGCGCGCATGCGCGCAACACTTTCTGAGTTTCCAAATAAACGCAAACGCGTGTTGTTCGCAGAAGCAAAACAGACTTGTTTTTATTCAGACGATAAATTTTTCGATGAAACTGGCAAGATGATTATTCCCGTGCGCTGTTTCACCTGCGGAAAAGTCATTGGCAACAAATGGGAGGCTTATCTCGGACTTTTACAAGCCGAATACACCGAAGGGTAAAGTATATCGCATTTTCTAGATCGTACATAACCTCGCCGGCAGCATTTCTGTGGATTCTTATTTTTTGGAGCTTTTTAATCTCGAACAGCGATGCTCTCGATGCCCTGGGCCTAAAGAGATACTGCTGCCGTAGGATGCTCCTCGGTCACGTCGATCTCATCGAAAAATTACTCAATTATGCTCCGCTGGAAAAGTAGGGTTAGACACGGGCAAGATCGTTTTGCAAAAAAATCTATGAATTAAATATCAACGTAGTATCAACTGTACAGAATGAATGGATCGTTGAAGGAATGTTTTTTTTTTTTACACTGCGATGTCAATGAGGTATACTGTATATTTATTAGATACTTTCTTACATCGCCTGAATATGTGAATTGCTTTTCATTGTATCGACAATCGATCACGAAAATATAAAATTATCCTCGAGTACTTTCAATTGTTTTAATTTCACGTTTTTACCACTCTCTATAATTTCGCCCAATGATCTAAAAATATTTTATAACTCCGCATTCAAAATTTTTCTTTTACATTTCCAAATACTGATAAAATTTCCCATGTATTGTCAAGGGTCATTATTAGCTCAGTAATTTTCATAATTTTCATAATTTTCATTTATAAAGCCACAGACTCTCGTTTTGGGAAAAAGATTGCAAACAGATAAACAATTCAAATTTCCCAAGTGGACGTTGTTTACTAATTATCATAGCCTATTGATTCTCCTAAATTGCACTAAATTATTTCAAACTATCGACGAATTAGAGTCGAGACATGTTCTTTAAAACGGAACAGAGTAGAAAATTTTGTATGTACAAATTCAATAGAAATAATCTTTTTTGTCCTCTCTAATAAAACGAAAGAAAATAGAAAATCTACACTTTTTTTTTGTATCGCGAGAATATCTTTCTTTGCCTGCTGGATCACCAAGTTTTTCATTGGAGTACGCGCTGTGTTTTTCTTTTTAAATTTACCATTTTTTTGCCCATTTTGTACCATGAATATTTCATGACGATGAAATTTAAAAAAACGAATGAAAATATACGAAAAACTTTCACGTTGCAAGGCATAGACCGGCTTAACGAATTACGTTGAAGTTTGCATCGTCGAAGAGCAACGAAAAACGATTTCTCAAAGATCCATTCCCCTGAACGATGTATTCCGAAAGTAAAAAAATGGATTTTTCGATTTTCATTAAAGATTTGAAACTCTAAATGCGCAAGAGAAGCACGAGCGATACTGAAAATGCCAAAGAAATCCTATTTTCATTGCGCATCAACGATGCAAACTCCAACATCATCTTAACGATAATTTTTCTCCACGCCGCGTACAGAAAATCGTACGAGCGTATTTCTCTCTACAACTATACAATTACTTTCATTGCGTTTTTTCTTTGTGCTGTAAAGTTAAAAGTATGGTAATTACTTTCATCTCGTTGCTCGTATATCACACACTCTTCGTAATCGATCAGCGCAGAAGCTCGAATGTGATGAAAAGAACGCTTTTTTTTACGGTAGAAAAAAAAACAACAACAACAAAAAACCATTGTCCATGATCAAAGAGCCGGCGAAATAAACGGTAAAACTTGCACGGAAAAAGGTTAAGCATCGCGTGTGCTTATAAATGCTCGGAACGTGCAAATTTCGGTGACGGCCACAAACGTGAGTACCGATCGTATTTTGAATTTTTTTTTCTTCGTACGACCATCGTTGATTCTAAATTTTTGTTTTCCCATGATAAAACGCAACCGTTTATCGTGTTCATTAGCTAAAGGAACTTGTACGAATATTTGTCACCTTTTTGGTTTTTTTTTCTTCTTTCTCAAGGTGCAATCGTAGAACTGATATTAAAGAGATTCGTCACATTAACGGTTGGTGATTGGAGAAAAGTCGTATTGGCGCTGCACACGTCCGTGACATTGAGACTCGGATCACTGGGCATGTACAACTTCATGATATCGATAATGGCACTTCGTGAACCGAATACCAGAGCCAAGAGTCCTATTATCGTGATTACGATGTTTTTTATGGCGACCCAATTGCCCGGACCGAAACCTACGTCCCAGTATGTTACGGTCTCGACGAATACCGGTACAAGAAGACCGAGAATCGAAAAACAAAAGGCTCCGATGAGACCGATAAACGGTCCGATTGTCGGTACGGCAACAGCGAGTAAAACTATTCGGAAGAGAAAAGAATCATGCCGATTAGTGTGAGACAGAGTTGCCAAAATTATAATGTAAAAATAATGCATTAGTTATTTTAGAAATAATGAAAATTCTACGATAGAAACATTAAGCATTATTTTTGTAATGAAAAATGTGAAACCTAACGATTGTGCATTAAATTAATAATGAATAATGCAAAAAAACGCAACATTATTCATTACAACAGTAATGGATAATGCTAAACGCTGCCATTGTCCATTATTACAGTAATGGGTAATTCAAAGTAGAAACAAATTTTCATTACTATAGTAATGAATGGTACAAAACCGAAGAATAATGCATTACTTTGAGTAATGCATTACATCGAGTAATGCATTACATCGAGCAGTGCATTACTTCAAATAACGCATTACATCTATAAATAATGTATTACTTTGAGCAATGGTTTAAAGGAATAAAAATAATTTCTGTATGTAGAGAGCAATGTCAATGAAATCTTCCTTTTCGTATGATTTTTTACAATCATAATGCGTGGGAATGATACATCTCAGACTGTATGTGTTATTCCCTCCAATTTTTTGCAGGGTAATTAGTTTGTTTAGATTCCTAATTTTTTACTTCGAACATATAATTCGGTACTTTGTTTTGTTTTTTTTATTTGTTAGATCAGATTTGAACCTACATCATCTTTTTCTTTTTTATCTTTGACTGGAAATTGTCAAGAGAATAATAATTCCTGTTCATATACGATTGTTTACTTTTTTTTACTCTCGAATAATTTCATGTATTTTTTTATATTTCTGAATCAACCAAGAGAAAAAATCATCTTCCACTTGTGCATTTTTTTATTTGTCAGATCAAAGGGAAATGCGCAGCATATATGCATTTTATTCTCTTTCGACTCAAATTTTCAATTCTAATTTCAAATTTCAAAACGGGGATTATTAGTTCCGTTGACATTCCGATGTGTACATTTTTGGGTTCTTTTACTTAAAAAAATTTCATAAACCCATACCATCGAGTCCCTGAACCGGTTTCATCAATCCACATTTTCAGGTTTCGTAAATAATAGGAAGATTTTATCGCATTGTCCTATTGGACTACGAATGCAAAATAGTATCGTACGAAATTTTATTGTACGAGTGCGCAAAGTACCAGTTTTAGCACGCGCAGCGTGCGCAAAGTGGCACTTTGCGCACGGAGTGCAATAAAATATTATTATTCCGAATAATGCATTATTCAAAATATTCAGTATTATAGTAATGAAAAATGAACGCTACTTTGCAATATCTATTACTTTAATAATGGATAATGGAACATTTTTGCATTACTCATTATTTCAGTAATGAGTAATGTAACTCTTTCCACAGTATCCATTACTTCAGCAACGGATAATGTAATGCTTTTCCAAGTACTCATTAATAACGTAATGCATAACGGATAATGTAATGCTTTTCCAAGTACTCATTAATAACGTAATGCATAACTTTTCATTTCTTCATTTTTCAGTCCTAATGTAATGCTTAATGGTCTGACATTTGAATTATTAACTAAAAATATAATGCAATATTTTTTTTTTATCACATTATTCATTGAATGAATAATGTATAATGGAAGTTAAGTCCCATTATTAAGTGAAAAAATAATCATTAATGAAATCGATAATGCATTATTAAAATAATGCATTTTTTGCAACTCTGGTGTGAGACCGAAAACATTTTGGTATTTTTTTTTTTTTGATAACGTTAGATAACTTACCTGATCCTGTTACCATTACTGTACGCAAAACGTAATTAGCTAGAATTGGCTTTTTCTGGAATTTCTCCTTGATACCGTTCCAGGCAATGTCGAGGCAAACGTAAAATTGAAGTCCAAATGTGCAGTAGACAGCGAGTGCAATGAGAACTTTTACGACCTGGGCGGGTCTGTGAATAAAGAAAATGATAATTCATCGTTAATATGCTTAATAGTGAAATTAACTGCTCATTAACCGGACTTGAGAAAAGCACAAAAAAATACTAAAAATACGAAATGTAAAATACTTTTGGAACTTTTATATATGAGCCATTCCATGTCAATTCAATGACGTTTCGTCGGTGACCTTCTTCAATTTTATTTATTTTTTAATATGTTATTATACATGCAAAAAGAAGTATCGATGTACATTTTTAACTCTCTATTTCTAAGTTATTGATTTTTGAAAAAATATTCTTAAAATAATCATAATTTCTACAAAAACCAAGATATTCTAACTTGCTAAGAGGTCATTTTTTTTCAATGTACTTTTAAAAAAAAATATCGAAAATTAAGAAAAAAAATTTGTTTCATGTCTGGCTGTTTTACGCTGAAAAGATTGATTTTCTTTCAGGGGGCCCCTTCGATTTTTTTCGAAAAGAATTATAAAATTCTACGTGAAAAAATAAAATTTGTTAGTTTCTATTGAAGATAGGATTCAAATAACTTCTTATTAAAAGAAATTTCGATTTTTGTTCGTAATTTTGATCTTTTTTCCTTCTATAACTACAATAGTTGATTTCAATTATGTTAAAATAAGTAATTTAACTTCCCTCACATATTTCCTTTGTAAATTATAATAATTAACATTAAGAATTACAATTGTTATGTGAAAAAATTGAATAAAGTGCAAAACGTACTTGAATTGTAATTCTTAATGTTAATTATTATAATTTATAAAGGAAATATGTGAGAGAATTTAAATGATTTATTTAAACATGATTGAAATCAACTATTGTAGTCATGGAAGGAAAAACGATTAAAATTACGAAAAGAAAAATAGACATTTTTTTTTTTCAATAAGAAGTTATTTGAATCCCATTTTCAGTAAAATCTCAAAAATTTTGTTCTCTTACGTAGAATTTTATAATTTTGTTTTAAAACAATCGAAGGGGTCCCATCGAAAGAAATTTTTTTTAGCTTAAAACAGTTAAAAAAAAACATTTAAAAAATGTTTATCTTAATTTTCGATTTTTTGTTCAGAATACATTGAAAAAAAAAATGACCTAACTCATTAGAATATCTTGGGTATTGTAGAAGTTATGATTATTGTAAGAATATTTTTTGAAAAATCAATCACTTCGGTATGGTTTAAGATGGAGAGCTAAAAATTTACACGGATACGTCTATTTGCCTGTATAATAACATATTAAAAATTTTTAAAAAATCGAAGCGGGTCACCGACAAAACGTCGTTGAATTGATAGGGAATGACACATATATTACAGTGAAAACAGGTTTTTAGCCCGGCCTGAATGAAAAACGCTTTTAACATTAAATGAGGTTTTGCAACAAAATGTTTTTGCGACTTTGATGGAATATTTAGAGCCAAACTAAGCATACAAAACGAAAAAATGAAATTTAAACGCATTCCCAGATCTTTTTCTATGAGTCAATATATGAGTCATTCCACGTCAAGTCGACCGCCCCATTTTTTGAAATCACCAAAAATCACATACAAATTTTTATAAAGTAGTTCTAACTGTCAAGAAAATTCGTGATTTTTTTTCAGACTTTTAAATTACATATGTAGCCAGAAAAAATATAAAAAATTTTCTTGTTCCATTTTGTAACTCGAAAATTATTAATCGTACGAAAAAAAGTACAACATGAAATCTAGGATTTCCAACGTACTTTTCATTTAAATTTTTTACAAACTCCTCCAAAAGCTTTATAAACTGCGGACGAATCGAATATGTTAATTCTGAGAAAAAAAATATCAAAACATTGTGTGCTTCGAAAATGGCACATAGAGCTTTCGGAGGAGTTTGTAAAAAATTCAGTGAAAAGCATGTTGAAAATCCTAAATGTTATGTTGTACTTTTTTTTTTCGTACGATGAATAATTTTCGAGTTACAAAATGGGACAAAAAAAGTGTTTGTATTTTTTTCCGGCTAAAAAATGTAATTTAAAAATCTGAAAAAAATCACGAATTTTCTTGATCGTTGGAACTACTTTATAAAAATTTGTATGCGATTTTTGGCGATTTCAAAAAATGGGGTTGTCGACTTGACGTGGAATGCCTCATGTGCACGAGTTCGAAGATATAAAAAAACTATTGTTTTTTTATGAAACTCACATTTCTTCGGTCGGCAAATTCAGCGTAATGCTGTCCTTGACGCAATCACCGTACTTGACGTAACCCAAGAAACCGAGAAGTATGTAAATGAGTGTTACACCTGACATTCCCTTGTTGAGTACACCGCAAATACCGACAAAGTGTTGGGGTGTCTTCATGTTGTTTTCCAGCGGCATAACGACGCCGATCGCTTCCATCGCGAATATCGTTATGCTGAAGAATTCGGGAAATCTTTGTATCGGTGCGATCAACGGGACCGAACTGATCGGCGGAAGATCCCAGACGAGATAGTAAAACGTGATACCGAGACCGGTTGCCATAAATACGTTTGCGACCATCGATACCGGCGCGAGATACTTCAAGTTTGGTATCCAGCTCAGAAATATCATCGGCAACAGAAGTGCGATTATTGTTAGCCTCTCCGATATCGTATAACCGATGTGATGCTCGATAACTTGTTGCAAATTTGCCGCCACGATTACGGCGTATACGCTGCAGGTACCGAAATACGTGGCAAACAAACTTATTTGAATGAGATATCTGTGTGAGAGAAAGGAAATGGAAATTTTTAGAATGCGACCAATTAATGACAAATTTTGTAATGAAAAAAAAAACGGAACATTTTGGAATGACTTAAAAAACAGAACAGTTTAGAATGACATAAAAAAAATTAGAATGTGATGAATTAGTGAACAATTTTTGAATGAAAAAAACCGGAACATTTTGGAATGACTTAACAAACAGAACATTTTAGAATGACATAAAAAAAATTAGAATGTGATGAATTAGTGAACAATTTTAGAATGACATAAAAAAAATTAGAATGTGATGAATTAGTGAACAATTTTTGAATAAAAAAAACCGGAACATTTTAGAACGACTTAAAAAACAGAACATTTTAGAATGACTTGAAAAAACGGAACATTTTAGAATTACATAAAAAAAATTTAGAATGTGATGAATTAGTGAACAATTTTTGAATGAAAAAAACCGGAACTTTTTGGAATGACTTAAAAAACAGAACATTTTAGAATGACTTGAAAAAACGGAACATTTTAGAATTACATTAAAAAAATTAGAATGTGATGAATTAGTGAACAATTTTTGAATGAAAAAAACCGGAACTTTTTGGAATGACTTAAAAAACAGAACATTTTAGAATGACTTGAAAAAACGGAACATTTTAGAATTACATAACAAAAATTAGAATGTGATGAATTAGTGAACAATTTTTGAATGAAAAAAACCGGAACATTTTAGAATGACTGAAAAAACAGAACATTTTAGAATTACATAAAAAAAATTTAGAATGTGATGAATTAGTGAACAATTTTTGAATAAAAAAAACGGAACATTTTAGAATGACTTAAAAAACAGAACATTTTAGAATGACTTGAAAAAACGGAACATTTTAGAATTACATTAAAGAAATTAGAATGTGATGAATTAGTGAACAATTTTTGAAAGAAAAAAACCGGAACATTTTAGAATGACTTAAAAAACAGAACATTTTAGAATGACTTAAAAAAATAGGACATCTTAGAATTACATAAAAAAATTTTAGAATGTGATGAATTAGTGAACAATTTTTGAATGAAAAAAAACGGAACATTTTAGAATGACTTAAAAAAACGAAACATTTTAGAATTACATTTAAAAAAATTTAGAATGTGATGAATTAGTGAACAATTTTTGAATGAAAAAAACGGAACATTTTAGAATGACTTAAAAAAGCAGAACATTTTAGAATGACTCAAAAAAACGGAACATTTTAGAATTACATAAAAAAGTTTTAGAATGTGATGAATTAGTGAACAATTTTTTAATGAAAAAAATGGAACTTTTTAGAATGGCATAAAAAATAGAGTTTGTTGCCAATTTTCGGTAAATCATCACCTTGAAGGTCGTGAGAATCCTCTCGCCCATTGAGGTCCCGTTGTAAAAGCAGCCTCGGCAACATCGGCGAAGCTCATCTCAGTTTTTTTCGTTTTATAATACATCACGTGAGCGCATTTGACCTGAAACGAAATATTTTGTTTTAGTTTTTCCAAAAGCTTGCTTGGAATAGTTTCAAGCATAATTTCCTCGCAACGATTCAATTTAAGGGTGGGCTGGTTCAATTTCTTTGCTTCGAATAAAAAAACAATCACATGTACGACGCCATACACTTTTTAAATTATTTTTACATTGTTTTTAGATTTGGATTCTATTTTGAAAATAACTGTTTTTCGTCTTTTTTAAATTAATTAACATTTTTAAAATACATTTTTACGATTGGTTTAATAAAGGTGAAAGTTTGAGCTTCAATTTCCTTTTTTTTAAACTTTGAGCGTTTTTTTTTCCAAAGTTATTCTGTTTTTCGTGAAAAAGTGGAAATTTGAAAAATCCCGTATAACACGAGAACAAAGAGGATTCATGAAAAACTTTAAGATAGCAAAAAGTTGCGTTTGTTTTCGTTGAGTTCAGAGAAATTTTTTCAGATTTTTATTTCCAAAATTTTTATTTTCTCATGTTGAGGCTGGAAACAAAATTTGAAAAAAATTCCAATATATTGAAAATGGTAAAATAAAGTATTTTCCCCTCTTGAAATTTTATCAATAATTCCATAGTTCTCGAGTTATGGTAATTGAATGATCTGAGCTTCGACCCAGAAAATAAGGAAAAAAAAATTGGAAAAAAAAATTTGAAAAAATGTCTCTGAATTCAATGAAAACAGACGCAACTTTTTGCTATCTTGAAGTTTTACATGAATCCTCTTTGTTTTCGTGTTATACGGGATTTTTCAAATTTCCTCTTTTTTCACAAAAAACAGAATAAACTTCGGGAACAAAAAACGCTCAAAGTTTCAAAAAAAATGAAATTGAAGCTCAAACATTCCCCTTTATGAATCCAATCGTCAAAATGTATTAAAAAAATTTCCTCTAGAAGATGGGTGCGTCTGAAGAGAGGGAAAAAGGCGAAAAACAGTTGTTTTCAAAATAGAGTCGATATCTAAAAACAAATTGTAGAAATAATTTAAAAAACAGGAAATGAAGCCGAATTCTTCCCCTTTAAAATGACGTTTGTTAAATTTCTTTTCGCTAGTGTATGTGAATATTTTTTAATAAAAAGAAAAAAATTGTATAAATTTAATCTTCAAAATAATCAATACAAATATAACAACCTTGCGCACCAAAAATGTTCTAATTATATTTCTGAAGAATGTGTGATATGTTCATGATTTTCCTTCGAAAACAATATTCTCAATAGTATTTTTTTTTTTGACAATTGATTTGAAAAAATCGATTTTTTCGAAGGTGCAATCCGGAATGATCCCCCGACGGTTCATTCTGGACTTTGTCTCTTTATTTTTTTCCATTCCATTCAAGGAAACAATAAAATGAAACAATAGTAAAAAAAAAAAAAAAACTCACAAGTATGTATGCACAGTGGGTGCAAACAAAAGCGACGAGCATCGTCGAGATAATACCCAGTAGCGAACCAGCGCTGTTAAATGCTTTTGGCATAGCGAGGATACCAGTTCCCAGTGATGCCTTGAGCAAATGTGTCAGGGTATCACAATCCCTGTAGAAAAGAAAATCGATTTTTATATCAAATTTTTTCTGCACATAAACTCAGAATTTTTCATGGCAATGAAGTTAACGTTGCACCAACAAAATCATTGACACTAATTTTCGAAATCGATTGCTTTCCGCCATTCCAACTCTGATTAACAAAAATATGCCTGCAAAAAATACCCGATAACTGAAAGAGTTTTTTTTTTATAGATTTCTTCTCAAAGTTGACAGAAGTTTATGACCCTATTTCGGCAATTTCTAAGTGCAGAAATATTGTTATGACCAAAAAGTGTCTCTCCGAAGATTTATTTTCTTTCTCAATATAGTTTCTCATATGAGGTATTCCACGTCAAGTCAGCCACCCCATTTTTTGAAATCGCCAAAAATCGCATACAAATTTTTAGAAAGTAGTTCCGACTATCAAGAAAATTTGTGATTTTTTTCAGATTTTTAAATTACATTTTTTCAGCTGGAAAAAAATACAAAAAATTTGTTTGTCCCATTTTGTAACTCGAAAATTATTCATCGTACGAAAAAAAACGTAGAACATAAAATTTAGGATTTTGAACGTGGTTTTCACTGATATTTTTTACAAACTCCTTCGAAAGCTCTTATATGCCATTTTCGGAGCAAATGATGTTTTGATATTTTTTTTCTCAGAATTGACATCTTCGATTCGTCTGTAGTTTTAACAGTTTTTTACTTGATATATTTAGAGACTATTAAAAAATTGGCGTAGTGGAGAATCCATTATTTCAAATGCATTTTTATTGATACAATCTATCATTGTAGAGTGATTTAACGAAATAGTGTAGATATTGATATTTTATCATTACTAATCGTAGACAGGGAAAAATAATAAAATAATCTCGTTTTGATACTGCGAAGAAGATTCCAGGAACAAAGCAGTATCACTGCTCCATTTCCAAAAATCATGCCCAAATCGAACTAAAAAGTACTGATTGCCCAGAGAAACGTCGGTGTATCCAAAGAGGGTAAATTAATTCTTTTTTGCAATCGAGAGACGTGGGTGGCCTTTGACTTTAATTTGAATAGACTTTATCGGTGTACATGGGACCATTGATAAAGTTTATTGAAATGTACAAAAAGATATTTAAAAAAAATAGAAATGAAAAAAGTTAAAAAAAATTGAAAAAGTACAACAAATAAACAAAAATGCGGGCTTTAGCAAATATCTACAGATAGTCTCAACCCTGTTAATGCACAGAGAAATTTGTGTATTCATTTGGGATGAAAAACACATGGGAAGGAATGGATTCTCCACTAAGCCAATTTTTTTATAGTCTGTAAATATATCAAGTAAAAAACTGTGAAAAATACAGACAAATCGAAGATGTATATTTTGAGACAAAAAATATCAAAACATTATTTGCTCCGAAAATGGCATAAAGAGCTTTCGGAGGAGTTCGTAAAAAATTTCAGTGAAAAGTACGTTGAAAATCCTAAATTTCATGTCCTACTTTTTTTTTCGTACGATGAATAATTTTCCAGTTACGAAATGAAACAAGAAATTTTTTTGTATTTTTTTCCGTCTAAAATATGTAATATAAAAATCTTTAAAAAATCACGAATTCTCTTGACAGTTAGAACTACTTTATAAAAATTTGTATGCGATTCTTGGTGATTTTAAAAAATGGGGTCCCCGACTTGACGTGGAATGTCTCATATATTTCTTATTATATTCAATGATATTTCTAGAATATATTTATTCTGTGTATCCTTGATGTCCGAAAATTTTCGAAAGGAGATTTTTTTCGATCAGGTGATGGAAAATCTTCGCAAAGGGATTTTTTTTTTGATCAGGTGGCGGAAAAACATCAGTTTGTGACAATTTACAATTGCCAATGATGTCGTTGGTGCAACATTGCTAATTTCCGTGTTATGATTTTTCCAGGATCGTTGAAAATGACAAGAAAGCCTACGTCGTTGGATTGTCGACTTGACGCTCGACAAAGGGATCGAAGCCTTTCCTATCCGCATGTCCCAATTCCGAGTCACGAGGTGTTACTTGCACTTTGTACCTGTGAAGAACAAAGAATAAAGTTAAGACACCATTGTTGATGGTACACAGAGGAGGAACGCTTTTCAAGAGAGCTTTGGACAGTGATTAATACGACTCAACGTTGCATATTGACTAGACGATAATTCACAAGATTTGTGTCGTTGGCGATTGATTTATGAGAATCGTCAGAGTCAGTTACGAAACGTGATACAAACTGTAAAAATTCACTATAAATTTGAATAATCATCATGGATGCAATTTGAAAATTAAGCAATGCAATTTATGCAATTGAAAATTATTTGAATTTGAAAAATAAGATTTTTCAATAACGAGCTTTCTAATAATATTGACATTTTTATGGAGTTTTGTGACTATAATGTCTCGTTACCATTAATTTCATATTTTTACCATCATTTTGGTCTAACGACACAACTGTCTTAAGGGGAAAAGCCAGTGCGAAAACTGAATAACTTTTTATTTGCATTTCTTTAAAGTTACCATTTTCAAAAATACTCGGTAAAAGATTAAAATCTAAAAATTGACTGAGTCACAGTCGCATCTCACATGAATTGTCGGGTCTTGAACATGAAAAAAACAAAAAAAAGACCAAAAAAGATATAGCGCCGGACCAGATAGTAAAGTATGAATATTTTAGGGAATACAAAACTGTTTTTTAAAGATTTGTAGGCCCGATTTTTAAGTTCTTAAGATCTATCTTAAGATCAAACTTTTCATTGAACTCAAGTTGGAACTTAAGATCGAACTCAAGTCCCAATATTTGTTCATACTTAAGTTCAAACTTTAATGCGAACTTCAGATCGATCTTAAGTTCAAACTTAAACTTGGTTTGAAATTTGATCTTAAGATCCATTTTGAGCTTGAACTTAAGCTCGATCAAACTTAAGTTTAAGCTCAAGATGGATCTTAAATTCAAACTTCAAACCAAATATAAGTTTAAGCTTAAGATCGATCTGAAGTTCGCACTAAAGTTTGAACTTAAGTATGAACTTATAATAACACTTAAGTTCAAACTTAAGTTCGATGGGAAGTTTGATCTTAAGTTTGACCTTAAGATCGATCTTAGGATAGATATTAAGATCTTAAAATTCGGGCCTTGGTATCTTTAAAATGTGCTTGAATAAAAAAAGGTCTTATGAATAAAGGGAATTTCCATTCTTCGTCATTTTGAGAATAATCAAAGAAGTAAAAAAAACTACTACACATAAAGATAGCGACATTCGTATATAGATATTAATATTTTTTATCTTTCAGAATGCGAATAAGGACGAATTGTCTTTTGGTCATTAAAATAGTATCTACATCTATAAAAAAATCTATATGTATAAAAAAAATGCCGTGAGATAAGCTGAATATTCTTAACAAAATAACAACAATGTGATCATTTGATAATTACTTTCGTCGGTGAAGAAAAAAAAACTCAAACATTGAGATGTTGTTCACCCCTTAAAGTGACTCAACGGGGGCGGATCTAAGAAAAATTAGAATCGATAAAGGGGAGTTTGAACTCGTTCAGAGTCCAAACGTTGGATTTATTCGTGTAAATGGGTGTCTCACATTCATAGTATCGACTGATTAGCGACGACAATTAGCAATTGATAATAATTGCAAAGACGCCATTGCACTAGTAATTGTTTCATCGGGATGAGTTTGTACGTCGGATGCTCTTAATTAATCACCGTTCGTGTAGTCATTTATGCAATAACGAGGCAACGACGCAATATAGTAATAACATGAGAGAGAGAAAACAAAAAAAAAAGTAGGAATTGTATCGAGACAATCTAATTGTCGGTCGCGCGGTATTTGCGCGGTATCCTTGTGCTACATTCTTTATTTTTACTTTTTTTTTTGTTTACCTATAAAACTTGCACCAGTAGGAAAATGCACGGGTGTTTCCTGAGCTGCATCGTGCTTTGTTTTTACGGTTGGGACTTGAAAGCGATAAAAATGATGATTGCAAACGTAAGCTAGGTCTATCGAGAAAATAATTCTTATCACTGCGCATTAAATAAATACCGAGTACAGAGAAAAACGTGTTTGTGTTTGTGCGGTTTTGCGAATGACATTGCGGTTAGTCTCCGCGCATATTGAATTACATCATAATTATGAATTTCCCAAGGAAATTTGCACGTCCCAGGAAATAAATAGCGACAAAAATACATTTTGCATTACCGAGAAGTAATTCGTCCTTTTTCATATTTTGCTTCCTCATAAAGGAAGCTTTGTTTTCGCGAAAAAAAATTTTTTCGCAATTTTCATGTCAGTATGTTTATAATGTCCCAAAACCCCGAGAAATCACATTTAGAAAAAATGTCCGGACGTATGTGTGTGTGTGTGTGTGCGCGCTTTGTGCTTTCCTTAAAATGAATATGTCTGGAGAACGCTTTGGGCGATCGACTTGAAATTTGGTATACAAGTAGACTACGTATGTCCCTGTTCTAGGTGCAATTTTTTTTTGATATTGCAAAATAATTGTCTATTTGGCTGGATTTTGTATTTTCTGTAAATTGTTTGTTAGTCGTCTAACTTTCGTAATTTTGCAGTTACCACCCTGAAATTTAATGAGCAGATACACTTTATAATAAGGACGGTTGGAATTGAATTTGGGAAAAAACGCTCAAGAGTTTCGGTTTGAATTTTTTTTTTAATTTTTCGCAAAAAATTTGTAAGTTCTCTAACTGTTGTAATTTTGCATCTATCGAGCTGAATTTTTTTGTGACGATACACTCAATGACAATGAAAAATAATACCGAATTTCGTAAAAATCGCGTGAGGGGTTCGGTTAAATTTTTTTTTTTCAAATTTCCATAAAAATTTTGTTAACGCTCCAACATCCGCATTTTTAGAAGTATCGAGCTAAAACTTTTTGCACAAATACACTAGATGATAAGAATGGTTAGGGTTGAATTTGGTGAAAAATGCTCAAGATGTTCGTTCGCAAAAAAATTTTGAAATTTTCGAAAAATACTTGTTAACACTAAGTTTCCTAATTTAGCAGCTATCGAGTTCACTTCTCTAGCACCAATACACTGGACGACAAAAACAATTAATAATGTAATTGAACGGAATTGCTAAAAAATCATGCAAATTATAAAATTTGCACATAGCTTCTTCATTTGTTTCCGTCGTTCGTGAAGCTTCCTTTATGAGGAAGCCATGATAATAAACATACATGTCATAAGGATGGTCAAGGAGATCCTCACAAAGGAGGGTTGACGAATGACGGAAAAAAATGAAGAAGCTATGTGCAAATTTCTAATTTTTTAGGTCAGTTTTGGCAAAATGCAGAGTAAAGTTATCTGGGAAAAAAGGCCCAAGCATGAGAAAGGGCTTTTAGAATTTTTTTGAAAATTAATTCGATGCTTTCAACAATTGAAAAAATAAAATGGGAACCAATTTTCGACCAGTTTGCAGCAAAGAACTTAAGATTCTTAAGCAATTTGCATCTTCAGAAAGAAGAATTTCTAGTTTTCGTAAAAAAAAAAACAAATTAAGTTTTATAGAAAATTTCGAAACTTTAAAAAGTAAATAACAAAATCAACATTTTGTGCTATGCACTCTGTTTGTGTTTCCCAAAACCCAAAATTGAGAAAACTACGAGCAATAAGAAAAACTTAAAAAATTGAAAAATGGCTCAAGAGTTTTTTCAAAATTCCTTTCCCATGGGAAGGACTCTATGAATTATTTCAGAGTTTTTTTTAAACCACCGTATGTTTCAAAAAGCAGGTCGGATGGAAAAGAAATTGCAGTGGGAAGAAATTACTTTTTATGCATTTTTTTGAGAAACTTCGAGTAATTCATTTTTCTTCACAAAGGATACTTTTTGTTGTTGTAAAAAATGAAATATAACCGAGACTTTTAGGTCGGTTTTGGCAAAATGCCGAGTAAAGTTATCTGGGGAAAAAGCACAAGCATGAGAAAGGGTTTTTACAATTTTTTTGAAAACGAATTCGATGCTTTCAACAATTGAAAAAATAAAATGGGTACCAATTTTTGTAACGAAGAACTCAAGATTCTCAAGTAATTCACCCATTTTGCATCTTCAGAGGGAAGAATTTCGTGTTTTAATGAAAAAAAAGTAAACGAATCAAGTTTTATAAAGAATTTCGAAACTTTCAAAAGTAAAAAAACCAAAAATTAAACACTTTATGCCATGCACTGAGCTTTCCTTGCGTCAAACCCAAAATTGAGAAAACTGCGAGCAATAATAAAAGTTAAAGAAATTCAGAATTGACTCGAGTTTTTTACTTTTTTTTTTAATTTTCTGTCCCATTGGATTGTTTCAGGTTTTTTTTCAAATTCCACCGTATGTTCCAAAATATAAGTCGTACGGAAAAGAAATTGCAGTGGGAAGAAATGACTTTTTATGAATTTTTTGAGAAACTTCGAGTAATTCATCCTTCTTCACAAAGAATACTTTTTGTTGTTGTGAAAAACTAAAAATAACCAAATTTTTCGGTCAGCTTTGGCAAAATGCCGAGAATAGTCATTGAAAAATTACGCTTAAAGAATTTTTGGAATTTCTTTAAAAACAAATTCGATACTTTCGACAATTGAAAAAATAAAATGAGAACCAATTTTCGACCAGTTTGCTGCGAAGAACTCAAGATTCATAAGTAATTCACCCATTTTGCATCTTCAGAGAGAAGAATTCCTCGTTTTTGTAAAAAAAGTAAACAAATCAAGTTTTATAAAGAATTTCGAAACTTTAAAAATAAAAATAAAAAAAAACACCAAAAATTCAACATTTCGGGCCATGTACTGAGCTTTCGCTGCGTCCAACCTAAAATTGAAACTACCAGCGATAAGAAAAATTAAAAAAAATTGAGACTCAAGAGTTTTTTTTTAAATTCCTCTTCTATTGGAAGTATCTATGAATTGTTTTAGGATTTTTTTTTTTAATTTGACCGCATGTTCCAAAATACATATTTGTGGGAATAAATTATTTTTTATGAATTTTTTGAGAAACTTTTTTTTACATCACACCTCCGACGATTGCATAATTCTTCTTCATGCATATTCGAGGCTTTAAGCGAATGGAGGTCGCGATGTGTGCGACGTTTCCTCGACATCTGTGTTTAATCGGAATACAAAATGTGCGCGTCAAACTATCTCAACGTTCGAAATTGTCTGTAAATTCGTTGAAATTCGCAAGACGCCGTTTATCGAAGAAATTATTGTTGAAATTCTCACTTTGCAGACAAAGCTCCATCCTTTATGTTGGAACCGTCCGTTGGCAGGAACGTATCCATCTCCGTTGGCCCCTTGTTGTTCATTTCCGTCTGCGACAGAAATAATCGTTCCCATGATAATTGAAGGTTGAATAAAAAAAATCACCTTTCCAACCAACGATCTCGTTGCTTACCATTTTGTTTTACGGCTTTTCTGTCGTTGTTCCTGAGTTATTCCTCCTGAAATGAAAACAAAAGATTAGCCTAATAAATCAATAATTTCTAATAGCCTTTCTTTGCCTAATAAATTAATAATTTTAATAATGTCTAATAAATTAAAATTATTAAAATAGTTTTTAATTATCAGACAAACTTTTTTATTTGCGATCCTAAAACAATGCTATCAAGCTCGTGATTGATTTTGATTGGATATCTAATCTCGCCACGGCGTTAATTTCATTCAGAGTGATAAAATCGCATTAGAGTTGCATTTATATCGTTTTTCGACCGATATCGCACTGTTATCGTTCGCAGACAGTGAAACATAAAAAAAAAAGGACTCACTATCAAGTTGCTCAATCAACAGCTTGATCAAAGTTTGAAATTGCGTAAATACGTGTCATAATATCGAAGATTATTAAATAAACGAGGGTAAGAGAAATATGCAACGGATTGCGTAAATGCTTGGAATTTGTATTATTATCGCACGTGAAATCTCGAGTTTTTCATCGATGCAAATTGTTTTTATGTGGTTCAGAGAAAATTGAATATATTTTAATGGGGAGACAGTGGAATTTTCGGACTTTTGCACTCTGTTGGGACCGATAAATGGACATTGCACATTGTGTGTATATACTCAATGATAAAAACCACAGGCAACGCATTTATCGCTCGTAAAACGAAAAATTTCATAATAGCTCAACGCTCACAGATCGTAGGAGGAATGTTTTCCATGTTTGTTTCAGTGATCGGCGAAAGAAAATCTATCTATTCTTATTATTCCATTTTTTCGAAAAATTAATAATTAGCAAAAAAATATTACTCATTTTTTTTTAACATTAGTAATTAGCGGGAACATGTTACTAATTTTTTTTAAATTAGTAATCAGTGACAAAGCATTTCTAATTTTTATTCAAGAATGAGTAATTAGCGAGCAGTATTAGATACTGCTAAATAATTAAAAAAATCAATAATTTGTGAAGAAATGTTGTATCAATTTTGGAAAAAGTAATAAATAAATAAAAAATTACTAATGTATTTTTTAATAGGTACTAATTAAATATTCGTATTAATAATAACTTATGTGATGTGAGACATTCGATACAATAAATATTAATGTGTGAAATATTCAAAGGATCTAGTTATTATAAAAAATAAAACAACTTTTTTAACAGAGTTGTTTGAGTTTATAACCATGATTCAATTCGTACACAAAAGTACGTAAATATACACAATACTTTTTTACAAATGACTGTTTTTTTCAAAATTAATTAGTAATATCTTCCTTACCAATTACTATTTTTTTTGGAAAAATTATAAATATTTTGTCACTAATTACTAATTTTTTAGGAAAAATTAAAAACATTTTGTCACTAATTACTATTTTTTTTTTTTGAAAAATGGAAATATTTTCTTACTAATTACGAATTTTTATAAAAAATTAGTAATATTTTTTGACTAATTATTAATTTTTCGAAAAAATGATTAATAAAATCAATATCGTTGATGAAAAAACCGATACTGCCGATCACTGGTTTGTTTGTTTCTTGAAATTTTTTTTGTTGTACTTTGGACTAGTTGTTGAAAACGAAATATAGTAGTTCAAGAGTAAATGGGGCTTGAATAAACAAATATCAAATCGGGGATTGAAAAAAGTCTTATTCGCTGATTCAACACTTGAAGCTCTGATCCTCAAAGAGGATTAAAATCGGACGGTGTATTGATAAGTATTAAGCTTATCAAGAAATTATTAATCAGTTTAAGGCTGAAAAAAGTGCCGAGCCTCCGCGTATTGAGGCTGTCATAAAAAAAACAACCCCTGTGAAGGAACTCCCCCTTTTTTCGATTATTTTTCGCACATGTAAATCTTTTTTTTTTTTTCTTTCGAAAAAAAATCGTGTTGGGAATCGCAAACGGGAGATTCTTTAAGACACTTTTTCCATTTTAAGAAAAATTATTCAAATCGTAATGTAAAAAATTGTCAGAGTTCCAGGACTTTCAATGTCTATTCTACTATCAACATATCTTTTATTATATTTCATTCTTTGTTGGAATATTTTTCAACGTAATTATGTATTTTTAAATTGGAATTTTCAGTTAATTGAGCAATGTTTGGAACTGCGCCAATCAAATTTCATATGCAATTTTGGCATGTTTACAGCATTTACTTCCGCCCGCTGGAAAAATGACAAAAACAACAATTGCGTTATTATAATGCAATGATATCAAAAGTAATATCGCTGAGAGCATTTAAAATTGATGGAAGTATTTTATTCGACTTCCGGGGTTGCTCATCCGACCCCGCAAAGGCCAAAAAGGTTATCGCAGCAGTTTAATCGTAATTTACAACGACTCTTATCTTGTAAATAGTTGTATTAAATTTCCACAGGAATCGAGTCAAAGTGACGATTTTTCTAAAACCTACTAAATACAGAGATTCTTGGAATTTAGCAGACACCTCGAAATAGGCTAATAGAAAAATTAATAAGAAATAATGATGTGGGAAAAGATTGCAAGAAATTACAAAATGAGAGAGAGAGAGATAGAGAGAGAAGAGGAAAAACCAGTTTTTTGCTATATAGATGGAAAAAACTGCTTCGATAACTTGACAGTGTCTCTGAGCTGCAAATATTTTGCAACGTTCGTAATAATGTATTTATCATGAAAGAATAATACTTTTCATTGCTTTAAAATCATTGTCTAGCGATTATTTCATTTTTTCCTCTTCATTTAGAATAGATGATGTTGAACTTTACATCGTTGGAATGCAACGAAAATAATTTTTTTTTCAATTATTTTTTAGTCAGATTTTAGTTTTGCTTCTTCATAAAATTTTGTAAGTCCTCAGTAAAGACCCCAAAAAACATTTCAATGTTTTCTTTCAGGAAGAAAAATTTCTCAGGAAGAATGAATTTTATTAAAAAATAAACGATTACCGTTGCATTAAAACGATGGAAATTTTAGCATAATTAGAATAGTGGAAATATTTGAATAATAAGTTGAAAATAACTATCGAGGTTTTGCATTTGCATTTTTCGAAAGTTTAATGAGCAATAAATTCAAAATTAATATTCCACCACAAAAATTATCCTGGGACTGTCTGTACGTTTTAATCCTCTAGATATTGGTTTCTTTACATAAAAAAATAAAGTTGCATTCAATATTTCTCAGTGATCAGCATTTTTTGCTCCTTTCATTATCGGAATACAAGAATTTCAAAAAATAATTTCCGACTTATTTTCGTTTTTGACTGATTATCTTCTTGCTCGGTCGTAGCAACTTGAACCCTCTGATCGCTTTTCACTAAATTCAATAGGAAAATATTCGTCGAAAGAGTGAAAATAAAAACAACCACATTTAGACAAAAGAACAGCGAAAAAAAATGATGTTGAAGTTTGCATCGTTGGAATGCAACGAAAATAAATCTTTCAAATTTATTTTTAGTGAGATTTACGTTTTGCTCGTGAGTTTAAAATCCTGAATACTTAATGAAGATACAAAAATAAATTTCAATGATTTTCAATTTAAAAAATTTTTTAGGAAGAACATTACATTAAAACGATGCAAACTTTAGGATCATAAAAAAAATCTTTATGAGACGATTTTTTTGCAATAATATTTTTGGAGTTACGATGGTCGAAAGTTGTTACCAAGAAATACACTCAAATGCGACCTAATTTCTTTTTAGATGCAAATTATTGAACGGAGCATTTTTAGAAGAATTTTCGGATTCTAAAGGATCCTTGGATCCCAAAGTCCAAAGTTACGCTGGTTTTCAAAAAACCAGCCAACGTATTCGTCCTCGAACACGTTTTGGCCATTTGAGAGCCAATTCCTGTTAAATTCAGTTTCCTTGGAAGTTGCGGCATTTGAGAATCTCTCTCTCTATTATCTCGGCGAATGAGACATCTCTAGAGAAATCTCTACGAAAATAGTTGAATCGAGTTCAGAGGCAATTTTGGGATCACAAATGACCGATTCTCACTAAAGATATCGGTCAGTGCAGGTATACGAAAATTGATGCTGTGAAATTCCCATCGTTTGTGTCTCGAGTAGAACAGAGAGGAAGAGATAAAGAGAGAGAAGAAAAAAAAATTGAGAGACGCTTCTTGGCGAAGCAAAAGCCAAGAGAAAGAGCGGAAACAATGCGAATGAACGCCCACATAGTCGTCCACGGGTAATAACGGTTCTTTCAAGCGGTACATCTGTCGACGTTCCCTCGATTGGAGTAATGAACTCTGCGAAAAGTACTCGCAATAATTACAAACCATAAAATTTCGACGTTCGAAGAAGACAAATTTTTTAATTGGAACAAAAACATTCAACGCATATAAGTATAATTGCTGTATGGACTTCCAGCATTCAAGTCACCCTTCGTGACCCATTTGGACTTTTTCGACCTCTGGCAGTTTGTAGCAGAGTTGCAAATAATGCATTACTTTGATAATGCATTACTGTATTTTTACCCATTACAAAATACAAAAGTAATGTGTAATGGATGCATGTCCCATTACAAATACAAAAAGTAATGTGTAATGGATACATGTGCCATTACAAATAAAAAAGTAATGTGCAATGGATGCACGTCCCATTACAAATAAAAAAAGTAATGTGTAATGGATCCATGTGCCATTACAAATAAAAAAGTAATGTGTAATGGATGCATGTCCCATTACAAATAAAAAAAGGAACGTGTAATGGAAGCATGTCCCATTACAAATACAAAAAGTAATGTGTAATGGATACATGTGCCATTAAAAATAAATAAAGGAATGTGTAATGGATACATGTCCCATTACAAATAAAAAAAGTAATGTGTAATGGATGCATGTCCCATTACAAATAAAAAAGTAATGTGTGATGGATGCGTGTTCCATTACGAATAAAAAAGTAATGTGTAATGTATGCACGTTCCATTACAAATTACAATTTTTTAAAAAAGTAATTTGCAGTGGAGAATATTCCATTACAAATAGAAAAATTGCCGTGCTCATATTAGAAACTTGCAAATTGCTGTCTCATTATTTTATTTCGCTTACTAAAAGTTCATCCACAATTATCACAAATGATCCTCAAAGCTAAAAAATAGAAACAAAAAAACAGACAGTTCATCGTCAAATATGATGTACGAAAATGTACTCAACAGCAAAAATTATCCAACTTTATATTGACCTTGCTTTTCCACGCTGTTACCCATAATTATAAGCAATCTAATAAAAATGACAAGTTACTGATACAAAATTTGTCGATCTGTTGAATCCCTAAATAATGTACATGTTCTTTTTTTTTTTAACTTTATGGGCCATTTGTGATTATTGTAGATGAACTTTTAGTGAGCGAAATAAAATAATGAAACAGCAATGTGCAAGTTTCTAATACGAGTACGGCAATTTTTCCATTTGTAATGGAGCACTCCATCCATTACACATTACTTTTTTATTTTTAATGGAACACTCATCCATTACACATTACTTTTTGTATTTGTAACGGCACATGCATCTATTACACATTACTTTTTTTAATTCTAATGGACCACGCATCCATTACACATTACTTTTTTTAATTGTAATGGAGCACGCATCCATTACACATTACTTTTTTATTTGTAATGGAAAACGCATTCATTACACATTACTTTTTTATTTGGAATGGAACACGCATTCATTACACATTACTTTTTTTAATTGTAATGGAGCATCTGAAAATCTGAAAATAATTCGGGGGTCTTTTCAAGAGACATACTGCAAACCAGAGTTGTGAAAATAGTAATGTAAAAGTAATGCATTACCCATTACTTTAAATAATGTGTATTGGGTAATGCATTACTTTTACATTACTATTTTCACAACTCTAGTTTGCAGTATGTCTCTTGAAGAGACCTCTGAATTTTTTTCAGATTTTCAGATGCAAGGATTTCGAAAGTACCATAAATATATATTTTTTGGTATGTAGATTTTGAAAAACCCAAGTAGCGAAAAATCATTTTAATAAATTCAAAAATTTTTCATGATAATTCCATCGGTCTTGTAAACTCAATTTTCTAGTCAACTGTTTTTTTTTTAATTCCTGAAGAAACGCTGTTTTTTTAAATATCGGGACAAATTTTACTACACTTCCGGGTAATTCTGTAGATCCAATTAAAAAATCGTAAGAATGGGACCAAGGGACTGTTGACAGAAAAAAAAGACTTTGGAGGACAAAAGAATTCTGCCAGAAAATTTTATTATAATCTAGGATTGTTTGAGGTGATAATTAAATAGCCTTGGAATATAATCACATTTGAGACGAGAATTTTTTTTTATGTAGAACCATAAACGGTCCCATTCTGATAGTTTTATTGCTGAAACTAGAGATACGACCAAGGATTTAGTGCATTTGGTGAGAAAATACATTTTTTAAAAATAAATCGTAATGTGTATAGTAGATTTTTAATTTATTTATCTTTTAAAAAATACTTCAAATGATGTCGACTTCTAAACACTTCTAAAAACACAATTCTATGAGTCTAGCAAACTCGATTGTCCAGTAATTTTTTTCTAATTCCTAAAAAATTCTCAGAATAGGACTGTTTAATGGTGTTGACAAAAAAAAGGAATTTGGAGCAAAAATGAATCTTGCTGGGAGGAATTTTTATAATCTCGAATTGTTTGAAGCAATAAACAAATAGCCTTGAAGTATAATTTTATTTGGGACGAGAATTTTTTTATTTTTTTATGTAGAACCATAAACGGTCCCATTCTGACGATTTTGTTTCTGAATCTAGCGATATAACCCAAGATTTAGCGCATTTTGCGGTAAAATACTTTTTTTTTTTCAAAAATAAATCCATATGTTTATAGTGGATTTTCAATGTTTTAAACTTTCAAAAAATACTTCAAATGATGTCGACTTCTAAATACTTCTAAAAACACAATTCTATCAGTCTTTAATTTTAAATTTTTTAATTCCTTTAATCAAACACAATTCTATCAGTCTTGCAAGCTCTATTATCGAGTAATTCTTTTTTAATTCCTAAAGAAACGCTATTTTTTATTTGGACAAATTTTACTGCACTTTCGGGCAAATCCCATAAATTCAATTTAAAAAATCGTCAGTTTAATCGTGTTGACAAAAAAAGGTATTTGTTAGGAGGAATTTTTATAATCTCGAACTGTTTGAGGCGACAAACAAATAGCCTTGGAGCATAATTTTATTTGGGACGAGGATTTTTTTCTTTTATTCATGTAGACCCATAAACGGTCCCATTCTGACGATTTTGTTTCTGAATCTAGCGATACAACCGAAGATATTTTAGAGCGTTTGGTGGGAAAACACTTTTTAAAAAAATCTTTATGTTTATAGTGGATTTTTAATTTTCTCAACTTTTTTCGAGTACTTGAAACGTTATCTACTTCTGAACAAGCGAGGACAAACAAAAATAGCCAAAAATCTCGTCTCGTAGACCAGAATACTCTCTGTCTTGGAACGGGAGCACCTTGACCGTCGGCTATCCGTTACGCGGTCGTGCTAATTTCGAATTGTCGAAAGAAATCGTGCGGGTAGGTCAATTCGACGATAAGATACCGTCCATGTTTCACACTCGCGCATGTTTATCAGGTATTTAAAAAAAAAAAAAAATTTCTCACTCAGGGACTCGCTTCCCCACTCTCTGACGCCGATACATCTGCGATGAATGTTTATCTAACATGGTGCAAAGAGTAAAAACATAATTTGCCACGGAAAAAGACAGAAGCGCGGTGAATAACGAAAAAGGGATTTACAATTTTCATTTCCTGATGGATTCTTTCCGCACTCGATTAAATGAAACGATTCGATTGATTTCCTTCTCTCTCTCTCTCTCTCTCTCTCTCTCTCTCTCTCTCTCTCTCTCTCTCTCTCTCTCTTTCTCTCTTTGCCTCAGCCGTTAATTACGCAATCATGGAAGCCATTGATTGGTCTACGAACGCTACTTTCTTCTTTCCTCCTTCTTTCTTTTTCTCTCTCTTCCTTTTTTCAGAATGAAACATTTGGTGGCTATTTCATCGGATACTCCACGGCGTTGCGCACTTTTCAATTCCCCACTTCACTATTTTTTTTTTTGCATCAACAACATTTTTTTCCGTCAACTGCGAAGCCCTCTAACTTACATGACAAAATGATTTTTCTGCCAAATTTTTCACCGACAAATTCCTTCTTGTATTTTGTGAAAAACCTCGGTTTTGTTTTTTGAAAATACTTCAATTTGCACAATTTTCGATATAAGATGGAAAAAAATGAATGGCACAAGGTTTTTTTCTTTTTTACGGCACGTGTGTTTTATTGGCTGGAAAAAAGTATATTCCAGCACGTACTCGAAGATCTTAATGTTCAACTGAACGGCAAAACGACAAGTGTATTATCTTAAGGGGTTTACGCAGTCAGGATTAAAAAAAAATAGATTTTCTTAAATGTTATTTATTGTTATTTTTATTTATTTATTTATTAAATTTTATTTATTTATTTATTTTGTAAATTCGTAATTACTATGTGTAAAGTGCTTTTGAAACTTTAAGGATGTTGAGTGCCAAATCGCAAATGATGAGAAAATTCTGAAAATTTGGTAGGTTTTTGGATGAAGTATTTAAGAGGTCGTGTAAAAATTTCATGACGATTAGGAAGCTCGTTATCGAACAATTAACATTAACACATCAAATTAAATTAAATGTAGTCTTATGGAGATTGATATAACTTTGCGATAAGTTTTTTTTGACCTCATCTCAATTTTTTAATATCTACAATATATTGAAAGCAACGGAAACAAAACGAAGTTTATTGATAAATATTTTTTTATTTGTTTAAAAAATCGTTCTTAACAAAATGTTAATATTTTAATAACGAGCTTCCTAATCGTCGTGAAATTTTTACACGACCTCTAAAATACTTCATACAAAAACATACCAAATTTTCAGAATTTTCTCATCATTTTTCATTTTAACCCTTAAGGAGGTTGAAGTAATGATGATAGAATTCTGAAGATTTCGTATGTTTTTATATGAAGTATTCAGGAGGTCGTGTAAAAATTTCACGACGATTAAGAAACTATTTATTGAACAATTAACATTTAAAAGTTTCATAGGAACTCAACATCCTCAAACGCATTTTTCTCAAAACTGTGTTTTCAAAGTCGGTGAGCAAGATTTTTCAGAAACGGAATAACCGATCAGTCTCAAATTTTTACACAAGCTTTATAAATATATTTTTTAGTAATTAATCGAAGGCTTTTCGTACGGATAAATATTTTCCATTTTATAAACAATTTAAGGCAAAAATTTTCATCAAAAATCGATTTTTTTTTTCAGAAGCCACCATTTTAACAAGAATAGATATTTTGCTTATTCCTTCGATCAGATACTAGATTATACCCTAAATTAACGTAATCTTTTTTCATTTTTATTTTGGATGATTCAATCCAGAGATATCGTGCTCACCGCAAGCCTTTTTCTAAAGGACCTCCCGGAGATCGGTTACAGCGTTTCAAGAGTCATTATTTTTTTAAAAGAAAAATTTCAAAATAAAGTTAAAAGTTAGAAAAATATGTATACAAATTTTAACGTTAATAAATTGAAACGTCTTTCGAGAAAAAAATCTTGAAAAATCGCTTTTTTCAACCTCCTCACTACGTATAATATTGAAAGATCCTGCCAAGGACTGGCAGATTTTTCAAAATTAAAAAAAAAAATGCATCTCTCGTATCATTTTATATTATGTACATAGTCGATTTCCTAATTTTTTTAGTAGACAACTCATTGTCAGAATACAAGAGGCACCGATGACTCATCGTTAGACTTTTTTTTTCCCTCGAATAACGCTACTTTTGAACTCTTCGTCTCGACGCGCTTTTATTTACTTTTTTAGGATAGGTCAATAATACGGAAACCCGTAATAAAATTTCGATTGTGCCGGCATAAATGAGAGAGAAAAATTCGTCGGTTTATAGTCGGCATGGAAATAGATGTTGGCGGGCGTGAGAATTTTTTTTGGAACGGAATTTTGTTCTCTGTACTTTTGGCAGGGAAAACGAAAATGACATCGAAAAAAAAGTGATGCTATTGATAGTTGGAAAAACCTCATATTTTATGCATTCACGTTGTTGACGTTTGCATTGTTGGGCAACGAATATTGTTTTTGTAAAATGAAATCTTCTCTAAAGATAGATCCTCAAAATCCAGGACAACAATTGCGAAAATTGCAGACTCATTGTTGTACTCTTCCCCCAACTCTTGCAGTTTTCTCATCTACTTGAAGTTTCCAAAGTTGAGTTCAACGAAAATTCGAAAAATTCATTTGTTCAACAAAAAATTAGAAGAGCAAATACCGGGCCAATACTTGATAAACAGAGTTGTGAAAATAGTAATGTAAAAGTAATGCATTACCCATTACTTTAAATAATATGTATTGGACAAGTTTTCCATTACACATTACAAAAGTAATGTATAATGGATGCATGTGCCATTACAAATACAAAAAGTAATGTGTAATGAATGCATGTGCCATTATAAATAAAAAAGTAATGTGTAATAGATGCATGTCCCATTACAAATAAAAAAAAGTAATTCGAAATGGACGCATGCCCCATTACAAATAAAAAAGTAATGTGTAATGGATGCGTGCTCCATTACAATTAAAAAAAAGTAATGTGTAATGGATGCGTGCTCCATTACAATTTAAAAAAGTAATGTGTAATGGATGCATGTGCCATTACAAATACAAAAAGTAATGTGTAATGGATGCGTGATTCATTACAAATAAAAAAGCAATGTATGCACGTTCCATTACAAATTACAATTAAAAAAAAAAAGTAGAGTGTAATGGATGGAGTGCTCCATTACAAATGGAAAAATTGCCGTGCTCGTATTAGAAACTTGCAAATTGCTGTTTCATTATTTTATTTCGCTCACTAAAAGGTCATCCACAATAATCACAAATGATCCATAAAGTTAAAAAAAAAACATGTACATTATTTAGAGATTCAATAAATCGACAAATTTGGTATCAGTAACTTGTCATTTTTATTAGATTGATTATAATTACGGGTAACAGCGCGTAAAAGCAATGTCAATATAGAGTTGGATAATTTTTGAGGTTGAGTACATTTTCGTACATCATATTTAACGATGAACTGTCTGTTTTTTTGTTTCTATTTTTTAACTTTATGGATCATTTGTGATAATTGTGGATGAACTTTTAGTGAGCGAAATAAAACAATGAGACAACAATGCGCAAGTTTCTGAAATGAGCACGGCAATTTTTCTATTTGTAATGGAATATTCTCCACTACAAATTACTTTGTTTTTTAAATTGTAACTTGTAATGGAACGTGCTTACATTGCACATTACTTTTTTATTTGTAATGGAACACGCATCCATCACACATTACTTTTTGCATTTGTAATGGGATATGCATTCATTACACATTACTTTTTTTTTATTTGTAATGAGACATGTATCCATTACACATTACTTTTTGTATTTGTAATGGCACATGCATCCAATACACATTACTTTTTGTATTTGTAATGGGACGTGTATCCATTACACATTACTTTTTGTATTTGTAATGGCAGATGCATCCATTACACATTACTTTTGTACTTTGTAATGGTACACTTATCCATTTCACATTATGCAGTGTAATGGGTAAAAATACAGCAATGCATTATCAAAGTAATGCATTATTTGCAACTCTGCTTGGTAAATAATCATTTTTTAAATTGAAAGATTTTTGAAGATTTTTTTCCAAAGTGTCAAAGGGCCTTAAAACTGTCCTTTAAAAGAATAAGTTATTCGATTTTCCGTTCATTTGAACGTTCGGAACTTCAAGTCTATATGTTTTCTCGGAGTAACAATTAAGTTTGAATTTGAGTAAAGAGATTTATTTGAAATTTCATTGCAATATTATCGTGATGTTTTTCTCTCTGTCTCGATTATTCCGACTGCAACAGATGGTGGAAAACCAACATCGAGTCAACGTAGCGTTTCGTTACAGAAAAAAACATTATCATTTTTTTTGTCCCCGCGCGTGCGAGCTTGTGGTTGAGTAAACATTCGGATCATTTTTTCTTCCTCGATAACGGTTCAACATCTTTTTCTTCGTGCAGTGAGTGCGAGGAAGAGCGATAAAGTAGTTTTTATTGAGAGAGACGTTTCATTTAATGATGAAATTCATTTCATTTTTTTTCCTCAAGTCCAATACAATCGACTATTTCAAAATTTTCTGGATGTTTTATTGCACGCTTTGACATTACAAAAGAATTTTTTTTCATTAAAAAAACATTTATTTTTTTTAGATAAAATGTTGTGAAATAATAATTTAATAATGTTTAAAAACAGAAAAATTCTAATATTTACAATTACCTTTTATGTAAAGTTGAATAAAGTTTTTTAACAAGCGAGATGACATTATTTTGCAAGTACTCTGTTTTTGCTTCCAAAATCTCACAACTTGTTTAATTTATGATATTTTTGTAGGTTTTGTAGACTGAAAGAATTTTTTTAAATAAATAAATAAAGCAATAACCATACTAATACTAATAATAATAACAACAACAACAACAATAACTGAATAAATAAATAATAAATAAAATAAAAAATTTGAAACAAGAATGAATAAATAAATGAATTTTGTAGGTTTACGCAGAAGGTAAGTAATAATATGAAGGATGAAGACATTTTTCTCTTTTTTTTTTGTTTTAAGGTTAAGGAGGGATGTTAAGTCCCTATGAAATCTTTTAATGTTAATTGTTCAATAAATAGCTTCTTAATCGTCGTGAAATTTTTACACGACCTCCTGAATACTTCATGTAAAAACATATTAATTTTTCAGAATTCCATCATCATTACTTCAACCTCCTTAAGGGTTAAAATGAAAAATGATGAGAAAATTCTGAAAATTTGGTATGTTTTTGTATGAAGTATTTAAGAGGTCGTGTAAAAATTTGACGACGATTAGATAGCTCGTTATTAAAATATTAACATTTTGTTAAGAACAATTTTTTAAACAAATAAACAAAATATTTATCAATGAACTTCGTTTTGTTTCCGTTGCTTTCAATATAGTGTAGATATTAAAAAATTGAGAGGTCAAAAAAAAACTTATCGCAAAGTTATATCAGTTTTCATAAGACTACATTTAATTTAATTTAATTTGTTAATGTTAATTGTTCGATGAGGAGCTTCCTAATCGTCGTGAAATTTTTACACGATCTCTTAAATAATTCATCCAAAAACATACCAAATTTTCAGAATTTTCTCATCATTTGCGATTTGGGACTCAACATCCTTAAACGAACAATAACGCACATTTTAAACGTTTCCGAATATTTTGTACGAAAAAAAAAACAACTTTTTGGGTATTAAAAAATATTTTTGTCAAAATATGTGACAAAACATCCCAAGAGTCTGAAAATTATTCGGTTTATTGGAAAACTCAGGCTTTTCGTAATTCAGATTCTTATCTTGAGGATAAAGAGACGAGAGTTAATAGTTTGATAAAATGAAACCTCGAAGATGTTGGAAATGGTCTTTCATTATGCATCTTTTTTGAAAGGGAAATTCGAAACGCGATGGAGGGTTCGCCTGCCCACACGTCACTTCTTTGTCGTCTTCTGCGGCTTATTTTATCCACCCACGTTGCTACGAGTTATTTATAATTAAGTTGCATGAAAAGGTGACGGGGAGAGAGACGCACGCGACACGTTGAAGACGACAACGACGACGAGATTACACCATCGGGGGAGGAAAAACATGATAATTTTCATCACATGCACGATTCATTAATCATATTTTTCGTAATTAATCCAATTGATGGCAAGTTGACAATTTCGGATTTTTCATCTCCCAGCTGTTTTTTTTTTGTTTTTTTTTTCAGGGGTTAAAAATATTTAAAAAATGGCAAAGGACCTTTCTACTCCATATTACGTTAATAATTAATAAAATCAATAACAATGCAGGAGTTCAAAATTTCAAAAAATGGCAAACGACTCATGAAAAAACCGTCAAACCGTCTCGACTATCTTTTAGTGATTAATCGAAGATTTTTTTTACCGACGAATTGTTCCATTTTATAAATAATTTAAGGCAAAAAATTTCATCAGAAAAGTAAAAAGTACCTAATTTTGATTCAATTTAAATTCATTTTGGAGACTGGTATAGGCTAACTTTATAGAGGTATTTTCAACGCTGCGTCATTCCAAAACCCCCATTGCGCAACTCGCATTAACCTTCGCCTCGTCGAACCCTTACGAACGCCCTCAACCCCTCCGCATTCGCACATTATCATCGACTTTGAGCGCATAAGAAATAAAGTCCTCTGGAAGTTTACGTTTGAGCACTAAATTATTTTTTTAAAAATCCAGCGCACCTCGATTTGAAATTTTTTTCGAAATTTTAAATATTTTTTTTCCTCGTAGCAATTATGATTTTCATGAAAAAAAATTTACTTTTTACCCAATAATAAATTGTAACAATTATTAAATTATTGAACAAAAATTGTTTGCAATTCACAAAAAAACAATGAGAAAATTGTCAGAATTTAACTTTCCACATTTCCAATTTTTATAAAGTAAATTTTTCCTTAGTTAATTCTACTTTCGAGGAGAGGCAAGCTTTTTTCTTATCAGGGAGGAATTTTATTTCAACTTCCCACAAAATTTAACTTCCCACATTCAACCCCTTTTTAGAAATTATTGCTTTCTTTAGTTAATTTTGCTTTTGAGGAGAGTCAAGTTTTTTCTGATTAGGCATAAATTTACTTAATAAACTACTTGGGTTTTTTTTTTCAATTCTTCAGTTTCGATGAAAAAAAAGTTTTTTCTCAATTTTTAGCTAATTATAAGTCCAACAGAGAGCGGATCCGAATTTGGCTGTTTATATTCTTCATTGGATCTAAATAATAATAATATTTCAAAGTATTGAAAATTACCCTTTAACAGGTTTATTGAATAAGAAAGTATTTTCTATCACAGACAATAAACCGGGGAAATTATTTTTTAAGGGTAGACAATGAACTTTTCATTCTCTCTCTCTCTCTCTCTCTCTCTCTCTCTCTCTCTCTCTCTCTCTCTCTCTCTCTCTCTCTCTCTCTCTCTCAGAGCCACGAAAATGTTTTGGTGTCTGAGGACGATCCCAAAGCTTTTTCGTGTTCGGCCCATGTGTTTCTTTTCTTTATTAATAACTCGGTGGAGGCTCGACTGGGTGATGATGATGATGCAATCTGCACCAGAAACACTACAGAAAACAGCGTGAGCTCTCCACACCTGTGAGCTTTCCACATACTGGGTGCCCTACGAATGAAGGTAATCCTCGTGAGGGTAGATTCGTGACATAATATCGAGTAGAAAAGTCCTTTGCCATTTTTTGGTATTTTGAACCCCAAAATTGATTTTTATTTAATTAATTATTAACGTAATATGGAGTAGAAAAGCCCTTTGCCATTTTTTGATATTTTAAACCTCTGAATTGTTATTAGTTTAATTAATTATCAACGTAATATTGAGTAAAAGAAATCCTTTGCCATTTTTTATATGTTTAACCCCTAAATTAATTCAATTAATTAATAACAATGCCGGGGTTCAAAATATCGAAAAATGTCAAAGGACTTTTCTACGATTAAATCCCATTAAAATTCTTTTGCCTTTTTGGTGAAGAAATTTATCGCATAAACTTATGATATATTTTTTCGTTTTTTTTTGGTCAGCAAAATTTGACCTAAAACGACTTTTTTGGAGAACTTCGAAATTCAAGTACCGTACAATTCTTTGGTAGAGTGAATTTTGCAAAATGAAGAAGGCAAATAGAGAAAGGAGGCAAATAAAAAGCGTAAACAGGCAAAGACACGTGATTTTTGAAACCACTCTAATTTATATATATATATATATATATATATATATATATATATATATATATATATATATATATATATATTAGATATTATACATATATAGATATGGCGACAGCTTGACCTATCAGTCGCCTTATACTCGCGATAAATGCATCGAAATGTGGGTCACACGACGCCTTGGAAAAAAATTACCTGACTATTCGACGAAAAATTTACCGCAAACAAAAAATTTTCAAAAATTTTCATTTATATCCGGCTAAGCTGCAATGAAAATAGAAAAAAAACCTCGAAAGGCTCTTTCTTTAGGATTCACGATTAGAACTCTGATTATTTGCAAAATAGGGCTCTGAAAATTAAATTAACAAAAATTTTATGTGCATCAAGACACATACTTGAATTCATCATTGTACGGTTAGTTCCCAATTTTTTGCATATTTTTTTAATCAGTAAATTTTTTAATTTATACAATACTTTTGAATTTAAATATTTTTAAATAAATGTGAAAGTGAATTTTCATGAAGCATCCCCAACGATTTTCATCAATGGAAAATTTTCCAATCCCAACTAATAAATTGGAGGAGAAAAAAAACTTAAAGACTCCATTACATATTTATCTTATTTGAAATTTTTTTTTCTCTGATTTTTGCTTCCGGGAAGTGGTTAGATTCTAGATGCATACATGTAACATGGAGAACAAAATTTATCTCAGCATTTTCTTGCTGATTTAAATATTTGGTTGATGAAATTTCAATATTTTATTGTACATACAATTTTGCAACGCTAAAATCAGCGCGACTGGAATCAAGTTTTTGCAATATATACAGCTTATTGTGAGTCCATTCCACTTCAGTGAATCTTGAAGTACAAATATTTAACTTGGAACGAGGAGTAAAAATATATTTTTATCAGATCAGCGTCGTGAGACGATACTGAGGTTTGCTTTCACTCTGTCTCTGTCTCCCTCTATCTGGCTGCCGTGAAAAATCAATCAATATGGATCGATATGAGCGTTACAAATTTCGCGTCAAATGATTTGGTGAATAAGTAGGTTTGGCCGAAGAGTGTGTGTGAGAGAGAGAGAAAGAGAGAGAGAGAGGGAGAGAGGGAGGGAGAGAGAGAGAGAGAGAGGGAGAGAGAGAGAGAGAGAGAGAGAGAGAGAGAGAGAGAGAGCGAGAGAAGGCCGCGTGTGGTTGGAAATATCGATTTGATAGCGGGGTCACGGTTTCTCTCCCTGTACTTTTTTTTTAAATCTCAACTAGGTTCTGCCTTGATCCAGTATGAGTATAATCCACCCATCGTCATTTGCCCCACTAAAATTTACCTCAACAAGACAATCCATACAAAATAGACCAGCAACTTATTTTTGCATTACTTGATTTTTCCCTAAAAAAGGTTTTTCAATTTTCAATCTTCAATTCAGCCTGAATTTGAGGATTTCAAAATTTCTCTGGATCCTAAGTTCTCAATTTTATAAACTTCAACTTAACAAAATTTTACAAGATGACGAAATTTGGATAGTTTTTGGCTAATTTGGATAATTTGCTTAAAAAAATATTTATTATGGTGAAACAGAAGCGTGATTTACCCCAATAGATTCTAAATATTCCAAATCGTCAAAATATCACATTTGGATTAAAAAAAATTTAGATGATTGCATCCGAAGAATTCCCTAAAACAATAAAAAGGGCCAAACCATTTTTTGAATTAAAAAAGAATGTCAAAGAACACAAATGTTCGTGATTCTGCGGTTGTATAGATCAAATTTTTTAAGAAAATTAATTTGTGTGAATTAATAAATGAAAAAATAGTTTTCAACAAAATCACAAAAATTTCATAAAATGTTGAATTAAAAAAATATATATATATTCAAAACAGTCAGACTGACAGATTTTACAGCTATCAAGCTAAAACTTTCAACATTCAATCACATAGCCACAAAGATAAATTACATATTGATATTATATTTTTGGATAGAATTTCAAATACTTCAAAACGTTCAATCTTTCATAATTCGCAAATAAAAATTCTGACGGAGTTTCAAAATTTCTCAGGATCCTCAGTTCTCAATTTAGTAAATTTCAACCCAACAAAATTATACGTTGAAGAAATTTGGATAATTTTTGGTCAATTATATTTTTTTGATAATTTGCTTATTCTTAAAAAAATATTTATTATGGTAAACAAAAAAATGATTTATCCTAAAAGATTCAAAATATCCCAAATCGTCAAAATATCGCGTTTAGATAAGAAAAAACTTCAGAGGATTCGAAGAATTCCTTGAAGCAATAAAAAGGTCAACATTTGTTTAATTAAAAAAGAATGTTAGGGAACACAAATGTTAGTAATTTTGCAGTTACATAGATCAAATTTTTTACGAAAATTAATATTTGTGAATTAATAAATAAAAAATTAATTTAAAGCAAAATCACAAGGAGAATTTCATAAAATGTTGAATTAAAAAAATATATATTCAAAACTTTCAACATAAATTCACGAAGTCACAAGGATAAATTTAATATCGATATTAAACTTTTCGATAGATGCTTTTAAACGCTCAAATTTTCATAATGGGATTTAAAAAACGCCATTAAATTGAATTAAATTTTTTTATAGATGCTTGAAAGCGTTCAAATTTTCATAAGAATGGGATTTAAAAAATGCCAAATTGAAATTTCATAAAATTTCAAAATTTTTCAAAAATAAATATCTCTGCCTTTTTGAAATTTTTACATAGCTTTTCTATGTTCCTTTTAAATTTGTATTCCAACTTGCATCGTCGCCTATCTCGGCGCTTACAAATATATTCTTGGAGAATACAGAAATTACCATTGCAAAATGAGTGTGAAAAAAAATGTATTTTCGTACTGACGTTAATGGGGTTCAGCCCCTAACCGGATAGAGAGTGCTCCGAAATAAAAGTCAAGTGTTACATCATTCGAGGTCGCGCCTTTTAAGAGAGACTAGCTTTGCCGTCGATGCACGCTGCCGAACCTTTGTATCAGAGGGATGGGGAGATTGGACAATTTTCGCAACGCCCGCGCAATTCTTCCACGTGGTCCGTGCACGCACCCGCTTTTTTTTAGCATTTATTTTCTGACAAAACACGTGAATATGCGCCCATATGCTCGCGAATCAAACTTCCGAATTTAATCGGTTTAAATTAAATTGCCGAATAAATGTAGCGAGAAAGAAAAGAAAGTGGATTGTACGATGCAAAATGAAGTTTCGAAGATTAACAATGCTCGAGCACAATATTTATCATCATTCGAATTCAATATAAATCGCTTCGGAATACAAATGCTTTCGTTTGTATTATTTCACTCACCCGAAAATCTCGAAATGATTTTTCACAATATTCTTCGTTTCCTTCGGTCGGTAAAATGTACACTGGAGATTCGCGAATCCGTCACTCGCGATGTATAATAAATAAATAACAAACAACGATACGAGCGAGTAGCTTGTTAAAATAGTGTGAAAAAAAAGTTTATCTATAGAATACAAAATTTTTCGCTACCCGCGGCGAACCTACTCGCTTGCGAGTGTGCCGGCAAATGCCGAACGATGTGAGAACTGGTGAGAACGGAGAAGACTTGGAGCTAAAATCGAAACGCGCCTCTCTCTCTCTCTCTCTCTCTTTCTCTCTTTGCGGTGTGTGCGCGCGCGCTCTCTCACGTCTGTTTCCCCTTCTTTCTCGTGACACGGAGAGAGAGAGAGGACAATTTGGAAACGCGGCCACAACTGGGCAAAAATAAACTGACAATGTGAAGAATATTCTTTATCGTCGCGGACGAGGCAATGCGCCCCACGAGCGAGCCTACACGATTCGCGTCAGGGGGAGAAAGGAAGAGAGAATGCGCGGGTAAAAGTGGAGGTGGTCGCGGTCTTTGGTCGTTCCGGGCTTCGGACGTTACGGCGCCATCGGCTGATCGTCTCGTGCTGCGGCGGATTTACGAAAAGCTGATGACCAGGCCGATTATTGTTCTTTTTTTCTATGATAGTGCAACCAACAGAATGTACACAAATGAAATAAACACGCTTTGAGATCCTTGAATAAGGTGAAATTAGATAATGTTGAATTATTGTATAAAAAATTAATTATTTGTTCATGACTTGCATTTTTCAATGGACTTCATAGCAGAAGCACCACATAAAAATGATGAAATAAAATGCCATAAAATAATTTTTTGAAAAATTGCATTTTTTAAATTTATTTCTGTTTATTCATAGAATGAGCTTTGTTTAACCTGAATAATTTTTGGAAATGAAAGCTGAAAGAGATGTTTTTTCAAAAATGATTTAAAAAACGTAAGGACTCGCCATTTGATCGTCATCTTGAAAAATAGGGTGCAGTTGATTTTTTCGATATATCTCTGTAACTATGAATCTGATGAAAATTTTACAAAGAGCATTTTTGTAGATGACAAAAAGTTCTACAACTTCTCTTTTTATTTTTTTGGCGCAGCATCAATAATAAAATAGTTACGAACGAAAGAAGGTAAAAAAAAGGGGGATGAAAAAATTTGAGGCCAAATAACTCTTTCACTTTCAATCTTACAATGAAAACCCTTATTAACTTTTTTGTAGGTAATTTTCGAACGATCAAAGTCATCTAACTACTTTTGGCATTTGTTTTAGAATGCTGTATTTATCTATTCATTATAAATTTGATGTAAGTTTTAAATATGATGTTTGTTGATAATATGGATAAACAATTGAAGGATAATCGGCATGAGAAAAAAATCCTACCCAAAATCTTTGTTGCCTTTTTTCAACGACAGGACTGGTTCAACATAGTTTCGTTCGTTCCTCAACCACGTGGGAGGCATATTCCGTTCGGGACGATAATTCCAGGAAAAAAAGGTTCGATTATCAAACATGCGCCTCCCATGTGTATGTGCGAGTCTGTGTGTGGGCTTTGCCCACTAGAGATAATCCGAAACCGCCACCAGGTGGGGCTTTACGAAATAAAGTTTGCGAATGTGCGCACTTAGTTACCAGTCGAACATGTGAAGCCCGTGTATATATACGAGTCATTCCATATCAAATCGACCAATAGTTGGAATCGACCCCTTTCAATTGCGATGAAATTTGGTCAGAAGTTTTCTTTTATGATAAAACGAAGTTCTACCAAAGGAAAAAGATTTAAAAAAAATTTCGAAAATTTTAAATTTCACCGTTTTTTCCATTTTTCAAGTCTATTTTTTAAATATCTCGAAAACTATTATAGTACGAAAAAATCGTTCTAGGTTCGAGTTAAAGAGTATACTTGGGACTACGAAAAAAAAAATATTCCGAAAAAAAATTTGAAAAATGATGAATTTGGAGAATTCTGAATTTTAAAAAATCATACAAATCCACGATCCATCTTAAATTTTTGGTTCAATTTTGTTAGTATAATACCTTGCACTGATCTTGTAAGATCCTAAAATTATCAGAAAGATGTTTTTTTTCCAAAAATATGAATTTTTTAATATGGGTAAAATTTTTTTTATTTAAATCTCCAAGTTAAGTAAAGTTGAGCAATCATGTCATTTTTACTGCTCAAAATTACAAATTTACATGGTTGCTCAACTTTACTTAACTTAGAGGTAAACAAAAATTTTTCTTTTACCAAAATTCAAAAATTTATATTTTTGGAAAACAAATACCTTTCTAAAAATTTCAGGATATTTTACGATTAGTACAAGGTATTATATAAAAAAATGGAACCAAAAATGTAATGTTGATCGTCGATTTTCACGATTTAAAAAAATTCAAAATTTTCCAAAGTCACCATTTTTCAAAATTTTGTTTCGAAATATTTTTTTTTTCGTAGCCCCAAGTATACTCTTTAAGACAAATCCAGAACGATTTTTTCGTAACTATAATAGTGTTTGAGATATTTGAAAAATTGAAAAAATGGTGAAATTTTGAATTTTGCATAACTTTCGGAAAAAAAAGTTGATTTTTTTTCCTTCGATATCATTTCGTTTTATGATAACGGAAAACTTCATGATCAAATTTAGTCGAAAATGAAAGGGGTCGATCCAACTATTAGTCTATTTGACATGGAATGACCCGTATATATCCATCGCAGAAAGATGACGAAATCACGTAAAGGGTTTGCAACGAATCGATTCCGGGGCGAAGCTTCAAAATACAGAGTTGCGCATGCATTTTGCATTTGAATTATAAATCTTGAATTTCGGTTTTGGATTTTCTAAAATTTCAGTTATGAATTTTCCAAAATTTCAATTTGCCAATATTTCAATTCTCGATTTGCTAAAATTTCAATTTTCGATTAATTATCTCCTTTCCAGGAAATATTTTGCATATATGTATAGATATGTGATTTGGAAAATTTGAATTTGGAATGGAAGACGATTTTGAGAATATAACATGATAAAGTTTTTCAAGCTAATGTTTCTAGCCTTATATTATATATTATTATAATAATATATAGTATCATATATTATATATAATATTTTATATTAAATGTTAATATTATAATATTATATATTTTATCTATGTATTATCGGTTTAGGTTTCTAGAATTTCTATCACACTTCCGGGCAAAGTTTGCTCAACGAAAAACGGTAATTAACGATCGGTGAGATTTCCCTTTGGGAGATAAAAAGTATACGTGAAACGTGTTCCACTTCGACGTCATTTTCATTTTGCTGACGTCACAAGAATCCCCGTTTACTCTCCCTCAGAGTTCGATTTTTCTTTCGAGCCGTCGAGAGTTTATTTGCACAAAAGGTGTATATTTATCTTCACGTTACGCATTTTCAGCTCATCGTCATCATCATCAGTAGACGATGCCTCGCAATAATGCCTGAAGACATACCGGGTGTCCCATTTTAATCTGACAGTTGATTTATTTCGAAAAATATTGCTCCGATCAAAAATTGAGTAAGATAAAACTTTTAGGATTCAGAAGGGGACGTTCAAAAAAAAATTTTGTTCTAGTCCAAAATTCAAAATGGCGGCGTTAAGATGGCTGACATGTTTTTTTTAAATGGAAACATGATTTTTTTTTTCACCAAAAATTTTTTCAGATTAAATCTAACATCTTTTGTAGGAACATTTTTTCGATACAGCCCATAATAGAGGGTGTCCCATTTTAATCTTACAGCTGAATTATCTTGAAAAATACTGCTCCGATAAAAAATTGAGTGGGATGAAACTTTTAGGGTTCAGAGGGGGACGTTCAAAAAAATTTTTTGTTTTGGTCCAAAATTCAAAATGGCGGCGTTAAGATGGCTGACATGTTTTTTTTTAAATGGAATCATGATTTTTTTTCGACCAAAAAATTTTTCAGATCAAATCTAACATCTTTTGTAGGAATATTTTTAGTAGGAAAGTTGTTAGTTTTGACTTGACACATTTTTTGGTGAAAAAAAACCATGTTTTCATTGTTTAAAAAACCTTTCGGCCATCTTAACACCGCCCCTTTAAATTTTGGACCAAAAACATTTTTTTTTAACGGCTTTCTTTGAACCCTAAAAGTTTTATTCCACTCGATTTTTTATCGGAGCAGTATTTTTCAAGATAATTCAGCTGTAAGATTAAAATGGGACACCCTCTATTATGGGCTGTATCGAAAAAATGTTCCTACAAAAGATGTTAGATTTAATCTGAAAAAAATTTTGGTGAAAAAAAAATCATGTTTCCATTTTTAAAAAACATGTCAGCCATCTTAACGCCGCCATTTTGAATTTTGGACCAGAACAAAAAATTTTTTTGAACATCCTCCTCTGAACCCTAAAAGTTTTATCTGACTCAATTTTTGATCGGAGCAATATTTTTCGAAATAAATCAACTGTAAGATTAAAATGGGACACCCGGTATATTGAACATAAGGAACATCAAATCGGACATCAGATTTTTTTTCGTACATTTTTATTTGCCAGTTTATTATAAAAGTCGATAAACTGGGCGAATCCAAGATGGTATCACCAAAATTTGGATAGAAAAAAATTTGGAGCACTGTCAATTTTTTGTCGATTTTTGATCTAATGGAAACCCCCCTAAATTAAGGAAGTATAGCAACTCTATAATGAGATTTCCTTCTCTGACGTAAAATTCGTAAATGGAAAAAAAGATTGTGCTGTATTATTGTGAGAAGTATTTTCAGGATATCGCCGCATCGATAATAGAAATATATTCGTTGACGCCGAAATGATAAGAAAATCATATCGATATTAATATGTATTTACAGGTGGGTGCCGGTCGGATCCGGTATTAACTCCAGAATAATGTTTCGATAAAAATCTTTGATAAAACATTTTCCCCGTTAAGGTCGATAGAAAGAGGCGAGGTTTCTTTTTTTAAGCATCGTAGAGTGAAATTTTGGCGTAAACTAATAGAAGAATGAACAAACGGTTCATAATGACATTGTAATATATTAATAATATTTGGGGCATTCCATGTCAAATCGACCACTTTTAAACCCGACCCCTTTCGATTTGGCTGAAATTTTGTTTTCCTTTTCTACCCAATTAAAAACATTTTTCAGGAAATTGTCAAATTTTTTTATCCGACCCAAAAGAAAAAGCTTTTTTTTTTAAATGACTATAACTTCTTCGAAAATTGACTAATTGAGACGTTTTTTTTTCAAATTTCGTTTTCGAATGTACTTTCCGAAAAAAATACAGAAAAATTTTAACATATTAAAATCTATGAAATTTTTCACTTTTTTGAGAAAAATCACCTTTTTATCGAAGTTCGCCATTTTTTTTTCCACTAAAAAATACTTTGGATCAATTCCGGAAAAAATGCCGCTCAATCTCAAGTGGCTCGACATTTCCTTGTATTTTTTTTTTAACGATTGAAAAGAAAAAAATGTCTCAATTGGACTTATTTCACAAAGTGCCACTCTGGAAATTTTTGCGGATTTATAAAGGACCTCGGAATTTAAAAAATTGAAAGTGGTAATCACCGAATTTTTTTTTATTTTTTATTCAAAAAAGAGAAAAAAAAGAAGGAAAAGTCGAGCCACTTCAGGTTGGGCGGCATTTTTTTGCGGAATGGATAAAAGTATTTTTTGAGTGAAAAAAAAACATTGAAAATGGCGAACTTCGATAAAAATATGATTTTTCTCGAAAAAGTGAAAAATTTCATAGATTTTAATATCTTCAAATGTTTTTCCATTCTTTTCGGAAAGTACATTCAAAGACGAAAATTTTCAAAAAAAACGTCCCTATTAGTCGATTTTTGAAGAAGTTATAGTCATTAGAAAAAAAAAGCTTTTTCTTTTGGCTTGGATAAGAAAATTTGAAAATTTCCTGAAAAATGTTTTAAATTGGGTAGATAAAGAAAAACAAAATTTCAGCCAAATTAAAAGAGGTCGGGTTTTAAAGTGGTCGATTTGACATTGAATGCCCCATATATTACTGTAATATATATTATTACTGGACTGGTAAAGTAAATTGACATTTGATTCTATTTTTAATTCATGGAGTACTCCAATAATTTTTACTTGCATCTCCGCATGAAAAATTCCCGGATTTGTAGCTCAGATTATCGCAGTATTGGACTAATCCATGAAAAATCACTAGACTAATCCAGGAATAATCACTAGACTAATTTAAAAATAATCACGGGACTTCCTTTTCCGTTTAGTACTAACCCATGAATAATCACTGGACTAATCTAGGAGTAATCACTAGACTTTTTTCCCAGGTAGTACTAGAATAATCCTTAAAAAATACTAGACTAATTCATGAATAATCACTAGACTTCCTTTTCTGTATAGTACAGGACCAATCGATGGAAAATCGCTGGACTGGTTCAGGAATAATCAGTGGACTGTTTTTTTCAGGTAGTACTGGAAGATATCTCTAATCCATGAAAAATCACTGGACAAGTTCATAAATAATCACTGGGCTTTTTTCAGGGTAGTACTGGACTAATTCATGAATAATCACTGGACTTTTTGACGTGCATCGGTATATCATACAAAGATAGCGAAAAAAACGAAAATTTATTTTGCTTCGAAAACTTTTCGGCATTACATATCGATTGAATTATGCGTCTGACGCAACTGACGCTTTGCTGAGAATCGTGAATAGTCGTTAAATGCTAAATTGGCTGAACGAGAATTTCATCAATTATATTCGAGCTTCATGTGCATACATATTTGAATGTGTACACGTTCCATATGAGGAGTTCTTTTTCAACCAGGCCACTTTTTTTCACCCTCTCCAATTTTTTTCAAAATCTGCCAGTCTGAAATATTAGTTAAAGGGAACGTCTGTGATTTTTTAAAGATTTTTTTAAGCGTCCTTTCAGGATTTTCAATTTTTCATTACGAACACTGCATCTCAAAAAATATGCATCAAACGAAAAAAAACATAGGAATAAAAACTTTTTTATTTTTTCCACTTTATCGAAAAAAATTAAAATCATAATTTTTCTGCATTGAGAAAATGGAAATTTGGCAAAAAAATGGGAATAAAATTTTTTTAAACCTAATAACACACTTTCGATTTCGGTACAAATTTTACAGGATGTCTGTCATTGGGTAAAGAGTCTGCGAAAAAAATTTCAGAATGGCAGCTACAATGGTTACGATGAAAAAAAATAAAAACCTTGCGAAATCTATATGCGGTTATGAGATTTCGCAGGGTTTTTATTTTTTTTCATCGTAACTATTGCAGGTACTATTCTGAAATTTTTTTCGCAGACTCTTTACCCAATGACAGACACCCTGTAAAATTTGTACCGAAATCGGAAGTTTGTTATTAGGTTTTAAAAAAATATTGTTCTCATTTTTTTGCCAAATTTCAATTTTCTCAATGCAGAAAAATTATGATTTTAATTTTTTTCGATAAAGTGGAAAAAATAAATAAGTTTTTATTCTTATGTTTTTTTTTTGTTTGATGAATATTTTTTGAGATGCAGTGTTCGTAATGAAAAATTGAAAATCTTGAACGGACGCCTAAAAAAATCTAAAAATAATCACAGACGTTCCTTTTGACTAGTATTTCAAAGTGGCAGATTTTGAAAAAAATTGGAGAGGGTGAAAAAAAAAAGTGGCCCGGTTGAAAAAGAAATCCTCATATACGTTGCTCGGCGTGTAGAGAAGAGAGTTTATATTGAATAATCGAAATTGGCCGAATATTTGATCGACAAAATGATTACGGCCGATCTGATGTATTGCGCCGCATACACCGGAGAACCATCAGCCTCCTGCTTGATAGAGTATTTCAAGTGACGAGCAATTATGAATCAGACGTTACGGTCGAACAGTTTGTTGGAGCCAAATATCAATTCATAGCTCTATCTCGTTTTCGGTGTAATTATTAGGCCTGTTGACCTCCCCTCCCCCACTTACTGTGCTATTGTGAGTAAATAGATAAATTTACTCACAAGTATGTATATACAGATCAATAAACCGAGAGCTTAATTTTCACGATTCAAAATTCGGGGGACAGAAACAACAAATGACTCATTTTACATCGTTACAAATCGACGAAAAGTTGTTTGTCTGCCGCGCCAAGGAATTCTTACTCATAACGCAATCCCAAATTTCCCGAATGTTCCCAAACTTTTCGAGTAGCTTTGACAACAGTTTCAACTTTCACTCTGAAAATGATCATTATCGACGGGTTATCAGCATCGGGACACCAAATCCTGTGAGCGAAACGATTGTGTCACAGAATGCTTCAATTTTGAGAGAAAAAAGAAATTTGAGTTCGTACTTATGAGACTCAAATTTACACAATTTTTCTTCCTCATAAAGGAAGCTTTGTTTTCGTGAATTTTTTTTTTTCGATTTCGAAAATGTCCCGAAACATCGAGAAATCATATTTAGAAAAAATTTCCGGATTGGTGTGAGGATTAGGGTGGGTCAAATAAAATGACTAATTTTTTGTTCCCTCGATATAACGAAAGATGTATTGTTTGGTCTCTCATCGCAAATTTTTATTTCCCATTTAAATAACACATAGGAATTTTTTTTTTTTACTTTGGAATTTTATTAGACTTTAACCGTTGAGGTTAGGAGAGTTTTTTAGCACATTTTTGTACAACATTTGATGCTCTACAAAAAAGCTCTCTTGTGTTTAATGGATAAAACTAATCGTTCAAAACGCGAGGTAAGTAGAATCCAGAGCTAATTATCACCGATTATTTTTTGAACGGTTAGTTTTATCGATTAGACACAAGAGAGCTTTTTTGTAGATCATCAAATATTCTGCAAAACTGTGCTAAAAAACTCTCCTAACCTCAACGGTGGAAGTCTAATAAAATTCCAAAGTTAAAAAAACAATTCCTATGTCAATTAAATGGGAAATAAAAATTTGCGATGAGGAACCTCTTAATTTGAGTATGAAGGGCTAATACTTGCAGAGGGTTTTTTTGAGATGCCAAACAATACATTTTTCATTACATCGAGGAAAAAAAAATTAGTCATTTTATTTGACCCACCCTAGTAAAGATGTGTGTATGTATCCTGAGTTTCTGATGTAAATAATTAATAACTCAAGAACGCTTCGAGATATCGAGCTGAAATTTGGCACACTTGTCCAGCACGAATTGCCCTTCATTATGAAAATTCTTTGTTTTAATTCTAACGGGTGTTCAGATTTTATCGACTCTTTTCGTTTTCGCAACAATTGCGTAAACGCTCTAACTTCTGCAATTTTCAAGATATATTGCACTCAAACTTTGTACAGAATTAGTATAGCTATTAAGGTTGTTTGGTATTGAATTTAACAAAAATCCATCGAAAGATTAAATTTTTATCAAATTTTGGTTTTTTTTTTTTTTTTAAATAGCATACTCCAACTTCGGCTGTTTGCGAGATATTGTACTGAAATTTTGTACACATTCAAAATAGTGATCAAGGTTGTTCGCTATTGAATTTTGCAAAAATCAAATTTGGCAAGAAGTAAATTTGAAAGAATTTGGCAAATTTGCACGTTGATCACACATGTTTTTCGATATAGTTTACAAAGCTTCCTTTATGAGGAAGCCAAATTTGACTGCCATACTTTGTGATAAAGGAAGCTGTGTGAACTATGGATAAAGATAAGGAAGCAATGTGCAAATGTCCAATTTGGAGGGTTTTTTACTTTTTACACCTCTTACAAGAATTTCACAAATCAAAGAAGAACGTAGAGGAAATTGCTTAATGCGATAGATTTTTGATTTGGACTATATTCAGAATAAAAAATCTTTAATGGACCTACAAGAGGCAAGAAAAGCAAGACAAAGAGAGAAAGAGACGAAGAGGCAGCTCGTGACTTAAATTCGGCTATCAAATCGTTTGAGGTACGAGAGCTACAAATTAATTTAATTTGGAGCCCGCCAACATCGTCGACGACCGCGAGAAATGTCAACCACGCGCATTCCACGATCTCACTCGACTGCTGAATCGCTCGAGAATGAAGTTAATATAAACGAATGTAGCGAGAATGGGAAAAAGAATAGTTTCATATATCACATACGGATTATGTTTACGATAAGAAAAATGTAATTTGTAAGACGTACTGGGTTTCTTCTTGATAAGAGAATACAATTTAGCGACGCTGCATTTCTAATTGAATCTGGGTCCAAAATTTTTGTTGGAAAAATATTTAACTCATCCGCTGTCTTCATTTAAATATTTTAACTTCCGATAAATTCCAATGAGGTGTACTTTGGTTTAGTTTTTTCCAAGAATAATCTGCAATTGTCATTCAATTTCAGTAATTTTGGGGTCACCTTGTTCTTGAAACAATTCTCTATCGATTCACTATGTAGATTTTTTATATCAGTCATCGTCAATGAAAATTTTCCACCATTTATTTATTTCAAGAAAATAAAGTCGAAATATTGTAATTTCTGTTGACGATAATTATGAACAATAATCTAAATGGTCAGTACATGTAGGATTTTTCAAAGAATGGAATGAACCAAGAGTTCCTGGAATTGAAAAAAAAAACGAAATTATTCTTTGAAAACTAATAAAACCATAAAACGACAATAATAGTTCATCGAATTTGTGAGATATTTGAGGCATAAAGTTTCCAAATGCGAAAATTGATTTTTTTAAATTTTACAATGATTTTACCAAATAGCCTGAAGCGTTTTAACTTCTTACACCGTTGTCCAAAAGTTTGAAAACACTTGCTCCGATTGCGCGCCGCACAAAAAGTGTCACTGCTCTTTTGTAAATAGAGATATTTCAATTCAACAAGCGGTATTTCAAAGGGAATATATTCAGTTTCATTTCGCTTTTTCAAAAAAAAAAAATTCGATTTTTTTTTAGCCTGGTACGCCCTTTGAAGCATGGCCATTTTACGCCCTTTTTTGACGTTGAAATTTTGGCGCACGAGCCATGAAAATTTTGTTCAACGATTTTTCGCATGAAACGATTGTGGGGAGAAGTATAACCTTCAATTTCGTTTTTAAAAAAGTTTCGTACGTTTTTTTTTTTGCAAAAATATTCAATTTTTCGCAAAAAAGACCATATTTATCAAATATGGCGTAACTCTAAAACTAGTGGGTTTTCGTGGAATCACTAAGACGGTAAAAAGTTGCATATAATTTTCCAGGATTCGATGAAATTTTTTCAGAATTTTCTTCAAATTTTTTTTTCGAAAATTTCTCCTCCCTGTTAAGGAGTTATTTTTTTATCTTACACAATAGGGTCTCTTATCTCATCTACACGAGTTTTTCAATGATAAAGCCGTGTAGATGAGGTAAAAGCCCCGATTGTTTAAGGTAAAAAAATATCATTAGCAGGAAGTTTTCGAAAAAAACAAATTTTGAAAATAAAATCTGAAAAAATGTCATCGAATCCAAAATGATTGTATGCAACTTGTTACTATTTTAGTGATTTCACGAAAATACAGTAGTTTTATCGTTAAGCTATATTTTATAAATATGGTAGTTTTTTTTTACGAAAAATTGAATATTTTTGCGAAAAAAATCGTACGAAACTTTTCAAAAAACGAAATTGAAGCTGATACTCCCCCCCGCAAGTTTTCCACACAAAAAACAGTTAAAAAAAAATTCCATGGATCGTGTACCGAAATTTCAACGCCAAAAAAAAGTCGAAAAACGACCATGTTTCAAAAAACGTACCGGGTTCAAAAAAAATCACAAAATTTTTTTGGAAAAAGCGACATGAAGCTGAGAATATGTCTCCATTGAAACGCCGCTTGTTGAATTGAAATATCTTGATTTTCAAAAGAGCAGTGAAACTTTTTGTGCGGTATCGGAGCGAGTTCCAAACTTTTGGACGAGACTGTAGTTCAAATACACTTTTGCTTGCAGAACAAAAAAAATTGAACGCGATGACGTCAGTTACAAAATTTGACACTATGACATTTCTGTCATCCATGCGGAAGCTTTTACTTTTTGGTTACGAGTGATCAAACCATCTTGATGACATAATCCTAACGAGGGTCTAAAACGTTGACAAAATTTCAAGTCTATCATGTGACAACAGAGGGATACTTTTGTAACGAGAAAAACAGGGATATTCGATAAGGAGCAAGTTTTAAAAATGGCTTTGATAAAGCCAACAGACACTTTTGGAAATCGTGATCCGCCGGAAAAAGAGGCGAACGAGCAGTACCTCTTCCTGCTCGAGTTCTTCGTTTATCGGGTCACCGGCGAGAGATTGGCAAAGTTAAATCGGATGTTTTACGTGCCAACGAGGGTGTGCCTGAATTTTTTGAACTTCGACGACGAGGAAATAGCGGTAACACCGGTAGATCTGATGTTTGAGCCACAGTCCGGAATCGCTGATGACATTGAATCCTTCAATTCCGGACGTTCCGTGATGTTCGCTCTATCGCGTGACGCCGTCATCGACAAAACCATGAATTTTACGATTAACCTTAGAGTCGTGAAAAAAATGCCCGATGGGATAAAACCGGATGTCGAAGTGGGCAAGTGCGAGCTTGACATGAGCAAACACTTTGCAGCATTGAGAAAAGAGATGCTTCAGTGTCGGCACACGAATTATCCACCCCCAAAAATATTTGAGGGCAGCATCGAACTTTCCCACGATAATGTGATAACCGGTAGCGTTGAAATTTACGTCAGATTATCGGGTTTCGGACAATCGATCGTCACGGAAATAGAGACACCTTCTGCTGAGAAGAAGTCATCGTCATACGTCTTCAAGAGCGTGGAAAAGGACGCCAAACAATTGGCTTACAAGTGTCGTTTGATAAGTTCCAGTAAAATGGACTTTTGCAAAGGTTCTCGTGAGAATATCGTTGAGAAGGGAGCTTGCGAGATTTGCATGCCCTTGAAAAACGATTGTTCACCTTGTGGATTTATTGGTGGAGCAAGTCGAAATCGTCCAGCTTTGGGAACCGATCAACAACGATCGGGTGGCGAACCAGACGATTCCTTGAAGAAGATTTTTCACGGCAAAGTCTTGACCCGATCTTGGGATCCTGCCTCGACGTTGGACGAAGCCAGGACCAACGAGGCTGATTGCAAAATTCGAGAATTTCACGAGCAAACGAGATCGCTCGCAGTACCGATACAATCCAGTCGTGGACCGACGGGACCTTGCGGCAAAGCCGTTGTTCTCAAGGTTTCGGGACTTTTGGACGTGGAGGATCCTGATGGAAGACGAAAAAATCCAACTGTGACCGTGGCCAATGAAGCCGACTCCATGGAGCACGATGTTGATCCTGGGCATGATGTTTTTATTCTAAGAATTGGGAAAAAGGGCCTTGTGGGAATGGGTGAAAAATCTGACATTCAGCTGGAGATGAGGACGCCGAAGGGACCGGAGAGAAGACCTCCGATTAGATACGAGACCAGGGAAATGCAAACTGACGAGGAAACGGAGGCCAAGGCGAAGGAATCCAAGACCAAGAGCAAGGGAAAAGGAAAAGGGAAGAAGAAGAAGTAGGGAACACGATCGATCATGAGGATTTATGATTTTGTCATCTCCGAAGTCATCGGCCTGAAGTCATAAGCCTGAAGTCATCAGCCTAAAATCATCAGCCTGAAATCATCAGCCTGAAGTCATCAGCCTGAAGTCATCAACCTGAGGTTATCAGCCTGAAGTCATCGGCCTGAAGTCATCGGTGACACTCTTCCAATCGTCAAAATTAACTGTCACACGTTTTTTGGTTAATTCTCGTCAGATTAATCAATCGAACGCCAATAAATTCGGATAAAAATGGGAAATAGCGAGCAACAACTCTTTCTCGCTGAATTTCTCGTTGATCGTGTCAAAGTGCCGACAATTCGAGCGATGCACACGGAAATGCTTCCCGTCACGACATGCGTATCGTTTCAGGTATAATTTTAATATCCATTACGCGAAAATTACATCCAGAGACTGGCGATTCGATTAATTATATTTCCTACTTCCTCGTGCAGAAGGCTGCATGTTTACATGGGAAAATTATGTCGCAATTTTCATGTCGGGTTTGAAATGTCTCAAAATGTCACGAAATCAGGGTTCGCAAAATGTATGAATTACTGATCTCGTGAAATTTAATTTGAATTTATCCTTCGAACGTTTTAAATAATCGAGCTGAAATTTGGTACAAGCCCCCCTTCGATTAAAGCAATAATATCAAATAATATAAATTGTTTTAAATTAATTTAAAAAAATGTATAATATCAAATAATATTGGATAATTTTGAATTAACCCTCGCTGGTCATAAAATAATTCCAAGTTGATCACACTGGGTCAATTTGACCCGACCGACTTTTTGGATGATTGTCAAAAAAAAGTATCTATCCGATTGACTTGAAAAAAATATAGGAATTATCTTTGAACATTTCACCGTTGGGAAATTTTTGTTTGTTAATATTTACATTTTACATGTAAAAAAATCATGACAAAAGACTTTAAGGAATCCGGTTTTTTACTTAAAAAATTGTAACTCTTTCAGTTTTAAAGATTTTTTGGAAAAATTTGATACTTGAGCTCAAAGTGAGAGCTCGGGTCAATTTGACCCGCGATAACCAGCGATGGTTAATATCATTTTGAAATAAAAATTAAAATGTGGACGCTTCAAATTTTCTAAATTCGTAACCATTGAGCTCGCAATTTTTCGAGAAATATACGAGATGATGAAAATTGTTTGAATTGAATTTGAGAAGAATTTTTTGAGAGATTCAGATTTTGAAAAAATTCTAAAAAATGCTCGCTTTGTATATAATAGCCCATCAAGCCAAAACAGTTTCGAATTCAGAACGAATCACTGAAAAGTTTTCGAATTTTCGAACGTTGCGTTTCGTTGCGAAAACAATTCAAGAAATTATGTGCATACTTTTAATTTGCATTTTAATCATTTTTTTTTTTTAATTTCGCAATTTTATTATCTTTGACACTCACAAGGGCTCCTTTAGAAATTGAATACCTACTGCAAGAGTCATGAATCACATTTATTCGAAAAATTGAGCTCTACAGTTACGAAATTACAAATTATTTTTTAAAAATTATTATTATTATTGTTCGATATTAATTTTCATTTTCGTAATTTTATTTTTATATGATTGTTTTAATGTTCAATTATTAATTAATAATAAATAATATGTATAATGAATTACAATTATTTTAAGTTTTGTAAACCAAAGCCCTCAAGAAATGTTTTTCATACTCAATACGAGACTTGGAGCTCTTGGAAATATTTTTCTGTACCTTAAAAATACCACCAAATTAACAATTGCCTTGCTATTTTTACAAAATTTGCACCCAGTAAAGAGATAAGAATGATGCACACATACACTGAGAAAACAGTTTATTTGTAGTAGAGAAATATATTTAGTTGGCAGTTTTACTTAAATATTCCTTAACCGTTAAAAAATTTGTAAGGTAAAAAATATTTTATTTTTGTCAAAATGATTTATTAACCGTTAAAAAATATTTATTTTATTTATTAACTGTTAATAAATCATTGACTTCGCCATATTTAACTTTGCATTTGTTAACAGTTTACAAATCCTGGCACATTATTTTCTCAGTGCGATGTTTCGTCTAAATATGATTTAGGAGAAAACAATCGACCTAGGCGCAAATTTCTAATTTCTAAAATCTTCGCTCGCATTATCGTTATCTAGATATTGAATCTACCGGCAATTAACATCCATCAAGAATCATCAGCGGACGATTGCACGTGTCTCGGTGATGACACGCAGGTATTCAAGAAAGGAAAATCATGTTTGTTCGCTCTACCTTCGATCGTTCTCGAGAAGCCCTTGCAATCGTTTCCCATAAACATGTCGGTTTACAAAAAATTACCACCTGGAATGTTACCCGATGTGATGCTCATTGGATCACACAAAATTGAGACGAAGGATCTCATAAATATTCTGCTCCATCGTCACGTATTCAAGGCTGGAAATCCTTGCAGAACGATGAAGGAATCGTTCAAGTAATGACAAACGAAAAAATGGCGTTAAGGAAATACACTGCAACCTCGATTCAAGGAACCTCGATTTGTAAAATTTCCCCCACTTTACGCCGAATATCGATCGGTGTAGTGGGGGAAGCGCGCAGCCAATCGCGTCAGGCAGCGCCCAACCGCCACCGGCGCAGGGACGGTTCTGTGCAATGTGCGCAACCCCCATTGGTGGCAAGAGTGACGCGGAGCCGGTCCCGCCGCAGTTTCTTAAATCGAGGTTGCAGTGTATATTGAAATTTATGGTAAATAATACGGTTTGGCGTTTCTGTGTTTAGGATAAAAACGGCAACTGGACAACACGTTGGCGAGGTCACGGTCTTCTTAAGGATGTCTTGCTTCGGTCAAAAAATCGTCACGCAATTTCAGATACCGCACAACAAAAAACCTTATCTCTTCAAGGGAACCGACGACAGTCCGGTTTTCCAATGCAAGAAAATACCTTCTGATCTGGAGGAGAAAATTCCATCAGTGAGATGCAATTGCGAAACAACGAAATCGACATCGAATGGCGATGAGAATGGAGACGGAAAATCGAGGACCTGCTGTCCGATGACGATTTCACCGGCTTGTCCACCACCGACTCGTCAAGTATCCTCGGAGAATTTTTCAACGAGACCTTGCTGTCCATCGAGACGAGGAGAAAAGTGTCCGACGAGCAACGAGAAATCGGCAACAACCAAAGAATCAACGGACCGAACTGTTCCGTCCCAAATATCGACACAACGAGCCGGAAAATGCGGTTGTTCGGTCGAATAACGAAAAACTTGCAATTGCGGCTAATTTATTATCAAATATACCGAAATTGCTCATTTAAAAAAAAAGAGAACAAATTAGATAAGAGAAAAAACAAACAGTGATACGACAAATTCTCTATCGAGGCACTCGAGGTTATCGCTAATTTTACAAGAGGAATTTTTTTTCCCCCCATTCCAACATCATTCTTGTTGTGACACTGTCAAATCTGCTCCACTCTGTACAAAGTATTGGATTAAAAAAAAAAATAAGGTATCAACAGAATTGTATTAAAAACCGTGCAAATTGAAAATTTCCGCATTGTTTAATTGCATTGACGGTTCCTCTTTGAGAAACAATTTCGACAATGCTGAAAAATTCTCTGACACCTTCGGATTAGCAAGGTTTTTTGCTACCTTTAAATTGACAGTATAAAAACATTGTAAAATTAACAACTTGTTTTAAACAATCAAGTTGAATCTTTATTGAAAAAAGGGGGGACCCGAAAAAAGGTCGTTTTCGAGAATTTATTTTAAAAAAAGTATTGCATCGAATGACTTGAAATTTCAAGGTCATATTTTTGTATATAATACGTATATACAGTAATTCTTTGTATGAATATATTCAATTTTCAGCGACTTATACGCCGTTTCCCGAGTATGGAAAATAAACAAGGTCGCTCACTGCTAAAGTGATGGTGACCTTCAGAGTGGCTGAGATAAAAATATGAAAAATTAATCTAGAATGATTACAACGATGCAGGATTATGGAAAAAAAAATCCAACAAAATGGCAAAGTTTTGAAAAAAAGTTCCAGATTACGCTCACAAAATTGGTGGTTTTTTGCATAGCAAATTGACATTTTTTAGGCAATCAAAAAATCGGAGGGTCATTTTACGGATAAACAAATACTAAATCAATTCAAATGAGATTCAAGTCGATCAGATGATTTGCATTCGAATTAAAACTTAAAAATGCAGCGAATTAGAAAAATGTCATTTTGAGAAAAACGTTTTGAAAGATAAAAATACTGATTTCATTATTATAAATAGATAAATATCATACTTGTTTTATTATTATTATTCTTGAAGGTAAAGAGTATAAAAAATGCAAAAACAAAACCGATTTTTTCAAAATATCACATTAGTGGTGTCAATTAATTATATATTTTTTTTACATCCGCAGTTTTACGTGGGAGATAATTATATCAAAATTAAGATATTCTTCGATATTTCCATTCTAACATTCTTTGGTTTTGTTTATGCACGAAAAAATCACATTCGTACTGGAAATTTTATGCTAGATGTGGTTTTTCGTTTTTTTTAGTATTTTCCAGAGATGTAAATTTTGACTTTTGAAATTCATAAAAACAAAAGGACTATAAGGAAGCAAAATGAAATGAGGAACTGTCGTTCTTGGGAGTTTTTATCGATTTTTCGAAGGATTGTAATTCATGCGAAGAAGAAGACACGCATAAATATGTATATATATATAATATACATATGAATGAAGCAAAATTATCTCTCGTTTGTGGCATCGCGTGCTACAAAAATATAACTTTCACGACGTCCCTCCCCGACGACGGGGACGACAACACGCGTTATTCTCGTCGCTCTGACGGCTTCTGTGCACGAGCTTGCATTCAAGTTCGCGCGTATGAACGATGAAAAAGATATAGCAGGCGTGTGTACAAAGTGCAGTTTGAAATAGTACGCCGCACGGCGCTTTGAAGGGAGAAAAAAGCTCCGAGGCGGCAAAAAACGTCACTGTTGAAGAAAAAAAAATTACAACGATATACGAGGCCTTCATTGTAAAAAAATGTCAATTTTTTTACTTTCAACGACTATTCCTTTTTGCTGTAGCATATTTTAAATATTTAAAAAAATTTGGTGATGGTTATTTTGTCCAAGAATGATAAATCGTGGCGCAACTTACTTAGAAGTTAACCAATGCAGGGGTAAAAAAATGAAAGAAAAGAATTTTTATATATTGAAAGTGGTTTATGAACCCCTTATAATGTTTAGAAAGCCTAACTAACCATATAGTAACGTCAATGATGAAATTTTCAATGTTAACTAACTAACAATTTTAACTATTCATCTGTATGAACTTTGAGTTTGAAATGATCATTTTCGCATTCATGGTCATCATATTTTTGAGTGATGTGTTGGTCTTCAAATTTCATAGCAATTATGATAATTATCCAAACGTTCAAGTTCTTATTTCAAATTTGGTGATAAATTGTGGCGTAACTTAGAAGTTAACCAAAGGAGGTGTAAAATACTGAAAGAAAAGAATTGCTATATATTTAAAATGGTTTATGAAACCCTGACAATGTTTAGAAAGCCTGACTAACCATATAGTAACGTCAATGATAAAAATTTCAATCTTAACTAACCAACTATTCATCTGTACGAACTTTGAGTTTGAAATGATCATTTTCGCATTCATGGTCATCATATTTTTGAGTGGTTCATTGGCCTTCCAAATTTCATAGCAATCATAAGAATCATGCAAACATTTTACGTTCTTGTTTCAAATTCGGTGATGGTTATTTTGTCCACGAATGATAAATCGTGGCGTACTTTAGAAGTTAACCAATGTAGAATTAAAATACTGAAAGCAAAGAATTGATATATATTTAAAGTGGTTTATGTAACCCTTACAGTGTTTGGCAAGCCTAACTAACCATATATAGTATCGTCAATGAAAATTTCAGTTTTAACTAACCAATTATCCAGCTCTACGAATTTTGAGTTGCAACCTATTATTTTCGCATTCATGGACACCATATTTTTGAGTGATGTATTGGTCTTCAAAATTTCATAGCAATCATAATAATCATCCCAACATGTTAAGTTCTTGTTTCAAATTTGGTGATGCAGGTTATTTTGTCCAAGAATGATAAATCGTGGCGTAATAAACCCTAACTAAACATATAGTAACTTCAATGATGAAAATTTCTATGTTAACTAACCACTTATCCAGCCCTACGAATTTTGAGTTTCAACTTATCATTTTCGCATTCATGGTCACTATATTTTTGAGTGATGTATTGGTCTTCAAAATTTCATAGCAATCATAATAACCATCCAAACTTTTAAGTTCTTATTTCAAATTTGTGACATCAATAATGAAAATTTCAATGTTAACTAACCAATTATCCGGCTCTACGGATTTTTTCAACTTATCATGTTCGCATTCATAGCAACCATATTTTTGTCGGGAATTTTTTTGCTACAAACTATAGAGATTACCTTGGCAAATCTATGCTAGAATGCTATATCATCATCAACTATGATTTATTTCAGTGTGGGCAGATGAAAAACGCGATGATAATCACGAGGAAAGTGCGCCGACTCTGAGGGTTGAAGAAAAAAAAGCACCCTCGGGGCTTTTGCGTGTGCGAGGGAGCTGTATATGTTCGTCGACGTCGACGGCGACGTCGTCCTCGTCGTCAGGGGTTGTAGACCGATATTGTCGCGCCTGCGTGGCATCGACCCCTCTCTTATATTCGAGGGTCTAGACACAAAACCCTCATCCTCTCTCTCCTCAGCCGCGTTTCGTTTTGTGCACGGCGCGACACCGTTCTCACTCTCTCACTCGGGTCATCCTCGTCATGACAATAATTTAGGGCTACAAGTGCGCTAGTGAGGAATCTCGATATACATCCACATACTTTGGATCGGGACAATGGTGATGGTATTTCCTCATTTCGCCTTCAGAGACGGAAACGATCGGTTGCGTCGAGTCAGTGATCTTTCTTTCATCATCATTCATTTCAGAAATATATCACAGTGATAAAAAAAAATTTGTTACCACCGTATTGTTTTTGAAAAAGTGATTTTTCGGGATTGAACGCAATGAACAGCTCGCCGCAAAATTCGGAAGCACAAGTCGCCAACCGAAGAGCAGCAGCCGGAGGCGCCGACAACAGTGAGGACGAAGATTGGAGTGGCCTCGTCGAATGTGTAATTAAAAAAATATTTTCATATGTAAAAAAAATTAAAAATGATAAATTGTTGGATTAGAGAAATAAGCTCAAAAATGGGCTCGGCTGTATGACGAAGAAAATCTGAATTTCCAATGTTTATTGACTCGGCGAATCAACGAGAATTTGGATGAGGGTCAATATTGGCCACAGACCCTTTTTCGATATGGGAATCTGTATAAGATTTCATTGCTTGAGCAGAAGTGTGAACGAGCAATTTTCGAAGCAATTTTTTGAAGCATTTTTTTTATCCGAAGTGGGAATAACAATATTGGCTTTCAGATTAGGGTTGTTTTCCTTTTACATTGTCAAACATCCCTTCCTAAACTTTTTTTTCCCCATTCTTATGTATTCTGTATTATTTTTGCTTCTATTATATTATTTATATTTTATATCTATTATTTTCCTTGCGTCACTTTCCATTAAAAACAAAAGCTGCGGATTCGACGCGCAGGTGTTTTTTTATGAGGGAAAAAAGGACGAAAGGAGGTCCTTGGGGGAATCAAAAGCAACCTCACAATTTTTTCTGTCTCTTGAGATAAGCGGGTCGATACAAATGCAACGCGAAGGGATTTCAATATTCTGAAGTGCTCTGCTCAAAAGTTGATTTTGAATTTATTAGTTTTTAAAAAATCAGTATTACAATGTAGATAAAAAATATTTACTTCCAAAAATTTTCACAAAAAATGGAATAGTCTTGTAAAAAAACATCCATTGTGTGATTTTCTTGGATTTGAACCAACGTCAGTGTTCAATATTCAAATTTCTGATCCATGATCCTCTGATCGAGATCAAAGGCAATTGAATGAGCTTTTTAATTGCCAAAAAATGCAATCTGTGAAAACATATGTTATCTTGGAGAATTGTAGTGCAAATAAAAAAAAAATATATGTTAACTTGTAGAATTGCAATACAAATAAAAATCATTAGTTTTGTTTCTTTGCCGGAAATGAAAAATGAAAATTGTGGTAAATTGTGCGTTCAATTTTAAAAATTGTGAATTGAAGTATTTTTTCTTGTACATGAATTTGATCAGGCTGTTTTGGAGAGATCGAAATCGGATCGAGCGACAAGAGGTGATGAAGATCGACGACGTCGAACGATCATTGTTGAGAAGAAAAATGGAACATACGGTTTCACATTGCAGGTAAATCGAGGAAGAATGAATTTTAAAAAAATATATATATTCGTGTGAGGATAGTTGAGAAAATGTAATGACATATTTTACCCCTTCACATAAAAATTAGATGGAAAAATTTGAAATTGAAAATTCTTTGGAATAAAAATCCCATCGAGGATTGAGAAAATTTTTGGTTACAAGTAATACACGCATGAACTGATTTTCTAACATCTGAATTTTGTAATTCCCAAAAATAACGTTTTTGCAAACTTCAACGTTTATGCGGCACTGATAAAAAAAAATTCATTCATCAAATGTACTAAACTGGTCAAGATAATGTAAAAAAGCAATTTTTGTTGCGTTCAGAAAAAAATAAAATATTCTTTTGTTGAAAATTTGCATTCAGAGTTACGGAATCCACTACAAGAGGGAACAAGAGATCGAAATGGTCACCTACGTCGATTATGTGGAATACGATGGACCGGCCTTCAAGGCCGGTATGCGCGAGGGTGACGTTATTCTATCGATCAATGGACACGAGATGGATCGAGCCGATCACAAGACTCTCGTGAATTTCATCAAAAATTGCGACGCTCGCATGAGAATGGTGGTATCGTTTGAGGATTGCGTTAGAAAGGTTTGTAAACAGAGCCCGTAGTAAAAAACTCCATTGAATCGCCAATGGCAACCAATGGTCCTCATACGACTCCATTGGACAATGAATGGGGACCCATTGAGATTTCCGCATTTGTCAATGGCGTACAGGGCTGATCATTTATCAGTGAATAGGTATCCATTGAACATCAAATGCGGATGAATCGAACGATCATCATTACTCAATGATTCGCATTGGCTTTCCAATGATGCTAATTGGAAAGCCAATGCGGATGTATCGAGCGATCAGCATTGCCCAATGGTGTCCATGGGAAGGTAAATGCTGTTGAACGAAATGATCCGCTTTACCCAATGATGTCCATTGGAAAGTCAATGCGGATGAACTGAAAGATCAGCATTTCCCACAGATGTTCATAGGAACCCAAATGCGGCTAACGATGAAATGATCAGCATTTACCAAGGATACCCATTGAATAATAAGTACTACGAATTATACAATGATCAACATTTATCAATAATGTCACTTCATTGATGACTGATCGAATGATGAGCAGCATTCGTTAACGATGCTGCAATTCATATTCGAGGTTCAATGCTGAACAATTGAACCCATCGATCGATGAGAATTTTTCCGAATGCGAATTTCTCAAACGGCGGTGAATTAATAAAATTATGTAAGAGTAGATGTCGCTGATTCTCATATATGAACCAAATATTTTCTTCAATTGTAATAAATGCTGATGATTCTATCGATGGTCAATTAATATTAGCATAAGCTCGGAAATTATTCGAAAGTAATTAAAAAAAAATATATTAGAAACTGCTCATCAAGTACGCGTACGTTTGGGACAAATAATTTTTAAAACCGTTTATTTTTAACATATACACATAATTTTATCAGTCCTTCTGAACCCGATTTGTGAGAGGACAAACGTATATACTTTCATTATCAATCGTCATCTGAATACACTTACAATCTATTTTCTCAATTCTGAGCTTCAATAATTTCTATTAAATGTAATAATATATATAATGCGTATATAATTATTGGTCGTTATGCTAATATTAGCATTATGATTAACCTTACTTACTGATAACTTACATCATTTGATTATTTAATGCGTAATTCCATGTATATATAGCAATCATATGAAAGAATCTCCATTGATGATCCCATTTATTCCCCATTGCCAACAAAAACCAATGGAGGTGAATGGCGAATTAACTAGAGAGATTGTCTCCATTGAATCCTCATAGGATAATCCCCATTCCGTTTCAAATGAGGAATTCAATAGCGAAAATGTCCTTAGACAATTCGGCATTCATATCCATTGGTTTTGTGGGCAATGGGGAATGAGTGGGGAACAGCAATGGAGATTCTTTCGTATAGTAAAAACTTCATTCATCGCCATTGAAAAATCCCCATTCATTCCCCATTGCCAAAATAACCAATGGGGATGAATGCCGAATTGCTCAAGGGGATTGTCTCCATTGAATCCCCATTAGATAATCCCCATTCCGTTTCAAATGGGGAATTCAATGGCGAAAATCCCCTTAGGCAATTCGGCATTCATCTCCATTGGTTATTTCGGCAATGGGGAATGAATGGGGATTTTTCAATGGCGACAAATGGAGTTTTTTACTCCGGGAGAGATGGTTCAAATTCAAAGATAACTCATGATAGCTTCAAGGGAAGTTGAAAAACCAAATTTTATCTGTTAGTAAATAATTATGGCTCATGATTGAACGAAAGATTTGAAAGAAAAATTGAAAATTGAATTTTGGCAGAATTGCATGCAAAAAGTGCAATTTTTAGTACTATTTACACTACATATGGCCTTTTAAAATTAGCCGTAATAAAAAAAAACCTTCGTTCAATCACCAGTCAATGCTATTTTGAAGAAGTGTGCATAATTTCAATAAGATTGCATTAGTTTTTGAAAAATCGTGCCCACCGATATCAAAAATAGTATTTTTTGCAATTCCCTTCCATTGCTTTTCACCCATTTTCTTGGCAAAAATTATGTTGCTAGGATCTATTTATACAAAGAAAATTACCCCCTTAATTGCTCGACTTATAATAATACCAATAATAATTCCGGCATATGAAGCATTCCAAACCAAGTGGGCCACTAAAAAATCATGTGATCTCGAAATATTATGAAACATTTTTTTAAAGGTTATTCGAGTGTCAAAAGCAAGCACGATTTTTTTCAGATTTTTAAATCTGATTTTACACCCCCAATTTGGATACGAATGTTGTTATTTTTTTTTTTTTCGATTCATTTTACATGCGAAAGGATCCATCGCACAAAAAAAAAACACCTCTGCATAAAATTTAGGTTTTCCAATGTACTTCATAATCTCATCTTTTTTTAAGCTGTCCAGAATCCTTTTCGTGTATTTTTCAGCGAAACAAGGCAATAATATTTTTTTTCGTCGAGTTCGGTGTTTTCAATTTTTCTACAACTTCGAGAGAACTTTCGTTGATTTCACAACAAATCACAGAAAAATTGGCATGATGGAGAATTCATATCTTCCAAGTGTTTTCTGAGGTTAATTGATGAAAACACTTGCGACTCACGACAAATATTCGATGTTGTCCAACGCCCCCATTAAATTTATTGAAAAAACATTGAACATATATTATTTACCGTGTATCAGCGTGGGGTCAATGTATGATTACTTCTTTTATTGTTCGGAAATACCAAAGTATTTTGTGAGGTCCCAACTTTTGTCTTTAACCCCACGCTGAAACACGGTAAATTATGTTTGTTCAATGTTTTTTTAATAAATTCAACGGGGGCGTTGGATAACATCGAATATTTGTCGTAAGTCGCAAGTGTTTTCATCAGTTAACCTCAGAAAACACTTGGAAGATATGGATTCTCCATCATGCCAATTTTTCTGTGGTTGGCTGTGAAATCAACGAAAGTTCCCTCGAAGTTGCAGGAAAATTGGAAACGGCGAACTCGACGAAAAAAAATATTGCCTTGTTTCGCTGAAAAATACACGAAAAGGATTCTGGACAGATTCAAAAAAGATGAGATTATAAAGTATATTGGAAAACCTAAATTTTATGTAGAGGTCTTTTTTGTGTGCAATGGATCGTTTCGCATGTAAAATGAATCGAAAAAAAAAAATAACAACATTCGTATGCAAATTGGGAGTGTAAAATCAGATTTAAAAATCTGAAAAAATCCCGCTTGCTTTTGACACTCGAATAACCTTCAAAAAAATGTTTCATAATATTTCGAGATCACACAATTTTTTAGTGGCCCACTTGGTGTGGAATGCTTCGTATGTGCAATGAATTCTGAAGAACGAAAAAAATAAAAATTTAAATTCTCGCAGGTTGAATTGCACATGCGTTACATCGAGCTCCAACGAGCGTTGCAATCGCGTCTCTCGGAATTGGAGAGACTGTGCGAGCGTGAGAGATCGATATTGATGGGAAAATGGAAGACTCACTCGTTGCCAGCGAGAAAGAGAACACCAACGGGAATCGCCACGGGTAATCCTGGTCAACCATTGCCGGCCTCGACGCTCTTCAACTCCTCGACGGTTCAGTGTTGTCGTCCGGCAACCTCGACAGAGCATCTTTTGCTCTACAGCGTCGTAAGTCTCTCGTTCATTCTCAAATTCCATCGTGGAACCTGAAAGTAGGAATTTTCATGATTTTTCTATGTGTTACCATGATTTCTCGGGCCAATATTTATGGGAACAAGCGCATTCATCAACTTTGGCGGTATTCCGGTCTAGAATTTTTTAAAAATCTATTTTTTTGTATATTCTTAAAGTTTAGACCTTTAAGAACATATCACCTTGAAAGGAAATTTTTTAATTCCAATAATTTATGAAGTTATAGCTACTTTCGTGACAAATCAAATTTTGCTACACTCTTCTATATAATTAAGGAATTTCAAAAGTCGAAATATCAAACTATGCTTCTGTTGGTTCTATCTTGTTATTATTTATTTACTAAACCAGCTATTTATTTAGTTAATTAGCCGACAAAAAATATATATATTGTCCCAAAATACTCTATATGGAGGTATTCCATCAATTTTTTCAATACATTATTGATTGATTATTTATTTTTTTTACAAAATATAAAAAGCAATTTTCTTTGACTTTTTAATGAATAGTTTTTATGTATATCATTTTCATTAAACGCTCAAAAATATGTGCACGTTAAATAGAAATTTGGTGCCGGAAAATATATATTCAATATATTTTCAATCCATATATTATGTTTTTCACGCATATTTCTCACATAAAATTTTTTAATTTCATCAAAAATGTTATCAAATTTTATGAAAAATGTTTTCAAAATTTTATCAAATTTTATCCACATTTTTTTTTACTATTGTAAAAAAATTAAAATCTAAAAAAAAGAGTCAAAAAACGCCTTGTTTTGTTCAGACAGCCGCCATTTTGCGAAAACTTTATTATCCCGTTTTTTTTAGGTAGGGGCTCTAACGGAATTCTTGTTAATTAAGAAGCTCTTTTTAAATTTCAAATCGGATGACTAGAAAAGGTTGCAATCGTGACAGTCAGCAGACCCCTTTTTTTTAGCCCCAACTTTACCAGCTTATAACTTATTTTATTTGTTTTTCTCGAATTGTTTTTGTTTATTATCAAAATATTAATATTAATATTATTATATTGTAAAAAAAAAGAATGGTAAAAACATTGTTTGTTTTTCTTTAAGCGAGCTCGACAAAACGCTCAAAATGTATGTCTCTAGACCAGAATACCGCCTTAAGGCAGTATTCATAGTCGTCCTTAACCGTCCGCGGATCACATGGGTCATATCTGTCCCAAGAGAAATTTCTCCCTTGAATATCTCCCGGAAAAATGAAAAAATGCAACAGCTATAAAAACTATTAGACCTTAAAAGACATCAATCAGTTAAGAGTATTCCTGAATTTTTTCAGATTTTTTTCTCTCTAAATGCGTGAGATACAAGCTGCAGGACAGATATGTCCGGGGTGCCGGAGAAATTCATGTGATCCGCGAAGGGTCAAAAACATTAGTGTTCCTTTGTTAGTTTCGAAGAAAGATGCTTAATAATGAGGGCCCATTCCCTCAGGGACATTTACTTGGTGCCATCCCTCGAGGGCTGATATAAATTCAGCCATCAATATAAACTGTTTCGAGTCCCATAAAAATGAAAAATAACCAAAATTTCAATCCTCAGTACGCGGATGGACGTCCCTGCCTTATACCCCGTAATGCAGCATGCCTCGTGGCGGTGGGACCACCAAGATCGCGCAGCGATCATCATCATTTCTTATCAAAATCATCGAACCCAAACGAGATCCCTTCGTTGCCGTCGCGTCACAGTTATCATCAGGCCAACGGGGTCACGACGACCCCGGCGAAATCAAAGTCTCAGCACAAAGTGTTGCAGGAACAATCCTCTTGCTCGGCGATGAATGCGGATATGCATCCGCAAATTGGGCAGCATCAGCACCAGAGTCTGTGCGTCGCTTGCATATCTAGCGCTCACAGACGGAAGGATCAGTCGGACGGTGCGAGTTTGGACGTTTATGACCTTGCGAGTCCATGCTGCGACCCTAATTGCGTTCCGAGTAGGCGGAGACGCGAGAAACAACGAAGGGCCCGCACCGAGCAACAACATAATCAACACCAACAACAACAACAACAACAACAGCAACAACAACAACAACAGCAGCATCATCATGTTCAGGCCCAACGTGAACAACAACAACAACAACAACAACAACAACAACAACAGCAGCAGCAACAACATCAATCCTCCGGTCAACACGTGTCTCACAATTGTTCTCGAGCATCCGGACACAGTTTGCATTCGATAACGAGCAGCGAAATGTCGACCGGAGCCGAAAGTGTAGCCTCATGTTCGACTTCCCTGAGCACAGACACCCTCTACTGGGATCCTAATGTCCATCAGCGTCCACCAGCTTGTTTGCAATACGCAAAGCCAAAATCGTGGGACAATTTGACGACCAAGGCATTCGGTGGTTATGGTTTTGGTTATGGTTATCTGGATACAGCGAATGTAAAGACTCACAGCGCCGAGAGACCAGCGAAAAATTCGCACAACAGAACTAAAACACCAATGAGCAGCGTGGCTTCGTCCCAGAGAAGGACTTCGGGTGGAACAACGACAACGATCTACGCTTCCACCGCGGCAACATCGTCCAGCCTCGGTCGACACTTCCAGCCGACGAAATCAACGGAGAGTCTCTTGATCCAAACACCCTACAATCAATCGGTCGATCACGATGCTAGTCTCAGCTGCGAGTGCCTCGATGGCGCCGGTTCCAGATTCGTCAATGTTCAACAACTCGACAAGCACAATAATGCCAACAAGAGACAGGAGGATCCGTCTAACGGTTACAATAATTCCGGTGTTTCGACGCATCAGCAACAGGGAAACAACGCTAGACATCGAAAATCCAGTCATTCCGACGGTAAGTTGAAGGGATCCAACAATTCTGATGTAACGCGCTTGTGAAGTGCTTCTGTTGTTACTCTGGGACGAGGTTTGTAACGCGTTTGTCATTGATTTAATAAAAATTGTGTACTTCCGTTGTAATTGAATTTTTTTTATTTCGTTGAAACCTTCTTTTTCCTGGTGAAACTATGCACTTGAAGTTTAGAACGTTGAATCCAAGGAAAAATCAGGAAAAAGTATTTATTGAACTACAAATTAAAAGAGCTTTCAAATATTTGATGAATAGTAATTTAAAAAATTCAAAGATATTTCAATAATTATTTCCAAAGTGGCGACGAAGGCTCAAAATTGTTCTGGCGAAGCTTCAAGTCCATGTGAAACTAAATTATGAAGTTTTTATGCATATATTGTATACTTAATTTCATATACAGTATATTAAATTTCATGTACATGTGGGCAGTAATATTCCAATATAAATTTTAATTTTCAGAGTGTATTCTCTTAATTTCAATATACGAATATTCAATCTAAGTAAAAATTGTTAATCTTCCAATCGATGTCTATTAGTTTTGACTTCGTATACTTGTTATTAAAATTTAATATACAAAAGAAAATGAAATTTGAATAATAAGTGCACTACCGGCGAAAAGTTGTTTCCAGACAAAACTACAAAAAAGGTCTGGAACGTTTTTTTATTCCAGTTCGCCGGAAGTCAATGTAGAGTAATTTAACAAGCGGCATTTTGAAGGGGAAGAATTCGGCTTTATTTATTGATTTTTTATATATTTTTTCAAATTGTTTTTAGATTTGAACTCTATTTTCAAAACAGCTGTTTTTCGCGCTTTTTCCCCTCTCTGCAGGTGCACCCATCTTCTAGAGGAAGTTTTTAAAATACATTTTTGAGATTCTATTCATAAAAGGAAAAGCTTGAGCTTCAATTCCCTTTTTTTTTTAACTTTGAGCGATTTTATTTCCGAAGTTTTTCTGTTTTTTGTGAAAAACGAGGAAATTTGACAAATCCTGTATAACACGAAAACAAAGAGGATTCATGAAAAACTTCAGGACAGCAAAAAGTTGCGTCCGTTTTTGTTTAGTTCAGAGGAATTTTTCAGATTTTTTTGTTCTCATGTTGAGGCTGGAAAAAAAATTAGAGTAAAAAATTTGAAAAAATTCCAATGTGTTGAAAATGGTAAAATAAAGTATTTTCTCTTCTTGAAATTTTATTAATAATCCCATAGTTCTCGAGTTATGGTAATTGAATGATCTGAGCTCCGACCCAGAAAATGAGAAAAAAAAATGTCGGAAAAAAAATCTGAAAAAATTCCTCTGCACTCAATGAAAACAGACGCAACTTTTGGCTATTTTGAAGTTTTTCTGGAATCTTCTTTGTTTTCGTGTTATACGGGATTTTTCAAATTTCCCCTTTTTTCACAAAAAGCAGAATAACTTTGGAAAACAATCGCTCAAAGTTAAAAAAAAAAAGAAATTGAAGCTCAAACTTTCCTCTTTATGAATCCAATCGTAAAAATATGTTTAAAAAATTTCCTCTGGAAGAGAAGGGAAAAAGGCGAAAAACAGCTATTTTCAAAATACAGTCTAAATCTAAGAACTTGTAAAAAAAAATTTTAAATCAGGAAATGAAGCCGAATTCTTCCCCTTTAAAATTCCGCTTGATAAATTAGTTTCTTTTTTTCCTCCAAGCCTTCTCGTTGAATACATTTATTTCAACTCAACTGCTCGATACTTTCCTCTATCAAAATCAATTAAAATTGTGGTTTTTGAACAATTTGCATTTTTAAACTCACAGTAAAATTTCTTCGATGAAAATTCTCGTCCACAAAGATGCATTACCAAGCACTTATTTCCAAAATTTCCCATGAAAATTGGAGAAAGTATTTAATAAAGTATTTAAGATTACGTTTGACATGCGAAGTGTGTAACTTAGATGCATTTCTCTATTTTCATTGAGATCGATGATTTTTTAGTCTAAAATAAACAGGTTTCCATACATTAATCTATGCTACTATGTAAATTAATAATTCCTGGAAGATATCAAGAACACAAAGAGTAAACGCTCTCCTTTTTTGTATGAAAATTCAGCCTATTTTGAGATAACAAAGAAACAAGCAAGATAGTTGAACCTCAAATCCCGAAATCGTTGCAAAAAGTCTCGTTCTCCCTTGTGATCTATTCAGAACGAAGAAACGAAGAAGAATGAGCAACGAGGCCCGGAAGTAACGAAGCGTAGCTCGCCGAAAACCGGAAATGCGGCTTGGAGCGTTCAAATGTGCGATGGAAGGGAGGAAAAAAATGTTTCAAAATTTCCCCGCTAGAGTGACGCGACAACGAAAATCCACTCTCGATAATTTCCCCACCTCTTTTACAATCCTCATCATCAGCTGTCATTATAGCATCGACGACGCCATGTTTTTGCACTGTATATTTATGTTTGGTGCGGATCGTGAAAAATAATCGTGAAGCTAAAAGTAATTACTGGCAACAAGAGAGAGAGTGACGACGAAAAATGTCAAAGAAAAAGAACAATATTGCTTACATAAAACCGGAGGAGCCGAAATTTTTGAGAGAATTGAAGGCACAGGCAGGATACAAGGAGGGTCCTAGCATCGACACGAAGGTATACAAATAATCAGCGTGGCTTATTATTTTCTTCTTCTCTTCTTCTTCTTCTTCTTCTCTCAATTTGGACGGGCCCACACGAATGGTGGATACTCCGCATGGCCACAGGTTTTCCCTGTCGGCCAGCATTCGGCTCATTATTTTCACTCGAGTCGAACAGAAGCGCACACAGACACACGCGCGTTCGCACTGATCGTGGGAGTTCGACCGCGGAGCTGTCGCCTGTCGCCATCTCTCGAGAAACTCGCGAACTGCGCGCGGCGCTCATCGTCGTTGCGGCTATTTTGCGAACCAACAAAAACCGATTTGAAAATTCAAATGTCACGAGTCGCCGATATCAAAGCGTTTTGCAAATGTATCGTGTTTTTATTGTTTGAAAAGCGCGAGGAACTTCCGGAAGTCGATGAAGACGAGCGTGACGATTTTACAGAGGAAGAACCTGTCGTGGTGGTCCTCAAAGCCGGTGATTTGACCGCCGAGGAAGCGGATGCCATCAAGAGATCCAAGGAAGAAGGTGCGTCAGAATCTTCGTGTCTTTTTTTTTGTTTTTTTTTGCAATTTTCACTCTGAAGAACATTCGCTCTGGTTTTTCAGAGGAAGCAAATGCCAAAGCGGATCTAACGAAACGCGTTATATTCAATAAGAATAAACGGACCAGCGACGATTCTGTGCCCAAGAAAATTAAGAAAACGAAAAAACAGAAAGCCACACTTTCGTTCAACGACGAGGAGGACGAATGACGTAGTTTTTGAACTACAAATTATCATTTATTCCTTGCATTCTTTGTTTTGTAAATAAAAAACGACTTATTTTTTTTAATGCACATTTATTTCTCTGCGGAAATGATTCCTAGCGTTTACCCTCGTTTGGATTAACTACTATTAAATTCTACTATTAATACTATCAATTTCAATTGGAATAATTCGATTAACTAAGCTTCACGCGGTACTTTCTTGAGTGCCCTGAGGAAATTGAGCAAAAAATATCAATTTTAGTACCTCAAAATGTATTTAAAAATGGAAAATGAAGTAGTAGCAGAATACACGAAGACAAAGTTTTCCTTATGAGCAATATAAAGTGTACAAATTGAAAATTTTCCAATTACTTCCTAATAGCTTTCAACCGGAACTGCATTAAATTGACCGAAACATTTTTGCTTCGACTGTTATCTTCTTTATCTCCTGTATCAATGAAATTTTCCTTATGAAGATGAACTTGTACTACTTTGTAATACAAATGGCCAAAAAATATTTAATCACTTGAAGTATATGGTATTTCAAGTATGAAACAAATGCTGAATACTCAAAGTATTTTAACTACAAAACAAGTATTCGAGTACACAAAGTACGTATTTTAACTACTTGAGTATTTAAAATTGGTACTCTAAGCAACGTGTTCTGAATACTTTAAGTAGGTATTTCAAGTACCGAGTACCTAAAATATGTATTTTAACTACAAAACAAGTATTTGAGTACACAAAGTATGTATTTTAACAACTACTTGAGTGTATCTGATATTGGTACTCTAAGCCACGTGTTCCGAGTACTTTAAGTAGGTATTTCAAGTACAAAACGAGTACCGAGTACCTAAAATACGTATTTTAATAACAAAACAAGTATTTGAGTCCACAAAGTATGTATTTTAACGACTAACTGAATATTTGACATTGGTACTCTACCCACGTGTTCAGAGTACTTTAAGTAGGTATTTCAAGTACAAAACGAGTACTGAGTACCTAAAATACGTATTTTAACTGCAAAACAAGTATTTGAGTACACAAAGTATGTATTTTAACGACTAACTGAATATGTGACATTGGTACTCTACCCACGTGTTCTGAGTACTTTAAGTAGGTATATCAAGTACAAAACGAGTACCGAGTACTTAAAATACGTATATCAAGTACCCAAAAAGTACCAAGGACTCAAAATCCAATTCAGCTCTATGAATCAGTTTCAATCGCTCTTTCAACGGTACTTTCTAAATAGTGGCAACATCCAGAGGATATTTCAGACGGAGGATTTTGTTTGGAGAACAAAAAATGACCTTTTTACAACCCCGCAATTCTCCGGCATTTCTAATGAACGACGGGCAAATAGCCAGGATTGTTGATGATTGTTGCAAAGCTCACACTCGCGCTCACACACTCACACAAACACACAGCCGCCCCTCTTCTTTCCTCCATTACATCCCGATTGGCTGGCAAACGCCGGATGCGAAGGAGAGGAATATCACGTGACGCCAAAAGAACGCTACAAGATGAAAATACATATATATATATATAAATTGTATATATAGGTTCCGGGGGCTCCTATAACCCATGGTCCCTTTAACATTATAAAACCTCTCTCTCGCACACTCGCTCTTTCTAGAGCGTTAGTATACGTCATAAAATTTCGCGGTCACGTGATTCACGCGGTCGGGAATATATACGCCATCTTGGCAGTTTTGCGACCAACGACACGGAGGTAAGGCGAGATATTCGTGACGTCGAACGAAAGATCCGAGTTAAACTCGAATGTAATACATGTAAATAGTCGTTTGCCAGAGTCGGTTGAAAATAGTATAAATTTATCGTATTCGTCGCGTGGTTCGATCGTATCAGCGTTATAAGCACGATTATAACGTTTTTCCTGTTGCATTTATTATAACACGGTCAGTGATTGTTTAAATAAGCGCGCGGCAAAATCTTGCCCTACACCGCCGAGGAGATGAATATATCGAGGAGAGAGAAAGAGAGCATTTCGTGTGCGTGCGGGATCTCTCTGCCATTTGTCGCGATATCCCTCTTGCTCGTTTTTCGTTCAACACGCCATCTCTCTTTCTCCTTCTCCATCTCTCTCTCTCTCTCTCTCTCTCGCTCTCTCTCTCTCTCCGTCACTTTTCCCCACATACGCTTTTCGCTCGTCTCGTGTTTGTCTCCCTGTCGCCCCGATTATCACTCCTACATGCATATATATATATCCATATATGTCGGTAAACGAGAGCCGAGGCAGCTGTTCAGACTACTCCAAAACCCATTATTATGCACTGTGTCGTATATGGCTGCGTGTGGCGCTTGCTTGTGTGCGTGTGTCTTGAAGCTTTTCACGGTCGGTAAATGGCGGGAGAGAGCATTCTGACGATTCGGTGAGAGAGAAAAAAAGCGCGAAACAGTACACGTGTGTACCGGACCGGTCAATCGAGTGTATTACTCAATTACGCGAAAAACGTCATAAATGTGCATCTCGCATTACTTCCGTGTGCACGAGCGTTATCATCGTTCGAGGCTCCTGTCCCAACATGTATTGTACAATTTTCTGGCATTTAGGATACGATACAGGGTCGTGTCAATTGACGATCAGGGACCCTGACCCTGCGGTTCTTCCATCCCGCCCCTTCCGTTCACGTTTTAGAGAAACAAAACACAATTTCTTTTAAGTTCTGCCCTAATTTCCGGAAAAACTCGCAGATACCATTTTCCAAATAGGTTAAAAAGATTATTGAATCTTCTGCTGCGCTTAGCAGAATTTTTCTTAGGAACTTCATTCATGAACTTATAATCGTAATTAATTATCTTATAATCGTCCAGTTTAATCTGCCACAGATATCGCATTATTGCTGAGATAATCTCTGTATTCAAAAATATAAAACCTCGATTGCGGACGATCCGATGGACATTTGTCAATCGTGACATTCTTCCCTCCCAAAAAGTCTGCGGAGGTTGCCCGGAAGATTGCGGTGTTTGCAAAAACGTTGGAGCATATTGGCGGGATGTATTTATGAATCTTTTCCTCGCACGAAAATGACGATGCAAAAATGTTAACAAATATCGTTCCCTGACAAAGCCCCGGCAGGATCTTTCTTCCCCGGACCTCCCCGCACGCGCCGGTCGTCGAAAAACACCAATTTCTTCACTTTTATCGACGGCCCTGGTGCTCTTTTTTTAACCCATCATCGCGCGCGCGCGCCTCCCCGTTCGGTGCTGCCATCTAACGGGCGATCCTCGCAACGATGAAATGTTCAGCTCTATTTGCAGGTTCCTCCTCCGCCCCCTCTCCCCCTTCCTAACACACTGCGTTCAGCTTTCAGCAATAGCATCATCGTCGCTCAGTCGTGTTCGCCTTTTCCTCGCGTCTCGTGTCGCGTCATTCGTTCGGTTGCAAAATCTCGCGCGAATAATATACCCCGTGAATAGCGAGAAAGAGGAAAAAAAAAAGGCTAAGAAAACCCGGCGGCCGACACTCCAATCTTCAGAGTGAGCGTTATACGAAAACAGAGCGCGTGGAGCTCTTTACCATCGTGCGAGCAAAACGCTAAAATGCGGCGGTGCTTTCGGAATATTGTGTTCTAAAAGGAAGAAACATAAAAAAACGTCCGAACGAGCGGAGTGTTGGAAACCGCGAACAAGAGTGCGCGATACGAGGTGTGCACGGTGGGTTTTTTTTTTAAACATCATTTTGACGTACGACTGAAATATCCGCGCGAGTGTGCTTCGTAAACGGCGTCGCTCAAAAATAATTTACCGCGCCTCGAAGATACCGGTGCTGTGACGATTGGTTCGCGCAATCTCGTAAAGAAACTCTCTCGTAACACAAGCAATGTGCGTTTCACGGTGTTTCCAGAGTGTTTGAAATTGTCATCCAAAAAAAAGCTATCGCTGACGGAGAAAGCTCGCATCGTCGCCGGTAAATCTAGCACTTAGATATTATAATATGCTGTCTGTAAAGGGCCGAATTTCTCCCTGTCCGAAGAATCATTCGCTTTTCGCAAATTTATCGAATCCCTAACGTCATTCCCTACCCCTGACGTGTTTTTGCCCCGCATGACAACGAGTCCGTCGGTAGAACGAAAAAAAAAACATTCCCGAAGCCCATGAGAACACTTTCTTCTCGTTCAAGTCAATCGAACGCCGGAGAGAAGAAAAAGTACCTCGATCTTGGGAATGATCAGGAAAAGCCGTCCTCGTTATCAGGTCGTAGGTCGTGTGGCACGATTCTCTCCACGTCGCAGTCGCGTCTCTCTCCTCGCTTCTTCTCCCTTGCGCGTGTCCGTGTGTGTGTGTGTGTGTGTGTGTTCGTGCTTTTTCTGGCTGTACAGTGGACGCTCCCATAATTTGACTCGTCGGGACGGGAAACGCTCCCATAATGTTATTTTCCCTTCATTCCCCCACTTCTGGGTCTCAGCGCATGCGTACTGTCTTTGCGCGGGAAATTTAAACTGAATTGCGCTTACGCATACATTTGAACATCCGACAGCGATGTTATTGCAAAATTTCGCATGTTTACCAAAGATTCATTGTTTATAATTCTTGACGGAAATAATCAAATATAAAATCAATCTAGTCGTCTGTCAAAACAACATTCAACTAGCCAACGTAATGTAAACTTACATCTGCATAGCACATTTTACGGAAGTTTCATATTTTCTGAAGTGCATTCCTTTTCCGTTGAGAAATATACTTTAATTTATGGTAATATTTAATTCATCGTCTTTAATTGCTTGGAAAGTTTGACAATTGAGGTTACGTTGCCCTGTTTGGACTCAGCGCGACAGTTGTAGGTTTGGAGTGGGGAAAAACGCCGATATAGGGATTGTCAAATTATCGGAGCACGTTGCCATGGTAACGCATCAAATTATGAGAGCGGTCAAATTATGGGAGATTAAATTGTGGGAGCGTCCACTGTACATCCAATCGTGTTTGCTTGTATTCGGGCGTTCACGCGTGAGACGTTTCTCTTCAGCGTGTACTCACGCTTCGTATATACATATATATAGCTTTGTATGAAGCAAGAGCATATGTGTGAGGGTTTTTATGTTTGTAGTGGTGAAGGAGTAGGTCGTAGGTTGGCCCGAAGGTTCGAGGAGAGACGCACGCGAGTTCTCTCCCCCTCCCCCTCTTCACTTTTTTCTCTATGCTAGTTGGGCTTCTTCGCCGTCGGTAGATTTGCGGCTCTCTACTCGATGCTGCTGTGCTCTTTGACGCTTAGGCGATACGCGCCAAGCTTACCGAGTCTCAGGGACTCAATGTAATCGGCGGCTTTGTCGTCGTCTTCGTCGCGATAACGATAAAAATTGAAATACATCGCTGAAAAAGGCTGATCAAAGGTGTTTGCACGGTTTAGAGGAGATTGCGGCTACACGCGACTCTGTGCACACTCTAATTTATATACTGCATACAGTTGCATGTGCCTGTCTGTGGATTTTAGAAAGAGAGAGAGAGAGAGAGAGAGAGAGAGAGAGAGAGAGAGAATTGAGGGTGGGTAGAGCAAGGGCGAGAGGGGAAAAGTAGAGCTAAATTAGTGTAGCGCAGCGTCTGTGTGTGTTTGTGTGTGTGTGTGTGCGCGCGTGTAATGTGTAATCCTGGAGACACGTAAGGAAGCAGCTCTTTGCACGCGTCAATTATCCGTAAATAAACACAATTTCTAGTCATTTTCTCGTTTATCATCCCCTTTGAAAACAAGCGGTACTCGAAAGTGTTTTACTCCTTCTCGGGGATAGCATATATTTATCTATGCTTGTATTCGCATGATTTCTTCCTCGTCCCGGAGACTTTTATTGGTTATGGGACGACGACGACGACGTCGAGGAGAGCGCGCGCGCGCTCCTCCGCGCCCGCGCGCGCGCGTGTGTTTGTGTGTATGTGTGTGTGTGTGTGTGTGTGTGTGTCTAAGTTCGACTCTCTCGCTCAGGCTTTTTCTCCCCGCGCCCCGTTCCCCGTGTGTGCATCTGTGTGAAATTCTGCAGCGCCATTTTGGAAAAATTCTGCCTATTATTTCCGTAACGTGATAAAATTCGGACGCTTTAAGGGGACGCTCCTTCGTTCAGTCTGTCCTGTTTTTTTTTCCTTCTTTTGCTCACTGTTAGTACATCTATCTCTGTCTCTCTGTTTCTCTTTCTCCCTCTCTTTGACACACACATTTGCCCAAAGTCTGTGACACCAACGTGTGGCAAAAGTTTAATTTCTTCCTTCCCCTTCTCAAAATCATGATTTTTCATTGAGAATATACATTGTGGTGGTTGCGCAGGTATAGCCGATCAGCAGTGGCTCCATGGAAGGCACGTTGGAAGACCCTCTGGTCAAGGACCCTACTTCGGATGATCCTGCGAGCTTGGTCAAAGGTAAGAGGCTTCGATATCCAAAAATCTCTCCAAATGCCTTTTTCGTCTCTAAAGTTTTCGTTTCAAATTTCTTTCAGACATACTGATATCCAACGGCGTCAATGGCGATCTAGCCGATCACGCCGATGATCTGGGGGAATACAGCGGCGCTAGCGAAAAAGGTGACACCGAGGAAGAGGAAGAGGAGGATGAGGAAGGCGAGACGAAAAATGAGACTGGGAACAACGAGAATGAAGAGGAAGAGGAAGAAGAGGAGGAGGAGCATCGGGATGACGAATTGACGGAATTGCCGGAGAAGGAATACGAAGACGGTGCTGAACATTGCGGGGTAACCTCAGAGAGAGAAGAGGAGGATGAGAAGACTACCGCGGAGCAGGATGAGTACGAGGATGAAGGAAACGAGGAGGAATGCGACGGTGCTGCGAGCGAAGCAAAGATATCCGAATTGTCGGATTGCGCGAGTGAGGAGAACAATGTCGTTAGTGCAGTGTCGCCGAAGAGTCACACGACCGAGACGGCAAAAGCTGACGACGAGGAAGAGGCAGAGGAGGAGGAGGAAGAGGTGGAAGCGGTGACGACCGCGGCATCGGAAGAGCCCGCGGAAGAGTCAGCGGCGGTTGAGATAGTTGACGAGGATGATGACAACGAAGTGGTAGAGACAAACGAGCCGATGGAGGTCGACGTACGCTCGGACAATTCCGACGTCGAGTGCCTCGACGAGGGCGTCGTCCAGATAAATCCGATAAACATAAGCGACGAGAATGCGACGGATAGCGACGTTAAAAATATATCCGGCAGTAGCGACGACGTTCTACCGATATACGACAGTGACATGGATATCAGTGATATGATCGAGGTCGCGGGCAGGACCAAGAGCAACGGTCACAATGCGGCGCCGCAGCAAGAGCGCCCGAGCAAAGACCCGCCAAAGGTGAAAAAGCCACGAAAACAGATCGACCTTAGTAGTATAACGCCGAGACGAAGCTCGCGCAATATCAAGAGAACGAGTTACATCGAGAAGGAACCGGAGGAAGTCGAGGATGGCTCGTCGGACATTGAAGAGATCAAACCCGAGGATCCGCTGGCTTGTATCGTCGATTCTAGCAAGGACAAGGAAAATTCCAAGCTCAAATCGCCGATAAGGAGCGGCAAGACAACGATCGTCGTGAGCGACACGAAGAGACTCGTTGAAATAGCCGCCGGAAGTAAATGCTCGAAGGGCGGAAAGAAGGAGCCTACGTTAGTTATAATAGACACGAATTCGATATTATCGGGACGCGGCGGTATACCCGTGAGCAGTAGTAGCACGAGCGGTAGCAGCGGGAGTACAATTTACGGGAGTAAGTCGTCCCATCATCATCATCATCAGCAACAGCAGCAACATCATCATCAGTCACAGCACCAACAGCATCATCATCATCCGATAACGAGCTCAAATGCATTTTCGGTAATGCACATGGGTCAAACGCAAACGATGTATCCTAATATGAGAACAACGATAACACCGGTGCCAATGTTATCGAGATCGCAGCAGGGACAAAAGACCAGCGGTGGTAGCGTTACGGTTACGCAGCCGAGCGCCACACCGCAGATATTACCGACCCTGACCGACGACATGTTCGTCGTCGAGGCACCCTCCTTCATCGTACCGTACGTTTACGAGAAACCACCGTTGAAGCCACTCAAGGATTTCGTCGAGAAATTGGAGAAGAGCATCGCCGAGGTTGAAAAGGAGGAGGAGGAAGAGCGAAAGAGAAAGAAAAAATTGCGCATGGAGGAGAAACAAAAGAAGAACGAGAGTATCACCGAAGTGGCCGCTGACGACGACGACGACGAGGACGATGACGACGATGGCAAGGACGAAAAATCTATATCGAGCAAAAATGATCACAAGAGCGGCGACGACGACGAAGACGAGGATAGCGATGGAGATAACGGTAAAAAGAAAACTGACACGGACAGCGAGATGGTCGATCTAACGGAAAAAGGTGGCGAGGACAAGAGTGACGAAAAGAGCAAAGTAACGACGTACTTTGACCTTCCTCTTGGTAAATTCTTCATGCAAATTGGCGTTAATCTCGTACAGGAATTCGTACAGACGGATTTGTTGAGAACGCAAAAGCGCAAACAGGGAAAGCACGGTACAGCATCGGCTGAGACCCAAATAGCCATTAATTCGCTGATTAAGAATCTAGAATTTAGCAAGGAGAATAACGAACCATTCCACTTAGAGATGAAGAAATGTGAATTTTGTAGTTTTAAAACGGAATCGGCACTTGTGATGCAGCATCATCTCGAGACACCGCATATGAAGAATTACGCTTACAAGTGTAATTTTTGTCCCCTCGAGGTACGAAGTCCTCACGATATACTTTTTCACATGGAGGCGGAGCACAATACGCGCGGTAGATTGGAACGCGGTCCGGCCTTTCATCAATGTCCAAATTGTCCGTTCGAGGACAATCAAAAGGGCAAGCTCACACGTCACATACTCGCTTGCGCGAAAAAATTCAGGCCCGATCGCAATCTCGAGCCAGCCTCGGACTGGGAGCCACCGGCTAAAATACCGAGACTCCATCGACCCCGTCAAGTTGCTCCGGTCAATGCGAGTGCCCTCGCAATGGCGATGGGAGCCAAGGGTACCCAACCGCTATTACCAAAACTCCTACCGGCTCCGTTGATGGGACGAGGAAGAGGACGACCGCCGATGCAACCTCGATACTCGGATATAAAGTCGTTACGACCCGGTTCGGGCACCACAATTCGTCAAGGTAAATCTTTCATTCTTACTTCATTCGCATTAGCCGATTATCGTCGATAATCGAATTCAATAATCGTAATGTCGCATTCGAAATTTCAGACAATGTCGCAAGTATGATTTATCGTCCAACGTCGTCGGGACTTCTCGTTCCAACATCTTACCAATTTGGCAGTAACCAAATATTCCAGGTAAATTTTTCATATCGACCGCCATTTGCGTCCATCTCTGCCAAGTTGATGATATCGTGAGTGAATGAAACGTTTGAACGAGGATCGCTGGATTATTTATTTTGGTGATGAGATAATCGATAGAGAGATGGAGGGGGAAATGGGTCTCGCATGTTAGCCATCAGTTCTGGATATTATGAAAATATAGCAGGATTTTGTCGAAAAATTCCCTGAAATATCAGAGAAATTTTTGTTTCTTTTGGAAATCTTATTGGAATTCTCTGGAACTTGCTAGGGCGCACAAAATAAATGCATTTGAAGTTTCCAACGTTCAATTGAACGAAAAATTAAAAAAAAAGAATTCATTTAACGAAAAATTAAAAGATTTTGCAGATATTTGATAAATAATCATTGAAAAAATTCAAAGCTATTTCAATAATTATTTATTTATTTCAATAATTAATTATTTCTGTAAAAGAATAAATCTTTCGCCTTTTCGTTCATCTGAACGTTCAGAACTTCGAATCCATGAAAATAAATTGTTATTTGCGGTAGTTTTTGCCAAACTGTCAAGACAATCGAATACGAAGATTCTAAAAACTGTTTGTGTGAGTTAAAAAACAAAAAAATAGTGCAAACTTAGCTGGATCTGATTTATAGAGGTTAAGTAGAAACCTGATGAAAAATTATAACAGTAGATTTACCGAAAAATGATTGAACTGAGATCAATAAATCCAGGGGCTTATTCCTTTAACAGTTTTTAAAAAGTAAATTTTGAATTCTAGATTGGTCTTTACGAATAGTTGCTTTTTTTCTTCTTTCAAACATGTTCTACCGATTCATTGACTCGTTTGTTCAGTTTTATTTGTCAAAAAAAAAAAAAAACTGGTCATTTAACGTTGTAGCTTTGTTTTCTCTCCACGAAAAAAGCATTGAAATGCTTTATTTTTTTAATTTTCTAGTCCAATAGATTATTTCTATGGAACTTATCCATTTTTCTTTCACTATTGACTTCATATGTATTCTCAAGTAACATTAAAGCAGGGTTGCAAATAATGCATTTTTTTAAAAAATGCATTTACATTTTCAATAACCATTAACTCTTATTGATTAATTGAAATAATTTCCATTAACCATTGAATGTTAATGGTTAATGAAAATAATTTCGATTAACCATTACATGTTAATGGTTAATGGGAATTATTTCGATTAACCATTTAATGTTGATCATTAATGAAAATTATCCCCATTAACCATTTAATGTTAATGACCAATGGAAATTATTTCCATTAATATATGAGAGTTAATGTTTAATGAAAATGATCCCCATTAACCATTTAATGTTAATCGTTAATGAAAATAATTTTCATTAACCATTTAATATTATTGGTTAATGGAAATTATTTCCATTAACCATTAAATGTTGATGGCTAATGGAAATTATTTGCATTAATATATAAGAGTTAATGTTGAATGAAATTTATCCCCATTAACCATTTAATGTTAATCGTTAATGAAGATAATTTCCATAAACCATTTAATGTTGTTGGTTAATGAAAATTATCACAATTAACCATTAAATGTTAATGGTTAATGGAAATTATTTTCATTAGCCATTAAAAAAGTGATGATTAATGCATTACTCTTTTATAAAAAATTTCGCAACCCTGCATAAAAGAATCCTGCAGATGCAATGACAATTTTTGGCGACGTTTTTTTGGACATCACGTTTTAGTTTTCCATTAGTTTTTTTTTTAATTATAAAATACGTGGCATAAACTTTTCGATAACGGAACATGTGGAAACAGGTAGTGGGTGGCTCTGGGACTGTCACTTCAGGTGTGACAGGGGTGAGTAGCGGTAGCTCCGTCAATTCTGGTCGGCCCACACCCATCGCCCTTGTATCCAACATAATCGACTCTCAATCTAGACTCTCCTCCTCACCGTCACAGGTAAATCAATGTGTCCCGTGGTGATGCGTCGGTTGATGGACTTTTTTTTCCCCCAATTTTCGCCTTTTTGAACCTTCACAACCGCCATTGGCACGGTGATTAACCACTCCCGATGATGGATTGAGAAATAATCTCCTGGTTTTATTCTGTTCTCGATGAAAATAATTTGCTAGGGTAACTCAATGGTACCCGGAACTACTAATTCTCACACTTGGAAGCAATGTATGCGTGGCTGTGATTATTACTAATAATTAATTATTAATCGTGTCGAATACTGATAATACCACTGCGAAATCCACAATCAAGGATTCGTTAATGCGAGCATGAAAATAAATATTTTACAGAACTCCGCCAGTTCGAAAAATCCAGCGGCAAAATTACTGAGTCAACCGAGCATATCGATAACTCCTTTGCCAAGAACGACATCGCAAACACCGATTTCCGGCTCAGGCTCGTCGTCGAAGCCAGGCGGAAAAAATACGTTCGTCATATGCGAAATTTGCGATGGTTATATTAAGGTGAGCATTTCTTCAATCTCATACTATTGCGATTCGTAGTCGGCGAATGAAAGAAGAAGTCACGAAGATGAAATATTATAAATTAATCAATGGCTCGAAAAAGCTTTTTTCCTTAGAATTTGATGCGTCGAATGTGTTTGAACAGCTGTGACATGTAATTTAATCGTTAAAAACGATTTTAGGATCTCGAGCAACTGCGGAATCACATGCAATGGATACACAAAGTAAAGATACATCCAAAGATGATTTACAACAGACCTCCATTGAACTGCCAGAAGTGTCAATTTCGATTCTTCACCGATCAGGTAGGGCACCTTCACGATTATCCTCGGAAATCGAATTTTCAAAAATAATTCATCCTCATCATTTCGTCTTTTTTTTCCCCACGAATCTGCGAACAGGGTTTGGAGAGACATTTACTCGGATCTCACGGGCTTGTAACGTCGAGTATGCAGGAAGCAGCGAACAAAGGAAAGGATGCTGGACGTTGTCCAGCTTGTGGCAGGGTGAGCATTATTTAAGCATTATCGGTGTCTTTTTCGCCGAATTGTTAGGACATTTTTGTCGATTAAAAAAATATTTGAGGTCTTTTGGAACAGGATTTATTCTTCACATTTGCAGAATATTAAAAAAAAAATTTCTATTACGATATCATTATAAATAAAGGCTGCATAAATTCACAAAAAAGAGTTCTATGAGTCTGTTAAATTTTTTTGATAGAAAAAAACACGTTCGAATAGCCCAGACAAAAGTGTTGGGGAAAGCTTGACCTGGGCACTGAATTAATGTCTGAAAAAGTTTATGCAGAAAAAATAATACTTTTTTGTGGTATAAACCTATGAATTAAAAATAATATATGGAAGGGAGGTAAAGTTAATTGAAAAAAATTATGAAACTCAAAATTTGATCTCTAAAAAGTACGCGCGTTTAATTGTTTCGAATATAATAATTTTCTTTCTGCGAGGGAAAATAATTAATCCAAATCGTATCGTTCTAAAATTTCGCAAGAACTTTTTGTCAGCCGTAAAAGACCGTTGATATGTGAATTTTTTTTTTTTTGAATTTGCACTTCTCAGAAGCAAGAGTAAACAATTTTTTTCAACATCATCATTTTCACGTGCCCAGTTCCGGTTTAAACTTTGTCAATTTTCACAATTGAACATCTTGAAAAATTAGATTGACTTTGTTTGAAGGACTCCAACTTGCTGTACAAAAAAATTATAACAGTCGTTTAACTAAAAAATAGCTCAGTTTACAACAACAATTCCAACATTTTCACTCAGTGTTTTAGAAGTGAATTTTGAATTCTAGTTCGATCTTCACGAGTGGTTATTTATTTTCTGTTTTTAAACATGGTTCATCGATTTATCAAATTATGCAGTTAAAAGACGCGAATAATTTGATAAATCGGTGAACCATTTTTAAAAACAGAAAATAAATAACCACTCGTGAAGATTGAACTAGAATTCAAAATTTACTTCTAAAAAACTGAGTGAAAAAAAGTCCTGGATTTATTGATTACTACGATTATCGTTGCGTTATCTTCGTTAAGGGGACCGAGTCAGCGTCAAAACGCCAATTTTCGAACATAAATATAAATGTTCGTTAAATACGTGTAAACCTGACCAATGGTGCATCATTCGACGTATCAAATGTAAAATTTTTTGTCGCTAGTTGGAACCCTTAAGGTGAAGCGTTTCTCTCATGAATCAATTTTTGAGTTTCACTGCGATTTTTGAGTTTATGCACGATCCTGACCAAACCGCTTGACGGATCTTATCCTACGTCGTCTCATTTTCTTCGCAACAATTTTCCGGACTGCTTAAGTGTGGTACATTTTTTTTTAAAGTCCTTATTACAGAGTTACACTTTTTGAATTTTTGAAACATAGAATGGGTCAAAAATTCAAAAAGTGTCCTGTAACTCCATAATAAGGACATTAAAAAAAATGTGTCGCACTTAAGCAGTCCGGAAAAGTGTTACGAAGAAAATGAGACGTTTTGAGGCGTTTTGACGCTGACTCGGTCTTCTTAAAGAAACTGCAATTTTGTGAGAGGTTAATATCATCATAAAAGTTTACGGATAAACCTCTAAAGTACTCAACGAGACATAAAATGAGTTCTGAAGGTCGAACGGAAGTCAGAAAAATTCAAATTTTTCAAAAACAAAATGATTTCCCTAATTATGAGGCAATAGACAAATTTGAACTCATTGGATAATTTTTTTTCTTCTATTTTTCACAGGTATATCAATGGAAGTTATTGAATCACGTTGCGCGGGATCACGGTATGACACTGAAGCCTGCGCACTTATCGTACAAATGCACAGTCTGCACTGCCACTTTTGGGATGTACAAGCAGTTCGAGAATCACGTTTACTCGGCTCACAGTGTCGTCGCTAAAAAAGTAATGGACAAGAACAAAGCGCCGTCGTCGCCATCATCGAGATCGAACGATTCTCTCTTAAAGCCCCTTAAGATCAACGACGAGATTACGATTATTCCACAACCAGCTAAATCATCTACAAGAGGCTCGCAAGGTAGAGGCAAATAGCAAACATCGGCCGAGTGATGATACGCGTTGGTCCCTCGTCTCATTGAAAAAAATTCACGTTAATCGATGCGACACGGTATTTTCTCCTCTCGACTCCCCCCCCCCCCCCAACCACGCCCTCCCCCCTCGTTCCCTCCTATTTTTCTCCCGTACAGAGCGGGATCGCAAGACCGTGATCGTCGTTGATTTATTCGCGGGTCATTTTTGACCCGAGCGACGAAAAACGCGTACAGTGACGTGTACATGTGTATGCATACTATGCTTAAGAGAAACATACCCATAAACAGACACATACACGGATATACACTCACACACACGTTAACGACACATATTCTCGATAGAGGGCAAAAAAAACGAATCAATGGAAATAATCATTTTGAACAAACGAAAGAAAAAAAAATCGGGAGAGAGAGAGAGAAAGAGGGAGAAAGATAAACAGAAAATTGCGAATCGCTCATTGTACTCATTTGGCGAAGATCAAGATATAATATTGATATAATAACAATGAATAAATAAATGAAAAAAAAGAAGGAAAAAAAATACACCGATACACGAGACGAAAATAAATGGAAGGAAAAACCACAGACACACACACACACTAGTTGACTGCGTAATAATATTCCATCAATGATTATACCGATATATTTATTTAAGAATTTTTATTGTTGTTATCGGACATACATAAAATAGATTGTAAAAAAAAAATGAAAAAAAGAACATTAAAGGGTGGCCTTCAGTATGATTCCTTGGTTAATCCTGAAGACGCGCATGTTCCCCAATCCGATAGAAAGTGACGACGAGGAGGAAGAAGCGATAAATGATATTAAGGAAAAACGATAGAATCGCGATCATTGTGTCCCTCTGTTGGGACGGCGTATTCGAATTTTTAGTGATTTTTTTTTGTCATCGGGACGAAAATTACTCCTTTTTTTGTGTTTTAAATTCGCGAGAGCGAATTATAAAAAGGAAATATTTATTTGGGACTCCGGGTCGTTTTGAGAGAGATCGCAATGAAAAATTGGGTACACACACACGCACACAAATACAGAAAAAAAAATGTTTGCTTGCAGTTTCGCGAAAATGAGGCTTACAAAAAAAGAATTGCGAAATGATGACCAGGATGCCCTCGCAATATATCGACTTCAATGACCGAATAAGCGTTTTTTTGTCGACTTTTTTCTCTTCAATTCGCGCATATCGTTCATATTTTTTTAACGATTACAATGGAATAGAAAAACGGAAAAATTTTAATTACTGTCAGAGAGTCTGATCGATCTCGTCTCTCTCTCCGTTTCTTGCGCTTAAATTCACGATACGCGTAAAAAATTGAATTTCCCGCCTCCCCCGTCCCTTAAGTGTACGTGTCCGAAAGCCCGTTATGTGGATTAATTTATAGAAAGAAGGAAAAATCATCAAAGGGTCGATGGGAAACTGTAAATTGTATCTATGATAAGTTGGACTCGTGAGTCAGCCTCCTATTTCTCTCTCTCTCTCTCTGTCCTTCCTCCCCTACATCCCTTCGTAAATTGTAATAATAAAAATAATTTAAAAAAATATCCATTTTTATTTTTGCGCTCTAATGAGGAAAGAACAAAAGAAAATGTACATTAACATAGGGTATATAATATAAACGAATATATCAATAAAATAATAGGATGGCACACACTAAAATCGCGAGTGTTTTGTATACGTCTCGTTTTTATTTTTCGTTTTCTTTCTTTTTTTGTTGTTTTGTTTTCGATGAAAAAGCGCGCGAAAAAAAAACAGTAAAAAATGAATCGCTCATTGTCGTTGAATCGCGAAATAGGCGCGCCACTTTTTTGCCTCCCGTACAAATTTACGGAGAAAACCGAAGCGTTATATGATAACTTGTAGATAATCGTCGAAGAGCGAGAATAGAGAGAACGAAAGAAAACAAAATAAGCGCGGATTTTGATTCAACGGTCAAAAATGCTTCTCTCATACTGGCCATTTTTTGTACTCTCTCGTAGAGAAATAATTATAGCAAAACAAAAAATATTCGTATCCGACGAAACTACAAGAACAAGCGGTCATAATGGACAAGGAAGAAAATAAGATAGACTGCGGTTTTGATCCGCGCGGATGTGTATTCTGGTACATCGCTCCCGCGTCATAAATAAAAGGAGTATAATAGTTTACTGTAATAATTTGTACAATATTATAATGAGGAGAAAAAAAGCGAACGTTAGTAATTGCGTAAATAAAGTTTAACGACATTCTACACGATTTAATTATCAATATTTTCGTCAGACCTCTGTCGAACGAGATGCGAACCCTTTTCGTTTCTCACTTTTTTCTCGTTGGAAACAAAATAAGTCGTTTTCCTGTTATTGTATGAAGCACGATAGTCTTATCACTAATCACTAATTTTACCTCGCTGAATAATTATGAGCGTGTTTGCCGAGAACATCCATTACGAAAATTCAGATTAACATTCAGGATTTCTACCGACTTTTACGATGAAACCGCGCGGAACATTATAGCTTGATTGTTTTCGAATTAGAATGCTACATTACCGACGGAGCAAGAGTTACGGTTTCGCGCGGGAAATACAAATCCTATTCCGTTCTCTTTACTGACGACCCGAGAATCTCGAGTGCCAATAATGTCAATCCCGACATTAGCAACGCAGATAGATGGCTCTTGCAGCGGAAATCTACCGATCCTGCGCAACTGCGCAAAGATCACATGAGCTGAACAACTATATTTTATTGAGATTTCTCAACAAAGACCTCGGGAACACATGTTTTTTTTCTTCTTTCAATAGTAAAAAATGTAAAGTTTTTAATAATATGTTATTAAAAATGTTATACCATTTAAAACATGCTTTATTTTCTAATTTTGTCCCACATTATGCTACTTCCGGTGCGAATAACACTGCGCACTCGCTCATCGCGCTCGGTTTTTTTTTGTTGTTCAAATTTTAAACTACTGAATTTTTAAGGAAAAAGTAGTGGGCGACACAATCTGTGCTAAAACTTAAAGGTTTTTTGTAAAAACAAATAAGCATTAAAGAAATTCGCGCTATTCGCCACACATATATATATGTATATGTATGTATGTGTGTCTGTGATCACGCCGCGGGTTGTCGCTGCGCAATTTTTTTTTCTAGTGTCACGTAATATTCGGGGGTTTATTTACGAAAGTCCGGGACCGGCACACGCACGAATTTTTCAAGGCGACCGTTGGGCTTTATGCGTTGATAGACGGATTCGAGAGCCCGTTCGGTTTCTTTGTTCGAACACACGGGACGTAATTTGGTGTTTTTTTTTTATTCGAATTCAAATAAAACTTCAGTCTTTGATACGAGGAGCAATAAGAAGTCGCAAGTTTCAACGAAATCTCAAAGATGGGAGACCCTTTGCCTTTTAGCGTGGAGTACGCGAAAACTGGTAGGGCCAAATGTCAGGCGTGCAAAAGTCCGATCGACAGTGCTACGCTTCGAATCGCCAAAGTCGTACAGGTTAGTTGCGCGTGATACAACGGAAAGGAATGATTATTCAAACAAATATTGAGCATGAATTTTACGCTGTTACAGAGCCCTGTTCACGACGGCACAATTCCCAGGTGGTTTCATCATGCCTGTTTCTTTGTCAAACAAAGACCCAAATCCACCGCCGACATTGCCAACTTTGACAGCATACGCTGGGAGGATCAGCAGATGATTCAAAAAAATATTGGTATTTATCGATTTTAGAAGAAAATACTTATTGCCGCATGGAAAATAGGAACGTTTTGATCCCAGAATTTGTGTACACTTGAAGCATCAAACGTTCCGCAGAATGAAAAATTGATTAGTATATTTCTATCAAGAGACGTCTCAAAGATCCTGTCAATCTTTTGCAAATGATTATTTGAAATAATGCAAGAAGTTGAAGGAATTATTTACCAAGCATCGGCAGAATCTTTAAGTTATTCGTTAGAGGAATACGATTGTTGATTTTCCATACAGATGGAGATTCAAAACTTCAAGTAAATGAATTTTGCTTCCTCATAAAGGAAGCTTCGTTTTCACGAAAAAACATTTTTTCGCAATTTTCATGTCAGTATGTTTAAAATGTCCCAAAACGTCGAGAAATTACATTTAGAAAAAATGTCCGGACGTATGTATGCGTGTATGTGTGTGTGTACGCTTTGTGCTTTCCTTAAAATGACTTGAAATTTGGTATACAAGTAGACTACATATGTCCCTGTTCTAAGTCCAATTTTTTTTTATATTGCAAAATAATTGTCTATTTGGCTGGATTTTGTATTTTCTGTAAATTGTTTGTTAGTCGTCTAACTTTCGTAATTTTGCAGTTACCACCCTGAAATTTTATGTGCAGATACACTTTATAATAAGGACGATTGGGAATGAATTTGGGAAAAATCGCTCAAGAGGTTCGGTGTGAAATTTTTTTTAAATTTTTTACAAAAAATGTGTAAGTTCTCTAACTTTTGTAATTTTGCATCTATCGAGCTGAATTTTTTGGTGACGATACACTCTATGATAATGAAAAATAATACCGAATTTCATAAAAATCGCGGGACGGGTTCGGACAACATTTTTTTTTGAAATTTCCATAAAATTTTGGTTAACACTCCAACATTCGCATTTTTAGAAGTATCGAGCTAAAACTTTTTGCACAAATACACTAGATGATAAGAATGGTTAGGCTTGAATTTGGTGAAAAACGCTCAAGATGTTCGTTCGCAAAAAAATTTTGAAATTTTCGAAAAATATTTGTTAACACTAAGTTTCTTAATTTAGCGGCCATCGAGTTCACTTCTGTAGCACCAATACACTGGACGACAAAAACCATTAATAATGTAACTGAACGGAATTGCTAAAAAATCATGCAAATTAGAAATTTGCGCATAGCTTCTTCATTCGTTTCCGTCGTTCGTGAAGCTTCCCTTATGAGGAAGCCATGATAATAAACATACATGTCATAAAGATGGTCAAGGAGATCCTCATAAAGGAGGGTTGACGAACGACGGAAAAAAATGAGGAAGCTATGTGCAAATTTTTTTTTTATCGCACTAGTGGTCCGAGGAGCATCCTGTTTATGCCGATAGTTTCGATTGTTCCTTCAACCATGGTTTTGAAGCAAAGGCATTTATTTTACAAAAGCATCATTTTAAAAGCATTCATAAAAAGCACCCTTTTCAAGGACATATTTTTATGTAGTTTCTGTGAAAAATCAAATGCCAGGGTATGCCAAACTATCGTATCCATAGTGCACCATTCCTTTTGTCATATGCGCATGTAGTTTGGTGAATAAACTTCTCTGGTAGTCAATTTTGCAATAATCGCTCGAGACCCATTTTTCATGTATGGTCAAATCAATTGAAAGATTTCAGTGATTTCACTTGTGAACGAAAGAAACTAGTGGGGCAATCTGGATTAAAGAATGTCAACTTGATGTAGGAAAATAGTTAAAAGCAAAATACTTCAGCCTACTATAATAAATCCAAAGATATATTTTTTTCATTGTTTTTGTTAAATTCAATTTTTTATTTTCAATCTTGATCAGTTTATTTTGATTTTTGAAATATATTTTATGAATTCACAGCACTTATTTGCTTTCTTCGGATTCTAGATCAACAGAAAAGTCAATTTTTATTAGCTCAATACTCTATTGATGCAACTGTACATCAAGAATTATCCTAAAGTCTCAAAGGAATCTCAATGCTTTTGCTTAATGCTTAAGCTTGAAAAATAAAAATGTGACATAATATTCATTTATGTACAGCATAATTTTCATAAAAAATGCAACTTGTAAGTAATTACAAATTGTATTTTTAATGTTTATTATGTATTACCCAGTAGAATTGTAGAATGGAATTTGAAGTATCAAGAATTTTATAAGAAAAACTGAACGATATTTAGTTAAAAAAAGCGTTCTTGAGAATGTGAAAACTCAAACGTTACAAGATCTTCTAGTGCGCAAATTGTTAGTTCCACCCTATCATCAAGTAAATTAACGGCAGTTAATTGTTTTTGTCTTCAGATGAGATGAACGGAGGGGCAGCCACGGTGAGTGGAAAAGGTAAAAAGCGCGGCGCAAATTCCAGCGCTTTCAAGGATTTTTTGGTCGAGTATGCAAAGTCTAATCGTTCGGTTTGCGTGGGCTGTGAAGCTCCGATAATAAAGGGTCACCTTAGAGTATCGAAGAAAGATTTCGAAAGTGAGAAAGGGATAATGCTCAATGGTTTAGACAGATGGCATCATTTGGACTGTTTCGCCAAGCTCAGATCCGAGCTCGCGTTCTTCGAAAGCGGCACTTTATTACCGGGTTTTAAAGCACTCAAGGCCGAAGATCAGGCAACTCTGAAAAAGACATTGCCGAAAATGGCGGGTGCCAATATACCACCGCCGCCGAAGAAAATGAAAGTAGAGCCGAAGGACGACGCTGAGGAGAAAAAAATGCAAAAACAGAATGAGACGATGTTCAAGATACGCGATAAGCTCAGAACATTGAGCAGAAAGCAGATACTGGCGCTTTTCGAAGAGAATGATCAAGTCCAAATGGATGGTCAGAGCGAAAGGCTCGATTGGCTCGCCGATATAATGATATTCGGTGTTCCAGCACCTTGCAAAAAATGTTCCGGTCAATGGACATACGTCTCGGGTGTCGGTTACAAATGCACCGGTAATTTGACCGAATGGACAAAATGCGAGGAAGTTACGCAAGATCCAAAGAGATCGAAATTCTCGATTCCGGAGGAACTCATGGATATACCATTTTTGGCCTCTTTTAAGCCAAAGGTGCAGAGAAGAATAATCAAGGTGACAGCGCCATCGTTCTCGAGCGCCGTCAAAAAGGAGGAAGATCTCAGCGGACCGAAGATTGTCAACAAGCCATTGCCCCTCAAGGGAATGCAGTTTGTAATCCTTAGCTCTGAGAAGAACAAAGAGGTGCTACGAACCGAGATAATGAAGCTCGGTGGTATGGTTCTTCAAAAAATAACCGAAAATGTATCCGCGATTATCGGAACTCCGGCCTACGTTGAAAAAAACGGTTCGAGAGTCGAGGACGCGAGGAGACACGATATACAAATAATATCGGAGGATTTCGTCGAGGAGGCGAAAGATTACACGGAAGCACCAATATCTCTGATTACGAAAAAGAGCATATGCGATTGGGGCGCCGATCCGTCCGCGAGAGTAGCAACGAGCATCGCTAAATCAACGTCCAAAGGAAAGAGTGTCTACGACAAATCATCATCGGGTAAAGTTAAATTGACGGTAAAAGGAGGCGGCGCTGTTGATCCTGAGAGTGGTCTCGAGGAGGTCGCTCACGTGTACCGTGACGGCAAGAACAAGTATACGGTTACTCTCGGTCTCACCGATATACAATCGAAGAAGAACAGTTACTACAAGATGCAGATACTCAAGCACGACAAACAAAACAAATACTGGCTATTCAGAAGCTGGGGAAGAATTGGCACAACGATAGGTGGCCAGAAACTGGATAACCTTTCTCTTGACGAATGCCTGTCAAGTTTTCACGATTTGTACAAGGAGAAAACGGGCAACGATTGGCGCGGTCGTGAAAATTTCGTCAAAATACCGAACAAAATGTATCCGATCGACGTAGATCACGGTGAGGACGACGCCAATATTGGTAAATTTGATTCCGACATAAAGAGCAACCTCAAGAAACCCGTTCAGGATCTCATAAGGCTTATATTCGACGTCAACGAGATGAAGAAAGTGATGCTCGAGTTTGAACTCGATATGGATAAAATGCCACTCGGCAAGATATCGAAGCAACAATTGAAAAATGCTTACGCGGTTTTGACGGAATTACAAGAGATAATGAAAGTCGGAAATCCCGAGCGCTTAAAACTCATCGATTTGTCAAACAGATTTTACACCTTGGTGCCACACTCGTTCGGTATCAACGATGTACCGATACTCGAATCCTCCGACGACATAAGGCTGAAGTGCGATATGCTCGATGCTCTGCTGGAGATGGAAATTGCTTATAATTTGCTCAACGTTAAGAACGACGGTACGAAGAATCCTCTCGATGTCCATTACCAACAGCTGAGAACGGAGATCGATGTGCTCGATAAGAGTTCGAAGGAATTCGACGTCATCAAGAAATACGTGAAAAATACCCACGCCGCCACTCATACTCAGTATGATCTTGAGATCGAGGAAGTTTACACCGTGAAACGCGAGGGCGAGGAATCGCGTTTCAAGCCATTCCGAAAATTGCCGAATCACAAATTATTGTGGCACGGTTCGAGAACAACGAATTACGCCGGTATATTGTCGCAGGGTTTGAGAATCGCACCACCAGAAGCACCGGTCACCGGTTATATGTTCGGCAAGGGTATATACTTTGCCGATATGGTATCGAAATCGGCCAATTACTGTTGCACAAACAGCCAAAATTCAACGGGTCTGCTGTTGCTGTGCGAGGTCGCACTTGGCAACATGTACGAGCGTTTGCAAGCCGATTACATTGAAAAATTGCCAAAGGGCAAACACTCGTGCAAGGGTCTCGGTCAGACACACCCGGACCCCGACAAAGTTCACGTTACCAAAGACGGTGTCGAGATTCCATATGGAACCGGCGTACCCGCAAAGTTGGACGGTAATTCCGGATTATTGTACAACGAGTACATAGTATACGATGTTGCTCAGGTTAAATCAAAGTACTTGATAAAGATGAATTTCAAGTACAAGTACTAAGTAACCTGGCCGTGGATAACCCCTATATTACGGATGTTCATGGATTCCTACAATTCCAGTTTTTCATTTTCATAAAATTGTCACGATGTTAATATTTTGCATATTGTCGCCATATATTATCTTGCATTTAAAAGTATGGATATATTTTTTTAATACATTGTTTTTTTTACCCTCGAGCGCGAATCCGAGCGCTCGTACTTCTACCTCGTAGAGTGATTTTGTTTGTCAGTTTTGCTCTTATATGTTGTTTGTCATGATTTGTTCAGTTTTTCATTAAATAAACGAAATTTTTGCTACAAATTGCTTCACACCGGAGCTCTATTGTTTTTTTTCCATTACACGGCGCTGCGAAAGAGCTTATTGCACAACGTGTACGATAAGTCTACGATGTTGCTTAGGTCAATTTAAAGTACCTAATAAAGATAAATTTCAACTGCAAACATGTACTGCCAAGGACTTTTTTTTCAATGGATTTTTTACTATGGGCGCGCATCCAGGCGCTTTACCTTTTATCTCGGTCTATGATTTCGTTCGTCCGTTTCGTTTTTAATAGTATATTACGATACTAGTGCAAACTCACACTCGTCAGAAAAAGTTTCATCGCACTAGTATCGTACGAAATTTTATTGTACGAGTGCGCAAAGTGCCACTTTGCGCACGGAGTGCAATAAAATATGTTTGTCATAGTCTTACTACGTTTATTACGAAAATAACGAGATTTTTTTAAATAAAAAATTTCCTTCGTCACAATTTTATTACACATCCACACAGCTCGGTATAGTTTTTTTTTTTTGCGTTACATCCGTTACACGGAGCTAAGAAACTCGCCGTTAAATGTTCAATGGAATATTCAGGATTCGGAGATTAATGGATAAATTTTATTTATTTCACACGTTTATGTTCAGTATTCAAAGTGGAAATCGAAGTATGATTGATCGAATGTATTGATACGAACGTAACCGTCCTCTCCGCCGCTGGAGAAGCTGCGACCATTCGGATGAAACGCCAACGAGTTTATCGGACCAAAGTGACCTTTGAGACGAGCGAATTCTTCTTCGAAAACTAGATGATAGAATCTAGCGTCGAATTTTCCTTGACGAGCGGACGTTGTTGTCACGTCCATAGCATCCTGTCCACCACCAAGAACGACCTGTTGAAAAAATCAAAAAATTAATTTCTCGTCGATTGCGCAAATATTTTTTTCACGCGCGCTAAGAGTGTAGATACTAACGTGATCTAAAATCGGCGATATCGTTGCCGAATTAACGGGTCTTTCCGTCTTGTAAGTCTTCAGGTGCATCAACGATTCACTGTCGAAGAGTTTCGCCGTGTGATCTTTCGAGGCAGTAACGAACATCGTGCCGTCCTTATTGAACTGCATATCGTTTATCTGGGACTTGTGACCTTTGAAGGAATTCAGTTTCTTGCCGGTCTGTAAACATTATTAAGGATTAGTGATTAATCGACATGGAAAAAATCTATGGGGAGTAAAAGAAAGGCGTTAAAAGCTCGGTCTAAAAATATCTATCGAAAATAAAAAATTTTCAATTTTTGTCGAGCGTATTGAATCGCAAAAAGAGCACTTTATTTTTAGATATTGTCCGATCGAGTTGATCTTAATGCCATTCGGCGAGGGAGGAAATTCGCATAAAAAACTATGGATCAGTTTATTTGTCAGGGGGAATCAGGGGCGGTGGACCCAAAAAAACCCAGCGAATCACTTCTATTACACATTATTGCATAAATATGTGTACAACTATTGTACATATGGTTTGAGACTCTGTAGGGGAGAACATGCTTACCCTGACATCCCAGATGTTCAATTCGCCATCTTCGTGACCAGTTATAATAGTCTCGTCGAGTGCTCCCCAGAGAATCGATGAAATACGAGGTCCGTTTATCGGAATTCTACGTATCGCGTCATCCTGCGAGAGTACTGTGTCTACGTTCTTCGTGTCTATAATAAACATCTCGCACTGATGTCCAAGAGCCTTGTCAGTAGAATACACCGCAAGATTTGCAGAATAACTGAAGCTGCAGGTTCTCACGGAACTGTTCGTTGGGAGTTGACCAATTTCTTTTCCTGTGATAAAGTTGATAAATATTAATAAAATTACATTAATGGATAATGAACATTGACATCAATTTTTATTAGGGATTACACATTTCTTCATGATTGATCATTCATGTTTCTCCATATTGTTTGCAGTTTATTTGTAATCATAAATTAATGGATAATGAACATTGATACCAATTTTTATTAGGGATTACCCATTTCTTCATGATTGTTCATTTATGTTTCTCCATATTGTTTGCAATTTATTTGTAAAAATGACATCATGATTGCTACGAATTCAGCGCAGTGTAGAATTTCTTGATTTTACAAGTTTTCCAGTTGAATATCAAACTTTTTAAAAATCTTGCAGAATGTTTTGATGACTCCGTTTCGAGAAAATTTTCTGACGGTTTCGTATGTACAGTATACCATACATTTTTTTCAAAAGATTATTAATTCCAAGAGAGGCTTGAATGCACAGTGCCAAATTCCTTTCTATGCTTGTGAGTACAAGAGTGTGAGATAGAGCTAAAGTTTCCAATGAATCTTCTGAAAACTATTTTATGGACTGCATAAAAAAAAGTAGGACAATCTGCATTCATTAATCTTTTTTTATTTAATTGAACCATTTTGAGGACCAATGCGTTAAAAACATTTTAAGATTATACTGATCTTCATTCCTCTCTTATAAGTATTCTAATTTTGAGAGTTGGATCATTGAAAATCAATAAAAAGATTAATAAAATCTAATCACCCATGGTTTAAATGTACAAAAAAAGCGAAAACTGAAAGAAACAATAATTTGCTTCCTCATAAGAGGAAGCTTTGTTTTCGTGAAATTTTTTTTTTTCAATATTTTTATGTGAATGTGTTCAAAACGTCTCAAAACATCGAGAAAACATATTTAGAAAAAATGTCCGGATGGATGTGTGTGTATGTGCGTGTATCCTGAGTTTCAGATGTAAATAATTAATAATTCGAGAACAATTCTACATATCATATCAAATTTTCAACGATACACAATTCTGAATAATTTACCAGTTTGACAATCCCATACTCTGAGAGTATTATCACCGCTGCCTGACAAGAAACGCGTTGTATCCCAGTTAACGTCGACGCACCAAACGGAACCATTGTGACCATTGAAAGTGCCTAGTCTCTCGCCATTGAGAGAATACCATACATTAGGATTTTTGTCCTTACTGGCGGAGAATATAAGATCACCCTCTCTGTTGTATTTTATCGTCGTGATGGCACGCTCGTGCCCGTGTAACATAATTGGTTTCTGCAACGATAAGCATATCGCAAAGAAACATGTTAAAATTAACGTCATTGCTATTTTTTTTTTGAGGTTATACTGTCACATGTGAAATTGATTTTTCTTTCGGAGCAAAATATCTCGCGGCGATCGATCGATTCTTGGTTAGAAAAAATATGTCATCTCGGACTTACCATCTTGATGAATTATTATTCCACTTTTTCCAGGATTCGAACGTTTTCACGATAAAATTGTGTCGTTCTCGACCGACAAAACCACTGCACACAATTGTAAGAATTTACGGAGGAAAGAGAAACGCGAAATATGGGAAAACGTAAGTTTAGCATCTCGTTGGGATTTTTCGAACTGACTGCAGCGCGATCTGGTGGCGAAACTTCTAAAGTCAACGACTTGTCGTTTGAAAACAAAACATAAATATGTAATCAATTCAATTCAATTCGAACGTGATGAACGAAAATGTGGACGCTAATATGAAGAATGATCGAAATTTATTACTTTATTCATTATTTTTTTACTTTATAATAATAATTTTAATCGGTGAGCAGCGTCATTCTTTTTTATCTTTATGTTTACCCGGGCGTGTCTCAATGTTATGCGGTTTATGGGCGACCGCAACCCACACATACTAATCCTTTTTTGTTTATTAATTCGTCGAGTCCTGCGCCAAATTCCGTCGCGCGTTTGTGATGATATTTTTGGAGTAAAATATAAACAAAACCGCGAGGTTGAACAAAAAACGAGAGCGAACCAATATGTCAGAGACCGAAATAGAGAGTGAGCCCAACAACGAGCTGAATTGTTGCTTCAAATGGACCGATCATCAGAGTTATCTTTGCGACGTTGTTCGACAGCTCCTGGAAGAGGAATGCATGGTCGACGTGACTCTCATCGCGGATGGCGAACGCATTCAAGCCCATCGAATAGTACTGTCCTCCTGCAGTACATTGTTTCAAGTATATATATTGTATATAAGACAATGTTCAAAATAAAAACAAAATGCACAGCGAAAAAAAACTTCCTTTGAATTTTGATATTTTCAGGAGATTCTCAGCGAATCGAAGGAGCCGCACACCACGATTATATTGAGCAATATATCAGCGCAGGATGTACGAGCTATCGTTGAATTTAGCTATCATGGAGAAGTTAGAATCCCTGTTGAGAATATTAATGATTTACTCGAGGCTGCTCATTCGCTCAGAATTTGTGGTCTTATGGAGGTAATCTCACGGAGAACGTTTTTTTCACGTTACGTCAATAATTTTAAACAAATTGTAATCAAATGCCTGTTTGCAGGGAGATTAAGCGGAAGCATAAGACTTGCCTGCTTTTCTCAGGTTTTTTTAAGTACGAAAGAATTTTTGGTCTTTAAAGTAAAAAATAAAGCAAATTTTTAAGATTTTTTTCTCAGCTCCTTGTTCAGATATGAATATGAAACTGTTGTTACAACATTGTTTCATCCTTTGAAAGTACAAAACGAAAATTTGTTTTTCATTCAGATTCTTTGAATAATTTATAGAGGGCGCCAATGTTGAAAATGGCTTATCCGATGGCCGACAGGTAATTTCAGGATTGGCAAGTCTGAAAAGAAAAAAGCATTTTAAAGAGGAAGGTTTCTTACACAACAACCACCGTTAATGGCAAATCGATTTAAAAAAATGGCGGCTGTTTGAAATAAATTGTGAAAAATTAAATTTTTATTTTCACTTTAAGCATCCGCCTGTTTTAAAAATCGATTTTTCATGAACGGTGGTTAATTATTGTGTAAGAAACCTTCCTCTTTAAAATGCTTCTTTATTTTTTGTTTCAGTTGTAGTTGTATTTGGTCATTTTCGTTAAACCTTTGATAATAACCCTTATTACTCCTTGATAATAACAATAATACTGATAAACCGTTAATAACTGTTTCTCAGATTGACGGACTGGACGAGAATGATGGGATAATAAGTGCAAAGGACACTTCCGAGGATAATATTGAGAGATTGGAGGATTTTGATGAATCGTGCGATAAGGGGTCGCCCTTATCCTACAGAGATGTGGAAAAGAGCTGCGAGGAGGAAGAAAAGTGCTCCACTGTAAAGAGGAAGAAACATCGACGAGGGAGCATGAAACTGCAATACAGCCGCGATATGCTATCATCAGCGATAAACGATTTAAAATCGGGTCGTACGCTTTTAGACGCCTCGAACGCGCATAATATACCACGTTCGACTCTCTACATGAGGGCGAAAGCCCTGGGAATACAGCTGAATGCAGCGAGAAACGAGTATCCCGCGGAATGTATGAAGGCCGCCATTGAGGCTGTTTTAGGGGGTTCGAGCTTGCAGCGTGCCTCAAATAAATACTTCATACCGAAAACCGTTCTGTGGAGAAGAATACAGAAAGATGGCTATCAAATATTACGCGCGGACACGAAACGATCTTACGGATCGGAAAAGAGAGAAGCAGCCGTGAAGGCCCTCGAACGAGGTGAAAATCTCAGTAAAGTTGCACAGGAATATCAGGTAAGACTTTTAAAAAATATTTTTTTTCGATAATTTGATATGGGGATTGATAAAAAATGATTGAATTGTTTAGATCTAATAATTTGAAATTTTTTATTATAATGATTTGCAGTAGAGTGATTTGAAGAATCACGTTCTTTTCTACTGCGGTATTCATGAAGATTTTGTTTTTTCTCTGAAAATTAGATTCTTCAAGAGGGAAATCTCGTATGGAATAGATTATTTTTGTTGCATAAAAAAGATTCTCCCCGAATTTTACCCCAATCGTGATTATCATTTATCGCATTAAAAAAAAATCTCGATACAAAGTGTAACTAAAAAGAAAATGAATTTTTTTGAACACCTATATATGGGGCGTTCCATCTCAAATCGGACAGTTTGAAATTTTTTTTTTTTATTTCCTCAATTTTTTTATAATTTTTAGTACCCATCAAGAGACGCTTCCTTTTAATTTTGAGGTTTTTCTGATTACCCGTTCACAAGATATTAAATTTCAAAAAAATCGCTCTTTTTTCGTTTCTTTGGTAATAACTTCTTTAATAATGGTCCAAACTAAGTGTTTTTTTCAAAACTTTTGTTTTGTATGGCCTTTTCGGAAAAAAAATAATTAAAAAAAAATTCGACGTGTTTTTGAATAAGTTCTTTGAGTTTTAAACTTTGAATCGTGTTTTTAAAAGTGAGTGCATATTTCGATTTTTTTTGAAAAATTTTTTATTTTAAACTTCTATCTATTCAACAACTTTTAAGACTAATCCGGTCGTGGGCCCTCCATAATTTCTTTTTTTTCAATTTTTGAAAATTGAAAAAAATATATATTTTTCTATAAATCATTATGAATATCAATTTTTGTTACTGTATACAGTGTATAGTATTTTTTTCGTTATTTAGAATTTATTTTGAGACTTTTTTATTGTTAACAGGTTCTTAAAATTAATAATTAATCGTTAAGTCTGTTTATGAACAATAACAACCACATTTTTTATTTATTCACGTATTGTTTTGAAAATTTTACATGTACGATTATTTTCTAACTAGAATATTCCTTTGCCAATACCACAATCTTCGTTGCCAATACGTTCCCGTTGCTCATTGGAATAATTGAATGAAATTTTTGTGTTAGCCTGTTAACAATAAAAAAGTGTAAAAAATTATAAATTATGAAAAAAAGACTATACACTGTATACAAAAATTGATATTCATATTGATTCATAAATTTTTTTTTTTTTAATTTTCAAAAATTGAACAAAAAATTGTAATTATGGAGGGCCCACGGCCGGAATGGTCTTAAAAGTTGTTGAATAGATAGAAGTTTAAAACAAAAAATTAAAATATGCATTCACTTTTAAAAACGCGATTCAATGTTTAAAGCTCAAAAAACTTATTCAAAAACACTGCGAATATTTTTTTTGTAATTTTTTGTCTGAAAAGGCCATAAAAAAACAACATTTTTGAAAAAAACACTTAATTTGGACCATTATTAAAGAAGTTATAACCAGAAAACCGAAAAAAAAGCGGGTTTTAAAATAATTTAATATCATGTGAACGGGTAATCAAAAAAATCCCAATATTTAACAGGAAGGAGCTTTTGATGAGTACTAAAAAATATAAAAAATTTGAGGAAATTGTTATCTCGCCATAGTTTTTATTGCTGAAAGAGAATTAAAAATCTTCAGATACCAAAAACTACGCTATTTCGCGACAAGGTGAGACTCGTCGACGAGGGAAAATTGCCGGAAACTCATTGGAAGAAGCGCAAGACCGAAAACGAAGATTTCAAGCTTTTGCGTCTTGAGAAGGCCGTTGCCGCTTGCAAAGGCGGAAGAATGTCGCAAGCGGCGGCAGCGATGGCGTACAGAATACCAAAAACAACGATATGGCGACGATTGCAGAAAGATGGAAAAACGAGCATGAACATCACGACAAGATTGACGTTACGAACGAAGAAAAATGGAAAAGATCCCGTTGGGAACGAAGAAGGGAATCCCGAAACCGCGCTCTGTGATTCGGGCGAGACCAACACAAATGTGGTAATTACCTTTTTTTTCTTCTGTTTTTATCTATCGCTATAATTTAAAATTTTTACAATAAATGCAATTTTGCAGGTATCCTCGGAAATTCCAATAACGTACATGGATCAAAATCTAACCGCCGATTCTGTGATAATATTGACGTCGGAAGACGACGGCCTGAAATTGGACGAGGACGAGCAGATTATCGTAAACGATGTAAGATTCTTCATATATCTCACTCCAGTGTTGCCAGGTCCGCAAAATGAAAATCCGATTGCAAAAGTTCCTCACATTTCTTCAAATTCTGATCATATTTCTTCAAAATATCTTCAGTTTTTTTTCTCAATACTCAAAGTTCGAGGCTGATTTGGTGCTCTATTTGTTAACACATTATGCGGTGACACATTATGAAATGAAGATGCAATGCAAACAAAAATGGTATTCAAAGATACAAAAATGTATGCCAAAAAAGTGTGATTATAAGATAAGGAAAGATAGAAAAAAATATGATGATTGTTAAATCTTCAGATTTTCCCCAAACTTGCATGCAATTTCTTCAAATCTTCAAAATTTCCTCAGATTTTTATGTAATTTCTTCAATCCTTCAAAATTTCCTCAGGGTCTCACTAATTTCTTCAAATTTGGGGATATTTCCTCAGATCTGGCAACACTTCCTCACTCTCTCATGATACGTCATGGAAAATTTCGATTAAAAAAAAAACAATAAATCTTTTTTTTCTAGGATACTGGACAGGACTATATTCGATGCCCTCAAAGCATGGACGATCATTCAGAAACTGTAGACTATCAAGAAGCGGAGAGCTAGCAAATAGTTTGAAGAATGTGCTGCATCAAGAGGGAACGTGTATGTGTGTCCATTAGGGTGATTCGTTTCCGGGCGACTTTTTTTTTTACCCATCGTGCCCGAAAACCTTTAGTTGGTACCCAAAAACGACGTTTCGTGAAAGGGGGGTGTTGTCAAAAAATATTTAAAGGTCGCGAATCAAAATTGGAGGTTTCCCATTTGATTAACATTGGAAAAAAAAAATTCTCATTATTAGTGTTACCATTCCGCGAATTTTGATATCGCGATATTTTCCAAGTGGGTTCTTATAGGAAATATGATACTCTACGATAAAGTTCCTTGAGCCATGTCCGTAAATTTAACCGTTTCAGCGGTATCATTATTTCAAGTGAATATTGGATGAAAATATCTATTCAAATGGGAAACCTTCAATTTTGATTCGCGACCTCTAAATATTTTTTGACAACACCCCCATTTCACGAAACTTCGTTTTTGGGCACTAACTAAAGGTTTTCGGGCACGATGGGTAAAAAAAAAGTTGCCCTGAAACGAATTACCCTAGTGTCCATATTATTAAATTATCAAGACGAAAAAATTGGAGAAAAAAGGAAGAATAATCCAATATGAAATACCTGTAATTATATATTTTAGTCTTTTGTTTCGTGAATCCTTAATTCTCTTTTAGTTTTTTTTTCTTCGTTCATCGACCTATTTTAATATAAGGGAATGGAGACATTTAATGCTCGCGTGTTATCTGATTTTTTTTTTTCATTAGTTATTGTAAACAGGAAATTTGTAAAATATTTTCGAATGTTTTTGTTGATGTTTTTCGTTACTTTTTTTTCTTTTGCTATTCTTTACTATTCTTATCAGATCTGACCGCAATTAGCAATGAGGATTTTCTTGCTCGTTTCGCCGCTTTGGCTACCGCAAGCCTCGAGCTGCTTGACGACTTCCATGCCTTCCGTAACGCAGCCAAAAACAACGTGCTTGTTGTCCAGCCACGCTGTCTTTGCGGTGGTTATGAAAAATTGCGAACCGTTCGTGTTTGGTCCCGCGTTTGCCATCGACATTATACCGGCTTTGGTGTGCTTGAGGGTGAAATTTTCATCGTCGAATTTATTTCCGTAGATCGATTTGCCACCGGTGCCATTGTGATTTGTAAAATCACCCCCTTGGCACATGAAATTCGGAATTATACGGTGGAACGAGCTACCCTTGTAGCCAAAGCCTCGCTCTCCGGTGCAGAGAGCTCGAAAATTCTCAGCAGTCTTGGGAACAACGTCCGAGCGCAGCTCAATCGTGATTCTTCCGACCGGTTGACCATCCATGGTCATGTCAAAGAATACTTTGGGTAAATCCATTTTGAATTCGGTGCTGTCGTTTGATTCCTGAAAAAAAAAAATGAAAAAAGGGTAAGAAAATGGTACATCGAAATTTGTCGAAATTTCTGTGATTTTATTTTGGCACTCTGATAAACGAATTTGTTGCAACACTTTTGGGTTCTTCTATCACACTTTTAAACGGTAAAAAGTTATTATATTTGAAAGTACTTTTTAAACCAGATTAAATTTAAAATTTGATAAATTTGAATTTTAAATAAAACTCTTTGCAAAGACAGTATTATGGGAAAAGTAAAAAATTCTTAGGGTTTTCATTTCAGACAAAAGTTGTGACATTATATTGCAAAAAAAAACAATAGTTTTGTAAAGATTCAATTTATTTGAGTCAAGAAGAAAAAGGGAGAATTACTCTAGCATTTTTTCGACTTGCAATGATTTAGTTTGGTGAAAATGGTGCTTAAACCATTTTCAAGATGCATTTATGATATTTTTCGATTGATGGAAAATCGATAATTTGAAAAGATAGAATATCAATTGATGGAAAAACTGAAATTATCCGAAATCGTATTTTCAATTATCCAAATAGTCGGTAATCGGTCAAAAAATAATATCAATTACTCAGAAAATGGGTAATTGGTAAAAAAATATATACGAATATTCAGTAATTGGTAAAAAAATAATATCAATTAATCATAAAATGCGTAATTATGGTCTGAAATTCAATTATTCGAATAATCGGTAATTGGTCGAAAAATAATATCAATTACCTAGAAATATAAGTAATTGGTTTGAAAATATTTTCAATTTCCCAGAAAAAAATTAATTTATTGAAAATGTGTTTTTGAAAAAATAGGAGTGATTAGAGATATATAGATATATATCTCTATACATGTCTAAATACCTCTATATAGCTCTATATGCCTGCAAATACCTTTATATGCCGGTATATGACTGTATATGCCTGTATATATCTCTACATATCTCTTATCACTCCGATTTTCAATAAATTATTAACTTTTTTCTGAAAATTTGATATTATTTTTCGCCCAATTACCGATTGTTGAATTGAGAATACTTTCAGACCTATTACCCATTTTTCTGAATAATAATTGATATTATTTTTTTTACCCATAACCGATTATTCGGATAATTGAAAATACTTTCAGACCAATTACCCATTTTCTGATTAATTGATATTATTTTTTTTTTTACCGGTTACTGATTTTTCGGATAATTGGAAATTTATTTTTTTCCATTAACCATTGTCGGGTAATTGAAAATATAGATATCAAAATTATTAATTTTCAAAAAATTGATAATATTTTCCGAAAATGCCCCTGAATATATCATTACTGCCGATCTTTGCACCCTATATATTAAGGTGACTGAAAAAAGACGTTATTTTTATAAATTGCAATCCTCATCTAGATTTTTATATCTTTATTACTTTAGAAAATAATCCTACAAGCATAGATCAAAGGTTGGCAAAAATATAATTTTTTTCTCCTCTCATGAAAAATGATTCTTCGAAACAAGGCGCAAAATCTCAATGAGAAATATATTCGAAAGGCAATATTTTTTTCTCAACTCCCCCAATATAGATAGATGACCTTGACCATATTTTTGCATTTCATGGCGCAACCACGACAAATCAGATGGCGCGATTTCCGAGTAAAAAAATAAGCGACCTTGGGAAAATTCCTCTGCATATTCTGCGAGCGTGAAAAACAATTGCTCCTTCAGCAGAATCTAGTCGATGAGTCAACATATAAATTCAGAGGAGATATTCATAAAAACTCGTATGATTTTATCGCGCGGAAGCTTGATAGCGAGATGCAAAAAAAAAAAATACACAAACACGCAAAAACTGATAAAAACCACGTCACATGAATTAAGATACAGAGTGCATTGGTTAAAATGGCGAAATCATGCGCGTGCACGAAGAAATTCAACAAGAATTCGAAAACAAAAAGGAGACGTAAAAACATGTGTTCTGTGCACTTTTCCTATGCTTCATACATTTTCGGCAAATTTCTCATTTCAGTTTGAAATGCACACACTGAAAGGTGAGAGAGGTGAGAGTAGCGTTTGGAAATTTGTAATGTAAAAGTAATGCATTGTTCATTATTTTTAAAATCTGTAATGGATAAAAAATTCCATTACCCATTACAATGTAGTGTGTAATGGAAAACATTTTCATTACCCATTACAATGTAGTGTGTAATGGAAAAAAATTTCATTACGCATTATAATGTAGTGTGTAATGGAAAAAATTTGCATTGCCCATTACAATGTAGTGTGTAATGGAAAAAATGTTCATAACCCATTACAATGTAGTGCGAATAAAAAAAAAATCCATTATCCATTACAATGTAGTATGTGATGGAAAACATTTTCATTACCCATTACAATGTAGTGTGTAATCGAAAACATTTTCATTACCCATTACAATGTAGTGTTTAATGGCAAAAATTTTCATTAGTCATTAAAATGTAGTGTGTAATGGAAAAAAATTTCATGACCCGTTACAATGTAGGGTGTAATAGAAAAAATTTCCATTACCCATTGCAATGTAATGTGTAAAGGACAAAACTTTGATTGCAATTTTGAGAATGGAAAAATATAGATGAATGAATTATTGCAATTTCGCCATTACATTTTAATGACTTAGGTACCTTAAATTTTAAAAAGCATCTATATGCATACAAAAGGTTGATTATAAAGAATGAAAGAATAGGAAAGAACAAGAATAAAAGTGTGGGGCACTGAACATGAAATTTTTCTTGCAGTTCTAAATGATCACGCGACCACTTAATTAATAGTTTTGGCTCATTTTATTTCAGGCCAAAAAACTAATACGATATAATAAAAAATGTTCAAAATTTCCATTACACATCAAGTTGTAATGAACAAGCAAAATTTTGTCGATCACACACTACATTGTAATGGGTAATGAAATTTTTTTCCATTACATACTACATTGTAATGGGTAATGGAATTTTTTTCCATTACACACTACATTGTAATGGTAATGGAATTTTCTTTCCATTACACACTACATTGTAATGGGTAATGGATTTTTTTTTTTCATTACACATTATATTGTAATAGGTAATGGAAATTTTTTTCATTATACACTACATTGTAATGGGTAATGAAATTTGTTTCCATTACATACTACATTGTAATGAGTAATGGAAATTTTTTCCATTACACACTACATTGTAATGCATAATGGAAATTTTTTCCACTACACACTACATTGTAATGGGTAATGAAAATGGCAATGCATTACAAAAAGTAATGCATTACTTGCCTGAATGAGGGAGAGGCGGGGGAGAGCGGAAAGCACCGTTTCGCGTTCTTTTCCGCCATTATCAACTTTGTTATAACCGCGAAACACGTTTGGGACAATCGCGAACGTTGTTGCAAGAAAATAGCACGGAAGATCGGAGAGACAAAAGAGAGACGACGATCGAAGTTCATTTGACTCACTGGTACGACGAATATATGTTCAACGTTACTATCCGTGGTTTAAATACTATTACACGTCTTACCTTAGTCTATGATATGAACCGTCTCGCCGGTGGCTAAATATAGAGTGTGATAGAAGCAGAGAAAACTTCTATTGGGAGACGTGTCCCGCAAATTGTTGCTTCTCGTCGAATGCGCCATGAACCATGCAAAACAAGACCGGCTGACGCGTTTTTGCGCGGAGAGTTTTAATGAAATTCCTACAGAGGTCGCTCAAGGAACTTCCGGTCCTTTTTTTCTTTTTGACACTTGGATCTTTCGGTCAATCGAAAATCATCGCGCAGCTAGTGCATACGATAGAGTTATTGCACCTATAAATTATGACAGAGAAGACACACTTTCTGGAAAATAACGAGCGGAAGTGACGCCGGCGAATGAACAGTGATCTACACTTACCGACGGTCGGTAAATGACCGACGACTGGCAAATTGCCAGTTAGTCATCATTATTCATCATGTGTCGTTGTTTTATCTTACAAGAGATGGAAAACACAAGAGAGAAATGCCAGCAAATGGTAATTTAAGAAACAGTATCCGAAAGAGAGGAAACTGAATTATCGACAGAAACTAAAAATTGCGTAATTCTGTCCTTTCGTTTAAAGGGTCGTTACATTTGGAGAAATAAAGCATTTCGCGATAAGTTCTACATGAAAAATTTTTCCTTCTTTGCTTTTTATTGTCCTTTTTTTGCTTTTTTTTGTTTGCTATTTATCGTTACGATGAATGCATGGAAAATTTGTCCTTTCTTATATAGTTTTGCACGATTTGGAGTACAATGGTGGCAATTTGCCATACATTGTTCTCTTATCTCAACTTTTTGAAACTCGGTCGCTCTCTTATCTTGACTTCCCCTACGACTCCCCACTCTTTCGATTTGCTGTTCTGGGCATGCCCTCAGTCATTACTGAATCAGAGTGGGAATAAGTGACCGTAGCCTCCTCTTAAGGGGCTGCATGCAATTGGGAGGTCGAAAACAGCGATTTTTCAACAATTTTTTCTGGGAAGACGTTTTAATTTATTGAGGTAAAATTTTATATACATATTTTTGTGATTTTTAACTTCATTTTGAATTTTTTCTTTTTGAAAAATAATCTCTTTTTGAAAAGCCGCTGTAGCCGATCTCCGTGAGGTCCTCTAAAGAAAGGCGCCTTGCGGTGAGCACGAAATCTCCGGATTGGATAATCCGAAAAAAAAAAATAAAAAAGATTCCGTTAAAATAAGGTAGAATCTAATATTTAATCGAAGGAATAAGCAAAATATCTATTTTTAACAAAATTGCGGCTTCTCAAAAAAAAGTTTCGATTTTTTATGAAAGCTTTTGCCTTAAATTGTTTATAAAATGGAAAATATTTATCGGTGGAAAAAACTTTCGATCAATTACTAAAAAATATATTTATAAAGCCTGTATAAAAATTTGAGACTGATCGGTTATGCCGTTTCTGAAAAATTTTGCTCACTGACTTTAAAAACATAGTTGCGAGAAAAAGCTTTCAAAGTTTTAAAAACCCTTTACAGATAGTAATTAAGGGTTTACAAATAGGTCGATAATTTCGAAAATATTTGTCGGATTGACATAAAATTTTCGGTGTATATACTTAAAAATATGTAGGGGAGGGTGGGGCACAACGGCCCTCTTCTAAAAATAGGGATTTTTTTTTAAATCTAAAAAAAATGTGTTTGACGTTAAATTTTTTCTTCTTTTTGATAGTCCATTTTACCCTTGAGTTAGTGCATCGGCCTTGAAATGGATGAATAACTCAAATTCATCCATTTGCAGAAAAACAAAAATTTTCTGACCTAATGTTTAGGGTGGTCCATTATGCCGCAGGTATCGCGGATCGGACTAAAAATGCGCAATAAATCAAATTTATGAAAATTTGAAAGGAAAACAAAGATTTTTTTTGACCGAATTTTTTAGGGGGTGCGTTGTGCCAAACCCTCCCCTACATTACGAAAATTTAATTTAAAAAATCGATTTTTTGAAAATCCTGACATGCGTATAATCACTCAAGCACTTTTGAACTATATTCAATTGACCTCTAAAATTATAGCAAAAATATTTTTTCTTTGAATTTTTTTAAGTATGAAATTTCTGAGAGAAATCTTGCTCACCGACTATAAAGTAAGACTAGGTTATTTTTTTCAAACCCAAAACCCCACAAAATCTCTAGTTTTGTGATTATTCCAGTTCCGAATAAATGTTCAATTTGTCGAATCTGGCAAAGTGAAAAAAAAAGCAACTCAAAAGCGATAAATAGAAAAAAAAACAATCAACCTACGGTCTTGTGAATTTCGGTGGAAGAAAAAACCAAGGGGGGGTACAATTTCTCGCTACACTATTGTGACACTCGACAAGTTGTATCGGGAGGAAAATGTATTCTTATGGGGTCGTGTAGCGGTTGAATTTAGAGCCAGGAAAATTTATCGTTTCGCGCGTTGAAGGCGGATTTTTTTGCGAATGGGGCGAGGAGCGAGAAAAGGACAGAAAGCTCAGTCGAAAGGAAATAGAAGTGGGGAGTTTGAAAAAAAAGTCTTCAAATATATGGATATGAGTGTGTGGGTGTACATTTACGTGAAAAAGACGAAAACTGCAGTGACTGCCGGCGAAGGTTGTCGTTCCGGTGGCGATCCTGGCGTGGATTCAACAATTGTCTGACTACCTATCCAAAAGCTCTGTATCCCACTATCTTATATATGTCCGCCTTCTCTTTCTTCGGTGTGCAGTCGCACGCTCGTCCTCGTTTCGGGCGAGTGCGTTTTGCCATTCTTCTTTCTCGATTTTGCCTTTTCCTTACTTCCTCCTTCTCTCTTTCTCCATCTTTCTATTTTTTTTTATTTTTATTATTATTATTCTACGTCTACTTTTCCAGGATGGCCACCAGGAACGAGAAGATGTCGTCGAGACTTTGGTTCTCGCTCTTTCCGTACGTCATCATAGAGTTACTCCAGCTTTTCGAATATACATGTGTAATTATATGGGGTATTTCGAGTCAACTCAATCGTGATTTAATTATAACCAGCTCGTATTTGCTCAATGACGTTTCTTTACAATTGTACTGAAGTTGAAAAGCATCCTTTATTTTTTTTTAATATTTTTTTTCCTGAAAAAATGATTAAAACGAAGATTAGAGAAAAAATTTTAAAAGATTTTATGGAGATTGTTTATTTTTATTTTTTATAATTTCTGAAAATTCGAAAATTTTAGCGCTTTTTCATTGGGAAATAAAAAATATGTCGGCTGATAGAAAAATATCTGAAAAAATTGGGAAAGCATTATGGTTTTGGTACGTTCGTGGAAAAAATCATCAGCCAAAACTGAGAGGGTTGAATGTTAGTTTTTAGTTGTTAGTTGTTCTATATACATGTACATATGGGTTATTCCATGAGAAATCACCAAGAGTTGGAATCGATCCCAAAATTAAAAGATCCTGCAATTTCCAAGATGGTGTTTTTTTGTTTCAAAAATATAAATTTTTGAAACAAAACAATACCATCCTGAAAATTTCAGGATCTTTTAAGATCAGTCCAAGGTATTATATAAACAAAATTTATCAAAAAATGTAATGTCGATCGTGGATTTACACGATTTTTAAAAATTCAATAATTCATATTTTTGAAAAAACAAAAAAACATCTTTCTGAAAATTTCAGGCTCTTTTAAGATCAGTACAAGGTATTATATAAAAAAATGGAACCAAAAATTTAATGTTTAACTTGGATTTTCACGATCTTTGAAAATTCAAAATTCTCCAAATTCATCATTTTTGACAATTTTTTTTCAGAATATTTTTTTGTTCATAGCCCCAAGTATACTCATTAAGACGAATTCGAAACGATTTTTCGTAACTATAATAGTTTCCGAGATATTTAAGAAATAAACTTGAAAGATTTGAAAAATTGTGAAATTTTGCATTTTTGATAACTTAAAAAAAAAAATTAATTTTTTTTCTTTAGTAGAACTTCGTTTTGTTAAAAACGAAAACTTCTGATCAAATTTCATCGAAATTGAAAGGGGTCGATTCCAACTCTTGGTCGATTTGACATGGAATGACCCATATACATATGTGTATGTGTAGAAAAATGCGGTGAATTTTGCGCAGCTCGAAATCGGTCGGAAGTCGGTCGGTGGGCCAAAAATTTACCTCGAATATCCAAACTGGCGCCAGTATAAGCGAGACCCAGAGCCAACTCATTCCTTTCTCTCTCAGACTCGCTCTCTCTTTTCCTCGTTGCATCGTTTTATTCCGGAAGTAGTAACGGAGAATCGCAAACTCGAGGACAATGACTATACGTGTTTACGCGTATTCAATCGTCCTGCCATGCAAGATATATGAGACCAAATCCTGAGATAAAGAAATAAAGATTTAATCGAGGAATTGATGCTAAATGATTATCAGAAAATAGAAAAAGTCTTGGAATTCGTCGAATCCTCATTTTTGACTTTCCTTGTTTTTTGACTTTATTCACTTTTTACTCTCCAAGCGCTGATTCCAGTCCACAGATTCCGACTTTGATTTTTTTTTTAACAGACCAGGGATATTAACCCCTTAACAGCTGAGTTTTTTTGGAGCGTTTGGCAAAGTTCGTACATGGTGAATCTGAATTCATGGGTATCCAATGTGAGAAAAAAATTATTTTAGAATTTTTCTACCCTCAGAAACTACCCCCAAATAAAAAAAAACCACCCCAATCACTTGCAAATATCTTAATTTTATTTCCCATCGTTCATTTCTGCCAGAAATTGAGGAAAAGTCATTCTAGAACACGCAGTGGGATTCTGAAGAACTTACGAATCAATCAACCCTTATGAACTACCCCTCAATTGAGAGAAATTGACCCCTCGAGGGATACAATGTTATCATCGCATTTTCTGTTATTTTATCCTGATCTGAATCGAAATATGAGTGTTCCAGAACTGAACATCAATGGAAGTGCACTTTTTGGGCGTATCATCACCATTTCTAGGGGTGGTTTTCGATGTTTCGTTACTGTTAGGAGTAGTTTTTGAATCGGATGTTCTTGATACACATTTTCCATACGTTTTCGAAAATATATTTGAACTGAACATCAATGGAAGTTCACTTTTGGGCGTATCGCCATTTGTAGGGGTGGTTTTCGATGTTTCGTTATTGTTAGGGGTAGTTTTTAAATCGGATGTTGTTGATACACATTTTCCATGCGTTTTCGAAAATATATATGAACTGAACATCAATGGAAGTTCACTTTTGGGCGTAACGTCATTTGTAGGGGTGGTTTTCGATGTTTCGTTATTGTTAGGGGTAGTTTTTAAATCGGATGTTGTTGATACACATTTTCCATGCGTTTTCGAAAATATATATGAACTGAACATCAATAGAAGTTCACTTTTGGGCGTAACGTCATTTGTAGGGGTGGTTTTCGATGTTTCGTTACTGTTAGGGGTAGTTTTTGAATCGGATGTTCTTGATACACATTTCCTATGCGTTTTCGAAAATATATATGAACTGAACATCAATGGAAGTTCACTTTTGGGCGTATCGCCATTTGTAGGGGTGGTTTTCGATGTTTCGTTACTGTTAGGGGTAGTTTTTGAATCGGATGTTCTTGATACACATTTTCCATGCTTTTTCAAAAATATATATGAACTGAACATCAATGGAAGTTCACTTTTGGGCGTATCGCCATTTGTAGGGGTGGTTTTCGATGTTTCGTTACTGTTGGGGGTAGTTTGGGCTTTTCTTTGGCTTCCTTTTGTGCAACAAACGTCAGCGACAGCCGGCAAGTTGAATAACGCTACGGCAGAACAGCTTTTGCAGAAGAGCTTTTGCCCGAAGAGCTTCGAGAAACAGCGGGTTTGCTACATCGTTGTGTATGCAAACTCACAGCGAAAATTCGAGTTTGCGCGCACACTTGCTATTGGAATACGAGATTTTCCCCGATTTTGAGCCGAGAGAATCTTATTATCACAAATAGAACGCTGACTAGTCGTCTATAGACGGTAAATACGTTGCTGAAACCTTCGATTCTATCCTGGAATTGCTCACCTGCAACATCACAAAATGGCCGTTGCACACTTTGGAAGGAAAATATATCTATCGCAGAAAATCAAGTTAGGGCGGTGGAGGCGGACCGGAAAATATGGGAAGTAAATTTTGTAAGAAACTATATTATTTGCAGGGGAATAGATTTAAGGTGGTATTCTGATCTAGAGACATACATTTTGGACATTTTGTCGAACTCGATAAAAAACAAAAAAAAAATTTTACCAGTCATTTTTTTTAGAACATATTTATTAATATTTTAACAATGAATAAAAAACTTTCCGAGCAAAAAATGAAAATTAAATAAGGTATAAGCTCTCAAAGCTGAGTAAAATAGCTATAACTGTGTAAATTATTGGAATTTAAAAACTTCCTTTTGAGGATATATTCTTAAAGGGCTAAACTTTAAGAAAATGGAAAAAAATGTTTTTTTTCGCCATTCTAGATCAGAATACCTCCTGAAAGTTACGCTTCGACGTGACGGGCGTAGTTGCTATTCCACTAGGATAGTTATAACTCCGTAAATTATTGGAATTTAGAATTTTTTTTTCGAGGATATATTCTTAAAGGTCTAACTTTAAGAATAGGCAAAAAAATCAATTTTTCCTAATTTCTAGATCAGAATACCTCCTCAAAATTACGCTCCAACGTGACGGGCATAGTTGCTACGTCACTAAAATAGCTATAACTCCGTAAATAATAATCTTCTAATAAAAAGTTCATGGGATCGAGATATTGAAATATCGAATCTTTGAAGCCTCTTTATTCGTGCTGTGAAATTGGCTCTTACACACGAGAATTTCGAATTATCCGAGTTCCGCTGTCAGTTTGACAGTTGCGCGTATACGCGTGCGGTTATACGCTACTGTCGGAATGAAACATACATATTTTTATTTGTATGCATAGATTTGTATGGAGCTCGACGGGTCGATGATGACGTGGTTTTCATAAATTTCTTTAAATTTTAGTATCCAGGTCGACGATGCTGATGTTATCGAAGTTTTTAATGTCCAGATCGATGCCTCCATGGTTTTCTATTCACAGGCTTCAAACCTTGAAACGACGAAAAAAAACTTTTTCGTGGAATGGAATGGAATGGATTGAAATAGAATGGAATTTTATATTCAAAACACAGGTTTCAAATCTTGAAACGACGAAAAAAAACTTTTTCATGGAATGGAATGGAATAGAATTTTCGTTTCAAAACACAAGCTTCAAATCTTGAAATGACGAAAAAAAAACTTTTTCGTGGAATGGAATGGAATGGATTGGAATGGAATGGAATTTTCGATTCAAAACGCACGCTTCAAACCTTGAACCGACGAAAAAAAAACTTTTTCGTGGAACGGAATGGAATGGATTGGAATGGAATTTTCGATTCAAAACACAGGCTTCGAACCTTGAAACGACGAAAAAAAACTTTTTCGTGGAATGGAATGGAATGGATTGGAATAGAATGGAATTTTCTATTCAAAACACAGGCTTCAAATCTTAAAACGACGCGAAAAAACTTTTTCGTGGAATGCAATGGAATTTTCGATTCAAAACACAGGCTCTAAATCTTGAAACGACGAAAAAAAACTTTTTCGTGGAATGGAATGGAATGAAATTTTCGACTCAAAACACAGGCTACAAATCTTGAAACGACGAAAAAAAACTTTTTCGTGGAATGGAATGGAATGGAATTTTCGATTTAAAACACAGGCTTCAAACCTTGAAACGGCGAAGAAATTTTTTTTCGTGGAATGGAATGGAATTGAATTTTCGATTCAAAACACAGGCTTCAAATCTTAAAACGACGAAAAAAAACTTTTTCGTGGAATGGAATGGAATGGATTGGAATGGAATGGAATTTTCGATTCGAAACACAGGCTTCAAACCTTGAAACCTTGAAACAACTGACACTGTTTTTACCTCAAAACTATGAATTTATGGATAAAAAAAATTGTTTAACTAAGAACAGACGAAATTCTATAAATGTTCTATACGAGTTCTCCAACGTGTTCTCTTCCTCATGTACAACTGGCATTGTTTTTACCTGAAAATTATGAATTTATTGATAAAAAAAAATTGTTTAGTCAAGAACTCGTCGAAATATTTAGAATTTCGTCTGTTCTTAGCTCCAAGTACGACCGAAAAATTCCGGTCGACAAATCCGCTAGGGTTCGAGGCACGCATTTTTTCTAGGGTATGAATTTGAAAGTTGCTACTCGGAGATTTTTAAAGTCGCACATTACATATCCGAGCTTAACATTGAGAAATATATATTTTGATTCCTAAATATTTAAGCAATTAATAAATTTCAGACCATATTCAAGGTCGAAGCTCTGCAGCGCTGACGGGCAGCCGCTCGCGCGCGTGAGCGCGCGTTTGCGTTCCCTAGTTGGAATTAAAAAATGTCCTCTCGAGGATATATCCTTAAAGGGCTAAACTATAAGAATATGAAGTAAAAAATTGATTTTTTTCGAAATTCTGGATCAGAATACTGCCTTAAAGATTATTTTTTCTCCTGATAATGATTGGGTCTTCGTTGATTTAGATTCGATTCGATGACGTTAAAAAAGAAGAATCGATTTTTACAAAACGTATAATATTTCTCGAAATGCGCTGAGTTCCGAGAAAATCCGCCTTGAATTCAAATTAACAATTAATCCCAAACAAATTTCGCTTGATTCGAATAAAATGCCTGGAATCTTTTTTTGTCCTGTCTGGCGAGGATCTCGGTATCACTGAAGAGAAAAAAAAATAATTTAACGCGAGTATCTCCATTTTCGTGCTATACGTTCAACGAGAGGGGAATTTTTTTAAATAATTTCACGGCACTCGACAGCGTACTCGGTGGTTTATCATACAAATGCGTTTTACAAGAAACGACAGTGAGGTGGAGATAAAAACGGCAACGGGGAGATGAGAGACGGAGAAGGAGAGAGAGTAAAGTGAGATCCGAAAAACTTTTGTTTTCCGGACGCGAGGAAATTACTCGGATCTCACGGTCTAATGACCGAACGCTCGGGCAACGATACCCGCAAACACGCAAGTTAAAATTATAACACGATGGAAGGGGAGGAGAGAGAAAAAAGAGCGAAGCGTATAAAAGTATGTCCGTCGAGGATGAGTCCGATGAAAAGCGCGAAAGAAGGAACGAGGAAAGAAATAGTCGTTTTTCTGCCATATAGTTACGATATGGCATGATATAGCTACTATCTACGATAGTATATGCACGTTTTATTTATGGATACAAATACGGGGTTTTCCGAGTCAGCTTGACACAAACTTTACCCTCACTGCAAGAAAACAAAGTACGAAAATTTGTTGACTATTAACAAATGTAAAGTTCAATATGGCGAAATCAATTATTTTGTAACAGTCAATAAATGAATATTTTTTAACAATTAATACATTATTTTGACAGAAATAAAATATTTCTTAACGACTAAGAAATTTTGTAACAGTTAAGGAAAATTTAAGTAAAAGTGCAAACTAAATATATTTCTTTACTACAAATAATCTGTTTTTTCAGTGCTCGAACTCTCGGATTTGATTTATGATTTTTTACTATAATTTTACTCATGCGAAAAACCCAAATTTGTTCTGGTTTTTTGTACTATAAATTCCGAAAGTTTAGCTGAAGAAAAATGACAATTTCCTTTAACCAGAAATTCGAAGTCCCTGCCCCAATATCTAGTGAATAATTTCTTGAATAATGAAATTAATTTGCAGTAAACATTTACCGAGTATTACTGGGGCTTTTTAATTGTTCGTTACAGCAATAAATTTATCGATTTTCCTTTGATTTTTACGGAACATTCGAAACTTCAAATACATGATTTTTTTTATCTGCCAAATCAAGCTTTTGTTGTCCAAAAAAAAATTGACTATAGAAAATCCTCAAAAGCTCATCTATCATTTCACATGGGAAATTGAGAAATGAGCCATAGTTACCAAATTTTATTCTTCCTATTCTTGAAAGCTTTTTTTCATACAGTTGGATTGGAAAAATGGAGAAAAGTGTTATTAAAATGGTGCTACAATAGTAGTAGCATTTTAACAAAATTTTGGGAAACTTGTTGGAAGTTAACCTCGTTTTTTAGAAGGCCAAAAAAGCAAATTTTTAATATTTTTTTCTCAGCTCCTTAATCAGGTATGGCTATAAAACTATTTTTACAATATTGTTTCATCCTTCGAAAATACAAACAAAAAATTTTTTTTCTTTTATTTTTTGAATAATTTATAGAAAGCGCCTAAGTCGAAAATGTTTTGTCCCATGGCTGAATGTTAATTTCAGGATTGGAAAGTCCGAAACAAAAAAATTAAGAAGCATTTTAAAGAGGAAGGTTTCTTACACAACAACTTACCACCGTTGATTAAAAATCGACAAAAAAAGCGGCGGATGTTTGAAATAAAATTAAAAAATTAAATTTTTTACAATTTATTTCAAACATCCGCATTTTTTTTAAAAATCGATATTTCATTAACGGTGGTAAATTGTTGTGTAACAAACCTTCCTTTCTAAAATGCTTCTTTATTTTTTTGTTTCAGATTTGCCAATGCTCAGATTAACTGTCGGCCATGGGACAAGACATTTTTGAAGACTCAACCTTTGGTGCCCTCTATAAACAATTCAAAAAATCGAAATAGAAAATACATTTTTTTTGTATTTTCGAAGGACGAAACAATGTTGTAAAAACAGTTTTATAGCCATATCTGATAAAGGAGCTGAGTACAAAAATTTAAAAAATTTACTTTTTTTTGCCTTCTAAAGTAGACCTTAATAAAAAAATTCAATTGATACGATCTTCGTTAATCATTTTCTAGGTATCAAAATATTTTCTCATTCTTTTGAATATGACAGAATTTAAAAAAAGCTCGTCGTAGAGAAAATGGAATTTTTTTGTTGTTGTTTACAAATTGCCACTCAAAATTGTGGGCTTTTGAAGAAAACTTCAGATTTTTTCTTTGTATTTGTTCTAGGTCCAAAAATTATTTTGTAAAGGGTGCTGGTAAAAATCTTAGCTTTGGGACAATCGTAGAAAATGGGGGATTAAACGTTGGTTGAGTTGGCTTGAAGTACCCCATATTATAAGTATGTATAGCAGCGATGATAGAAACGGTCGGGACATCGCAGCCCGGAATACTAAAGTATGAATTCTGCGCGGGGCATTCTCTCGTCGTCGAGTCTCGGCCAGACGCATTAGTCGCGGTGCAAAAATGTCCTCTTTTTCTCGCTCCGACCACTGCACCTCCCCCCCCTCCCCCAACCCCGCAGCCCCCACACCCACACACCTACTCTTCTCATCCTATCATAGCCGTCTTTTTTATCCAGCCCGTTGGACGCCACATAATCAGACGAGGTAGGGGGAGTGTAATTGCCAAGTCGAAAAATTTATTTTCACACATATATACTGATCGCCGTCGAGTTCTTTTTCCATGACGCGTAAATTTTTCTCGCACGAGAATTTCATACTCGTTCCAACTCATCCGATGAATCATCAAATATAAGTAAAATATTTAGTCATTCATAATTTTATCAAATAACTCGAAAATTGGAAAATTCTTCGCATTTTCTGATTCAATTACTTGATTGAATTAATTGAATGAATAATTGATCGATTGATTGATTGATTAATTAATTGAAATTTCGATATAAAATTATAAAATATATTGAAGTTGAGTTCTTTTTCGAATTATCCAATAAATCTTCAAGTACAACGTACAAGTCAAATATTTAGTCATTTTTATCAAATAACTCGAAAATTATAAAATTCTTCTCTATTCTCTTTTCATTTTCTAATTCAATTGTTCGATTTGATTTTTCGAGAAAATAAATTTCGAACACGGTTATTAAGTTCCAATTGCTGATTTTGTTGGATGGTCAAGTATAAAATGTGTATTTCTACAATTTTCAGTTTGCGTAAAGATTATGTAATACTGGTTCTTTTGAAAACCAGCATGACTTTGGACCTTGAAGTCTCACGTCTGCTTGTAACGTTCGATCACCAATATCGGAAATACTTGTGTGAATTTTCTGTCAATTTTTTCGGTAACCGATTATTCGTGGCCAGTTGTTTATTTACGAATATTTTCCAAACATGTATTTAAAAATTAACTCTCATATCAATGATTCTAAACTTTTCGATGAAAATATTACCATTTTCGGGCAAATTTTGAAAAGCAGTAAAAAAAAATTGTGAGTCAACGAGTTAACGCAGTCAGGAGACCGAAAAAGAGCGATTAATTGTTCAAGAATTTTTTCTGGAAAGACATTTCAATTTATTAACGTGAAAATTTATATACATATTTCTGCAACTTTTAAATTTATTTTGAAATTTTTCTTTTTAAAAAATAACGATTTTAGAAGCCTCTACAGCCGATTTCCGGGAGATCCTTTAAAAAAGATGTCATGCGGTGAGCACGATATCTCTGGATTGGATCATCCAAAATAAAAAAATTAAAAAGATTTCATTAATATAAAGTGTAATCAGGAATCTAATCGAAGAGATAAGCAAAATATTTATGTTTAAAAAGATGGCGGCTTCAAAAAAAAAAAAATTCGTTTTTTGATGAAAATGTTTACCTTAAATTGTTTATAAAATGGAAAATATTTATCGATAAAAAAATCTTTGATCAATTACTAAAAAATATATTTATAAAGCTTGTGTAAAAAGTTGAGACCGATCGGTTATGTAGTTTCTGAGAAATCTTGCCCTCCGGCTCTAAAAGTACACTTTTGAGAACCGACTCTAAAAACACACTTTATACATAGTAATCACGGGTTTGCAAATATTTTCGATACTTAATAGTACATTATGATACGAGTCAGAAAAAGTTTTTCGTACGAGTGTCATACAAAATTTTATTGCACGAGGGCGTAAAATGGGTATTTTACGTACGGGGTACGTAATCGATCGATTTTCAAAAAATCGATTTTTTGAAAGTCCTGAGTGCGTGTAAATCCTCAAGAGGTTCGTTTGAGAGTTGCGTATAAAATTCATATTTCTATAATTTTTTGTTTAAAAAAAAAAATGTATATATCTCTGCGAGGATTCATGGCAAACGGAAGGGACTTCGTTTAATATGACATCTGGCGAATACTCTCGGCAGAAAGAATGAACTTCGAACGTTCGGTTCGTTCGGTGTGTGCGCGGGTGTGTGTATGTCAGGGAAAAGAGAGGGTATGAGGCGGTTGTGCGTGATGCCGTTATGATATTTGCGATGCATATTAAATGCATCGGAAGCGAAGTCGCATAGTTTGCATGAATCATAGCAATTATTCGTTTCTGACGTCTCTTCGTGCTCACTCCAATGCGCTACACACACACACGCACACACTGACATACACTCCAGCAATGTATATGGTATGTTGGCGTCGCGACGACTCGACGTCGACGACGACGTTCCTCCATTTTCAGGATTCCGTTCTCGGACAGGAAGAGACTTTAATTTTTTTTTCACTCTAACGACTCTGTCACTTTTCTCTCTTTATATACTTCAATATGCATTAAAGGTTGGAAATATAGTCAACCACGAGTAAAAAAAAATGAACTGGGACGATATATGTATACGGCCAAGTTCATCCTTTGTCCAACGAAACGGAATCAATTTTTTTTACCCATGCCAATTTTCATTTATGCCCTTAATATTGATAAAATATTCGATTTGAAAAGCGATACAAGAAATTAATGTTAATAATGGAAAACGTAAACTGCCAAATTTTGATTACAGAAATGTCTTGATGAAAAATCATAAACCTTTGTTTAAACAAAAATTCCCACATTTTGTTACATTAGAAAAATTTCAAAAATTGATAAACAACAAAAATAACGCTGTGCAGATATTTTGGTACTGAAATCAAATCATATTGTCAATTTTGCTTCCTTATGATGAAAGGTAACGATAAGCTTTTGATTTTCGTGGCAGAGTAGTTTCAAAATTTTCCAAAATTTCGAAAAATCGTGCATAGACAAAATGTCTGGATGTGTTGGAATTTAGGGACGGATAATATCGTGAGGTTTCGATTATTTCAACCTCTTACGATCTCGGCCAACCTCAGACGTATAAAAATCGTGTTTTAAAAATAATTTCACCTCGTTCTCATGAGTATTTCATTTTTCTCACTGTATATTTTAATTAAATAGGTCTAAAACTGGGTCTGTAAGTTTTCCCTTAACAACATAATCGTCTTAATGTGTATTAAAATTTAGTTTTAGAAAAAAACAAAAAACAGCTGCTATGAAAAATCTAAAAAATTTTTTTTTTTTATTTGTAACTTTTCTGCCTGAAAGTTTTCCCTCAAATGAACATAATTTTCTTAAAGCGCATTAAATTTTAGTTTTTGGAAAAAACATAAAAAAACGGGTTGTATAAAAAATCTAAAAAAAGGAGGAAGTGATGTTTGGCTCAACTACAATGGCGGGAAAAATAATAAACTTGATTTAAGGGGGTAAGGATCAAAAGTGCGTCGAGTTACCTCGAAACAACCCATATATAATGTCAAGTAGTTACGATCGGGGTGTACAGAGTATGTAGTCAGAGTAGGGCGAGAAAGCAAGGCAGAGTGAGAGTACACAGAAACGAGGGGTCGATACGAGTGCCGGAAACTCTCAGTGTGAGCTACGAGAGGGAAAGTGAGAGAGAAAGAGGGATGGAGAGAAAAAGAGCCAAAGGGGGTGTTGGCTCCACTCGTAATTTCATTCCGCCAATTAGCATAGTGCCCCTGATTAAAAACGCTCCAAGGTAGGGAGCAGGGCGCGCGCGGCCAAGATACTCGAAGTGAACGTACGAAATAAAAAATCAACAAAGTTCCAAGGCAGCCTTAACTACTGATATATATATATTCATTTGAACGCAATCAATTTTGCTTTGGCAAAGGACACTTTTCACGACTTTATTCTTTTTTTTGCTAATTTCTCCCTTTCACGATTGTAATCATGGGAAATGGTACCGATGAAAATTGTAATATTTTTTTTCAACCCTATAACGGCTGGTGGGACACATAAGACCCACCTACTTTGAAAACGCAGAACTTTCATGGAAATGAACATATCGACATTGTTAAGGTTGCATTTTGAAGATGAAAGATGCATCTGATGATGGAAAATTCGGCGAACGCAAGCGGGTTGCACCCCTTCAGTCTCACACCCTGTCAAAAAGTGCGAACATTGCGAAAAAATGAGCATAACTTTCAGGCAAAATTTTTTGTAGAGTCCCGATCTCGAATGTGTGCTTTGAAATAACGTCGAAAATTTGTAGCAAGAATATCCAATTGGAAAACTACCCCAGTAACGAAACGTCGAAATCCACCCCTACAAATATGGTGATACACCCAAAAGTGAACTTCCATTGATGTTCGGTTCATATATATTTTCGAAAACGCATGGAAAATGTGTATGAAGAACATCCAATTGGAAAACTGCCCCTAACAGTAACGAAACATCGAAAACCACCCCTAGAAATAGTGATGCGTCCAAAAGTGTACTTCCATTGATGTTGAGTTCTGAAACACTCACATTTCAATTCAGATTAGGATAAAATAACAGAAAATGCGATAATAACATTTTATCCCTTGAGGGGTCAATCTCCCTCGATTGAGGGGTAGTTCATAAGGGTTGATTGATTCGTAAGTTCTTCAGAATCCCACTGCGTGTTCTGGAAGGACTTTTCCTCAATTTCTGGCAGAAATTAAAGGTGGGAAATAAAATTAAGAAGGTTTCAAGTGATTGGGGTGTTTTTTTTACTTGGGGGTAGTTTCTGAGGGTAGAAAAATTCTTAAATAATTTTCTTTCTGGGTACCCATGAATTCAGATTCACCATGTACGAACTTTGCCAAACGCTCTAAAAAAAACTCAGGATCAGCTGTTAAGGGGTTAAACTGTTTTTCCGGCAATTTTGAAAACCTCGAAATCTTAACTTGTACGGATACGAACTTTCTCATTCAAGCGTTATGACGTTTTTCTATATTAATGACAGAACTTCAGAGTGAAGCTAATTATAGTTTCATTAATTATAATTATATAATTATAAGTTTCAGTAATTATAGTTCTCATTAGGAAAGCTCTGATAACGTTCGATTTTAGTCCTCGCTAAAAGCATGGCTTCCTTAGCTCTGAGCAGCAATATTCAAGCCTGAAATCCTTTAAAGAGGCCCTCTAGTTATTCTAATTTAGCGACGAATTCGAATTTACGACGAGTCTATCAGAAACTCGTACACGAAAGACTCCCATTTCGTGCTCTCTCGTCTCTGTCTCGTCTGTTCGCGATCGTCTTATTCGTGAATAAGGGCGATGTAGAGAGGACTATATATGTTATACGTGAGGTATATTAGCTCGCTTTCAAATTTAGTGCAGAGGCAGTTTCGTGGCAATTCGACACACTGAATCGAGGCCAAATGAGTCCGGAAAATAAATGGAATCATGGCAGATGAAAGATGTTTCAGAGAAGAAGAAGGAAATCAAGACACCGGTGAATATACAGAAAGAAATTCGCACAATGATGAAAATAATTTCTATCGGAGCTCATCCCGTATATTCGGAAGCTCTCATCGACGTCGTTAACTGACTGATCCATGACAACTCTCCTTTAATTGACCCGTTGAAATCTCTGTTGCAAATTCCCACGGTTACTCTTGATTCACGACCTCCCCTTCGGTTCCTTGCTTTCACTATCAAAGTTCTACCAATAGCAGGCATTTCTGATAGATGTACGTTGAATTACATAAATTTGAAGAGAGAAAATTGTGTTGCTCATCATAGCGTTTATTTTTAAATCAACTTTGGCTGCTCTGTGACTTGGAGGGGACTATTAAGGCGGTTTTCTGGTCTTGAGACATCCATTTTGAGCATTTTGTCGAACTTAAAAGAGATTTTTGAAAATTTCTATTCAGAAAAACATATCTCGGATGTGCAAGAAATTTTGATAGCGTAGAAACCTATTGCTGTTATTTTAAAGAATCAGTCATATATGCATGAAGACTGCAGATCATTGTGGAGCAAGAGCAAGAGAGAGACAGTGACGAGGATGCTTCTTCCGCAAACTGGAGAACGCCTCGGGGGGCAAATCGCACAGGGCGACACGTCGTTATCTCTAATTTCCACCCGACTGTCGACGCTGCATCCCTTCGGTAGTTTCCAACGTGTTCGCTTCCACCCGCTCCCATCCAACCGCTCTTCGAGGTACACAGCACCTTTCCCACCTTCATAGACCTTGTAGTGTCCCCCCTTGTCGATCTAGCCAGTCATCCCCGTCTCTCTGCTTCTAAACTAAAGGTTTCTGTCTGTATATATACTCCCGTATATACATATATTGTACCTACGATATGTAATCTATAGTCAAGCCGCAGACATTTCCATGATCGAGTCTTCGGGTACTATTAGCAATTACGTATAATCGCGCTCGACCGATCGTCTAATAGGCCAGAGAATATCATTGTCAGGAACTCGAGGTATCCTCTCTCTCTCTGCTTTATGGCTTCCAGTTAAGGCCGACTTTGTGGTTCATTCATATCAAGATTTGAGGGGTGATTTAGTATTTTTACTTGGTGGGACACATACCTCCTTTGAAAACGCAGAATTTTCATGGAAATGAACATATCGACATTGTTAAGGTTGCATTTTGAAGATGAAACATAAATCTAATCATGAAAAATTCGGCAAACGCAAGGGTTGCACCCCTTCAGTCTCACACCCTGTAAAAAAGTGCGAAAATTGCGAAAAAATGAGAAATGAGCATAACTTTCAGACGAAGTCTGTTTAGAGGCGCGATCTCAAGTGTGTGCTTTGAAATAACATCGAAAATTTGTAGCAAGAATATTCAATTGGAAAACTACCCCTAACGGTAACGAAACATCGAAAACCACCCCTCCAAATGGTGATACGCCCAAAAGTCAACTTCCATTGATGTTAAGTTCTGGAACACTCATATTTCGATTCAGATCATGATAAAATAACAGAAAATGCGATAATAAAATTTTATCTCTTGAGGGGTCAATTTAGCTCCATTAAGGGGTAGTTCATAAAGGTTGATTGATTCCTAACTTCTTCAGAATCCGACTACGTGTTCTGGAATGACTTTTCCACAATTGCTGGCAGAAATGAACGATGGGAAATAAAATTAAGATGTTTTCAAGTGATTGGGGTGGTTTTTTTTTTTGAGGGTAGTTTCTGAGGGTAGGAAAATTCTCAAATAATTTTTTTTCTTACATTGGGTACCAAATGATTTTTTTTCGACCCAGTATGCACTTTTGTACGTGACCTTTTTTTTGGCCTTTTTCGACCATCGCGAATTGGACGCACAGCTTGAGGACATGTTCTTTACTTTTTTATCTACGGTACATTTAAACGAGTTAGGAGACGCTCCATTTTCGTTTTCTAGAAATTTTCGTACGATTTTTTCTCGCAAAGTTATTTTACTTTTGGCTAAAAAAGACCAATTTTGAAAGATGCAACGTGACTCAAAAACTACATAGAGCTTAAGGGACAATGTCAATTATGAAAAAAGTAGCGTACGTATGCACGGAGTTGCCTGGAATTATTTCAGAATTTTCCTATGAATTTTTTTTTTTAATAATTTTCGCTCGAAACTCTGATGATGGCGTCCCAGCGAAAAATTGTATCTGATTGAAATTTCCGTACTTCGTGATACAATAAAAATCTGAAAAAATGCAGCAACATTTGGCATGCTATAAACACCAATTATCAATGATAATGTTGCTCAAAAGTTATTAATACATTTTTTAAGCAATTATTTAAAATATTTGTTAATGACTTTTGGGCAATATTATTATTGATGAACAATGATCAATAATAATTATTCATCGTTGTTGTTTATAGCATGCCAATTGTTGCTGAGTTTTTTCAGATTTTTATTCTATCACGAAGTACGGAAATTCCAAACAGATACAATTTTTCGCTGGGACTTCACAATCAGTTTCGAGCGAAAATAGTAAAAAAAAAATTTCATAGGAAAATTCTGAAATAATTCCAGGCAATTCCGTGCATAAGTACCCTTCTTTTTTCATACTTGATATTTTCTCTTAACCTCTATAGTTTTTGAGTTACGTTGTATCTTTCAAAATTTGTCTTTTTTAGGCAAAAATAAAATAACTTTGCTAGAAAAAATCGTACGAAAATGTTTAGAGAACAAAAATGGAGCTCCTGCTAACTCTTTTAAATATACCATAGAAAAAAAAGTTTTTAAAAAATGACCTCAATAGCAGTGCGCCTAATTCGCGATGGTCGAAAAACGGCCAAAAAACGGTCACGTACAAAAGTGCATACCGGATCGAAAAAAAATCATAAAACATATTTTCAAAACCCGAAACAAAGCTGAAGTTCTTTCGGTAAGAACGCTTTTTAATAAATTCGATTATCCTTTCTTTTGACCGAGTTATGCAACTTCTAGTGCGGTAAGAAATATCGATTGGTGTATCCAAACTTTTGAGTGTAGGTATGTCTTTTTTTTGTAGGTGGGCCATACAGGTTACCATAGTTTTCCATACATCCGCCTGAATGATCCTCGGATAGATGGAAGGGAGGGAATGATGTAGAAACGCAGAAATCACGTCGATCGTCTCGCGTAATTAGTACCCTGATTCAGACGAGAAGAGCGCTTGCACAGATACGAAAGATGGTTGTATACGGACGGGGCGGAGAATATAGGGGCAAATTCGAGTTGAGAGGATCCCATGTGTTTGTACCTTTGGCTCGTTCACCTATATATGAACGATATTTCACACATACACATGGAGGTACATAGTAAATTCCACACCGCAGATCTGATTCCAGCGACGTTAGCCCCTTCACTTATCTCTCCCTCTCCCTCTCTCTCTCTCTCTCTCTCTCTCTCTCTCTCTCTCTCTCTCTCTCTCTCTCTCTCTCTCTCTCTCTCTCGCGTTCCATTTCGAGTTCTGTCTGTGCGCATTCACGGCGCTAACGGGTTGCCCTATTTGCAAATTGGTTTTCCCACTGCCGACTATATATCCCGCGATAAACGCGATTCCCCGCCCCCCTCACTTTGCCCCCCACCCCCTCCCCCAACACTCCAACTCTTCCCACCTTGCCAGCAGCGCGCGTCGGCCAGTTATACGTCCGACGAACGAACGACGTGAGCGTTTGCCTGATTGAAACGGGAATGCCGACGGGCAGTAGAGCGATCTAGGAGACCCTATATATGTACCAACGTAGCAGTTACTGCATTAGCCAAGCATAGGGCATTCGACGCGAAATGAGAATTCCGCAAATGATTCCACACCGTAAAGGAACATTTTCCTGTAATTGTCAGTTTTATCGCAATGTCCGCGAGTTGGAATCCGCAAAGATGTCGTTTTATATTTTACTGCCAAGTTTTTTGTCCTTATGGATTGAGGTGCATAGTCAAATAGGATGGCTCTCTAAATTCAATAAAATTGGGGTCGACTGAATTTTATGATAAAATACCAAAAAAGGAAATTATATTTTTGAGCCGTAGTGAAGGTTTTAGTGAAGATGACCCTTTCTTTTTTCAAAGGATATGCATCCATAATTGTTTCAGGAGGGTTTTTTGAAGCCAAAAACTTGGGTTTCGGGAGTTTGAACGCTCGAAACTCTTGAAAGGGCAAAAAACGATTTATTTGACTTGGAGCAGCCCATATATACGGTTGTGTTCATGGTAACTGCATCTATGCAGCCAATTCTCTCTTACACGTTTCTCGTGCTTCAGCCAAGATGATCGAACGCGACAAAACGAGAGATACGGGCGAAATTTATCTCCCAACGCGTATCGTTGTCGATCATGTACAGTGCTGCCCCCTTCCCGCGTTATTCCGTTCAAACCGTACATTTGTCGAACGAGAATGACACGGGGAGTCTGTTTTGTTGATTCCGCGTCTGTAATCTGATTGATCGTGCATTTCACGTTCAATCAGATAACGAAGCTTTTTCGTCAAATCTCGTTTTCAATAGTCCATTTTGATTTGGCAAAATTGGGGAACGAGAAAAACGAGACAAAAGAGAAAAAAGATGACCTTAACGATTGATACAAAATAACTGGAACATAAAATGTTTGGAGCATGTTTGCTTCCTCGTAGAGGAAGACTTTGAAATTTCCAAAAAAATAGCTTTTCCTCTGGCTTCTCCAAATTAGGCGATATCAGGTTTAAAAAAATTACTCTGATAGTTTGAGCGATAAGGATGGTATTGTAGTTCACGAAAATCACTAACGGGGTTTGTGATTTATAAAATATTAAATTTTTTGAAAGAAGCACTTGAACAAAAAACGTGCGCATATGAGGCATTCCACGTCAAGTCAGCCACCCCATTTTTTGAAATCGCCAAAAATCGCATGCAAATTTTTAGAAAGTGGTTCCAACTGTCAAGAAAATTTGTGATTTTTTTCAGATTTTGAAATTACATTTTTTAGCCAGAAAAAAATACAAAAAATTTCTTTGTCCCATTTTGTAACTCGAAAATTATTCATCACATACAAAAAAGGTACAACATGAAGTTTAGGATTTTTAACGTGCTTTTCACTGAAATTTTTTAAAAACTCCTCCGAAAGCTCTATATGCCATTTTCGGAGCAAATAATGTTTTGATATTTTTTCTCAGAATTGACATCTTCGATTCATCTGTAATTTCAACAGTTACAGAGTTTACAGAGTTTACAGAGTATAAAAAAATTGGCGTAGTGGAGAATCCATTATTTCAAATGCATTTTTATTGATACAATCTATCATTATAGAGTGATTTAACGAAATAGTTTAGATATTGATATTTTATCATTATTAATCGTAGACAGAGAAAAATAATAAAATAATCTCGTATTGATACTGCGAAGACGATTCCAGAAACAAAGCAGTTTCATTGCTTCATTTCCAAAAATCATGCCCAAATCGAACTAAAAACGTACTCATTGGCCATAGAAACATCGCTGTATCCAAAGAGGGTAAATTAATTATTTTTTGCAATTGAGAGACGTGAGTAGCCTTTGACTTTTATTTGAATAGACTTTATCGGTGTATATAGGTCCATTGATAAAGTTTATTAAAATGTACAAAAAGATATTTAAAAAAATGAAAATGAGAAAGGTTAAAAAAATTGAAAAAGTACAATAAATAAACAAAAATGCGGGCTTTAGAAAATATCTATAGATAGTCTCAACCCTGTTAATGCACAGAGAAATTTGTATATTCGTTTGGGATGAAAAATGCATGGGAAGGAATGGACTCTCCACTGAGCGAATTTTTTTATAGTCTGTAAATATATCAAGTAAAAAACTGTTAAAATTACAGACAAATCGAAGATGTCAATTCTGAGAAAAAAAATATCAAAACATTGTTTGCTCCGAAAATGGCATATAGAGCTTTTGGAGGAGTTCGTAAAAAATGTCAATGAAAAGTACGTTGAAAATCCTAAATTTCATATTGTTCTTTTTTTTCGTACGATGAATAATTTTCGAGTTACGAAATGGAACAAGACAATTTTTTGTATTTTTTTCCGGCTAAAATATGTAATATAAAAATCTGAAAAAAATCACGAATTTTTTTAACAGTTAGAACTACTTTATAAAAATTTGCATGCGATTTTTGGTGATTTCAAAAAATGGGGTGGCCGACTTGACATAGAATGCCTCATACGTGTCATTATATCAGGGTCGAAATTTTTTCATGAATAGCTCACGATCAGTGGATGATGTGATTTCTCTGTCATACCCAAATTTACGATTTAAAGCCACGGTATTTAATTTCCACACAGCTAATCTAGAAAAATTATTTAAAAAACTTGTAAATTCGACATTTGCACACTTTCCCTCATCATTTTTATGTATTTACACAGCTTCTTCTAGGAGGAAGGCAAAACTGTAAAAGCAGTTAATAGATTTGTGAATACAGAAAAATACTGAGGAAGTGATGAGCAAGTTGCGAATTTGCTTTTTTTAAATTCTATTATTTATTATTTATCTTATATTATTCTTTTATTTTACTATTTTATTTTATTATTTATTTTTTATGCGTGGTAAAGTGCGACAAAAATGTTGTACAACAGAAATTTAGCCACAGCATTCTTCCTCATTTTTAAATATGATTTTATGGACCTTTTGATAAATGTAGATCTGTCATGAGAATTTCGATTTTTTTTTCCACGAGAACAAAACTGCTATTATCCAAAAAGCGTTGCGACGATGATTGTGAATATTGTTTCTTCCTTCTTTCAATTTTCATTTACAATTTGCGGATTTTTTTTTAATCAGGCAAATGTCTAAAGCATCACGAATCGTTAAAGCTTTCGTAAAACATATATTTCCTTGTTGCAATTATCCTTGAAGCGATATGCATTGAGTCAATATGCAGAAAAACACGCGTCCTTAGTCATCATTCGCGGATGCCGGTTATTTTATCACCGTAACGCGGCGTGTCTCTCTGAGACAGCGGATCGCGTATTATATTATGTGTGCACGTATCCATACACATAATATACATATATATGAGGCATTCCACACCGATTTGACCTGGGTCTGACTCTTCACCGCTCCGATTTTTTCCGCAATTTTTTATAGTTTTGTAGTACCTCTAAAAAGCACTCAGATTTTTTTTCAGATTTTTTAGGAGCGATTTGACTTGACTATAATTTTATAAACAAATCATTTTTAGCTCAAATTTTTAAATCTGGAAAAAATCACAAAAATCCAGTTTTTTATATGAAAAATTTCAAGCGTTGAGTCAATGTGAGCACACTGAGAAAAAAAATGTTTCAATGAACAAAATCTGCAGTCAAATACGTTCAACTAGATATTTGTTTGGCCTAACTAAATAATTAGTTTTTTGAACAATTCTGCGCTTCGGTTGACTAAAATATTATTCAGGCAAAAAAATGTTGAATTGTACTAACTAAATATCTAGTTGAACGTATTTGACTGCAGATTTTGTTCATTCAAACATTCTTTTTTCTCAGTGCAGGGTTTTCCTTCTGTTTATAATAAGCTTTTTCATTTTTTTTTTTTAATAGAAGGAGGACCCTGAATTGCGTGGATCGTTATCCAAACATTTTTGTATGAACTGAAGGTGTTCAAAAAAAATGTTTGGCTAAGGGCTTACACTGAGAATGTTTTTTTGTTGAAAGTGCAAAAATTTGTTTGACTCAACCAAATATTTGTTTCCGGACGTTCAACGAGATTATTTTGGTAATTCAACAAATATACAGTGGAAGTTTAGTTAAATCGGTTAAATCGTTGCTTGAATGGGCAAAGTTTCAGTTCAATCAAATAAATATCTTTGTACCAAATAAATTGTGTGATTGAAAATACGATTTTTTTTTGTTACAGCTAAATTTATTTAGTTAAAATATACTAGAAATCAACGAAATATTTCTGTACAGCAACTCGGTAACGTGTAAATTGGACTAAACTGTATCTGGAAATTGACCAAATAGTTTTGTTCACCTCATATTAACCAAATCCATTTGTTGAATTATAGTTTCAATATTTCAAACAAATTAATATTGAATCCACTAAATTTTTTTCACCTAAATGGATTTAGTTGTTTTAATTGAACTTTTTTCTCAGTGTACTCAATTTAGGTTTCTCTTTCTATTTCTTATGTTTTTTCGGAAAGGCTTGTTATAAACAGACGGAAACCTCTGCCCACTTCAGCTCAACACTTGAAATTTTTCATATAAAAAAAGAGGTTTTTGTGATGTTTTCCAGATTTCTAAATTTAAGCAAAAAAAAATTGTTTATAAAATTATAGTTAAGTCAAATCGCTCCAAAAAAATCTGAAAAAAATCCTGAGTGCTTTTCAGAGGTACTACAAAGCCATGAAAAATCGGGGACAAAATCGGAGGGATGAAGGGTCAGATCCAGGTCGAATCGGTGTGGAATGCTGCATATACATAAGTATATATGTGTATTTTTCTCGAAGGATGTGAGTCATCTCGCCAATGATTACGAGAGTGAGGTGACGTTGGAACGTGAGGTTGTTTAATCGCCAGAGTTTTTCGATGAGGAATTCTTTGCGATGACTCGTCGACCAAGATACCACAGGGAAAGAGAGAGAGAGAGGGAGAGAAAATAGAAAGAGATACAGAAATATGTATCAATCGACATAAATCTCTAGAGCTTAATTAAATCCCAAGGAAAATTCAGTATCACATTACTCGGCTCTGAATTAAATTCGATTTTTCAATTATTCCAATTAACATACACCGAGGAATATTAAATTGGATGAAAATTTACGTGTTTGTTATTGAATTTGTTTGAATGATCGCGTGGCACGAATAAAATGACAAATCGTTGTTTATAGAAAAGCACCCACGCAATGACTAACAATCTCCATTGCGATAGTTCTCAGAAGAGAAGCGTGTTGTCGCGTAATAACTTGAAAAATAATCCGAGAGAAAAGAAGAGAATAAAAAAAAAAAAAAAAAAAGGAAACCGATCGATCTTCGTCGAAGCGGAAAGCTCTCTCGCGGAATGCGTTTGCCTGCGATAAAATTACAGACAGGGATATTATTGAATTGAATGCGTGAGCATATTGATGCAGATATTCACAGATACACGCACACGCACATGTTTGTATGTGTCTGTGTGTGTGTGGATGTATATGGGGCATTCCATACCAATTCGACCTGGATCTGACCCTCGACCCCTCAAATCTGGTTCCCGATTTTTTCCATCATTACTCTCACTCTGTCAAGCGATTACAATTTTTTTTCAAATTTTTCAAAATAAATTTGAGCGCGTCATGAATTTTTGATTTTTTTTTTGAACACCTCGATGGCCGTAATCGAAAAATCGGAAAAAATTCTCAAAAATACAGTATCAGATATAAAAAATGTTGGTGTAAAATTCATAATGTCTGGGCTTATGCTTCAACCCGTTTTTTAGCTTTTTGAGCAAAAAAATAAGAAGCAGCGGTCGAAATGATGCTCGAAATTGACCTCTGCTTCTTATTTTAAAAATTTTTTTTTGCTCAAAAAGCTAAAAAACGGGTTGAAGCAAAAGCCCAGACATTATGAATTTTACACCAACATTTTTTATATCTGACACTGTATTTTTGAGAATTTTTTCAGATTTTTCGATTACGGCCATCGAGGTGTTCAAAAAAAAAAATTCAAAAATTCATGACGCGCTCAAATTTATTTTGAAAAATCTGAAAAAAATTTAATTGCTTGATAGATTGAGAGTAATGATAGGAAAAATCGGGAACCAGATTTGAGGGGTCGAGGGTCAGACTCAGGTCGAATTGGTATGGAATGCCCCATATGCGTTAGCATTGATATCCACGAGAAGCGGTCATAACATCGAGGGTTATTAATAAATACCGTCAATTACCGTGGGAGAGTCGTTATCTTTATTAGCCTCGCATAAACGTCGTTCGGTCTCGGGAAGCCAAGCAACTTCGACCTATTTTTCTCCATTTCACGTACACAAAAACACACGCAAGTTTCTCGCACAACAACAATATCCCGTGGCTTTTATCCTCGTATTCCCATGATTATATCACGGTACACAGATTCTGAATTAATAACCATTTCCTCTCTCTCTCTATTGCGGCGTCGTTTTTTTCTAAATAAAATTGTGCTACAATAATCAGCAAATCTTCTAAACTGTAGTTTTGAATCTCTAAATTGCAAATCGTCATTTTCCAAGCTTTAAATTACGAAGGAATATTGTACAAGCTTGTTCTCTTCGCCCCAAAGTTCGCCAAGACCTTAAGGCGGTATTCTGGTCTAGAGACGTTGATTTTGAGCGTTTGCCGAGCTCGAAAAGAAAAATGTTTACTATTTTTTTGTACAACTTATTTATTCATACTTTGACAATAAACAAACAAAAATCGAGAAAAAAAATGAAAATTAAATTAACCTTTAAATTTAAATTAAATTAAATTAATTAATTTAGGTTAATTTAAGTTAAATTAAATTAACCTTTCCAGTCATCCGATACAAAATTTAAAAAAAGATTCTTAATTAGTAAGAATGTCGTTATAGTTCCTGCCTCAGAGAAAATGGAAAAAAAAATTTCGCAAAATGGCGACTGTCTGAACAGAAAAGGCGTTTTTCGATTCTTTTTTTCAAAGTATTTATGCTCCGACGTGACGTCAAGTTTTTTCCGAAAGGAAAAAATTTTCTTTCGAGGATATATTCTTAAAGGTCTAAACTTTGATAATGCAAAAAAAAAATTTTTTTTTTCGAAATTCCAGACCAGAATACTCCTTTGATAAACAATCAAGCGAAATCAATCTCCTTCTTTGTCTTTGAAATTGTAGATCCTTCCATAACTTTGTAGGTTGCAAACATTGTTTAATGATATTTTGATTTATAAAATTATAAATATTTTACAATATTTTTCTTCATAAATAAAGCTTTGTCTTCCGGAAAAATAGAACTTCAAGATTTCGACTTCAGTACGTCAAAAATGTACTAAAACGTAGAGAAATCATATATTTATACGAAATAAAACATTGCTAGGATGTGCACGTGCGAGCGATAAAATTCTCGTCGCTGCTCGAACTTTCGTAATTTCGCAGCCTTTGACCTTATACTTTTTGCTGACATGCCTGACAAGGCGCTTTCCATAATTTCACAACTTTCAAGCTTAAACTTTGTTGTTCACAAACACCACGTAGAAAATATGATTTCCATTGATTTTGAATTAAATCGCCGGGAGACTGAGATTTTGTGAAATTCAAAGTTTTCGAAAAAAAAGCTCAAGGTTTTAATTTTCGAAAAAGCGCGGCTATCCAATCAACATTTTCTATGTGGCCAGAGCTACGACATAGATTATGGGCAGTTAATTTTAATGGAATCACTCGAGGGTTTTAGAATTGATAAAACCGGAAAATTTACCAAAAACTTAACAAATTGAGCAAGTTAGAAATTTTTACAGCTTTACTGAATTATTACTTGGTGCTTACTGACGATGAGTTATTATTTCCACGCTTACTGAATTATTATTCGGTGGAGATTTATTCTGATAAGCTTGTTATTATGGTAGGATTATCGAAACGCGTCTGTTTGGCCGAGACCTTATACGATAGACTTATTAATTGGTAGTGTTTTGTAGACAGCTGGGCAGTACTTGAAGTACCCAGTACTTGCGACATACTTGAAGTACTTACAAAGTACTTAATACTTGAAGTACTTACAAAGTACTTAATACTTGAAGTGCTTAGAAAGTACTTAATACTTGAAGTACTTACAAAGTATTTCATACTTGAAGTACTTACAAAGTACTTCATACTTGACGTACTTGCGAAGTACTTCATACTTGACGTACTTGCAAAGTACTTCATACTTGACGTACTTGCAAAGTACTTCATACTTGAAGTGCTCACAAAGTACTTCATACTTGAAGTACTTACAAAGTACTTCATACTTGAAGTACTTACAAAGTACTTCATACTTGAAGTAGTTACAAAGTACTTCATACTTGAAGTACTTACAAATTACTTCATACTTGAAATACTTTATTTGTATTTTCAAGTACTTGGCCTGTACTTCAAGTATTGTACTGAAAATTTCAAGTACAAGTATCAAGTATTTTTGAATGTGTCTTGCTGATGGTTGCATGTACAAAGCCTTTGAATATGTAATTGGAAATAATATTTCGTGACGTATAGACATACTGTTTCTCAACTGTTGCCTACGACAGTTTTTTGAAGACGAACATGAAGTTGGAGTAGTTTTAACAATCCATCTATTATGTACTTTATTTCTTCTTTTTCAAACCTGTATCAAAATAAATCGTAATTACAATCGCCAATGCTATTTTTCAATTATTTATAATTCTTTGTTCAAATGCTTCTGTTCTAATCTGCCTAATCAGCCTAATCTCAGTGTATTACACAAAGTAAAAATATGTCTTGATACAAAAAGTAATCGAATAAAAATCATATGAGAATAATAAATCAAATGTAAGTACTATAACTTACGAGATATAGCTGAAAACTTGAAAAGTACTTGATACTTGGTACTTGATTTTTCAAGTAGGGGAGCGTGGGGCTAGTTGTAACAGGGGTAAGTTGTGACACTCAATTTCGACCGGGCATTTAAAACATTTTGCTTCAATTTTTTCGCTGACGAATGTGCTTCTTATAACTTGCGGCATAATGTAAACACCGCAAATACCCCGCGAGACATCAAAATAAGAGGATATGCACACGAACTCTATTTCGGCCAGGTATCGTAAAAAAAATACTTACGAAAATTTTGATTTTTATTATTAAAATTAAATTCACTGTTTATTGTTTTTTTCTTGTTACAATGCAAATTTAACTGGCTTTCATTTGCTTTTTAAAAAATTATTCTGATGTTTGGAGTTTTTGAGATATTTCATTAAGTAGACACAATGAGCTCATGGGGCAAGTTGTAACATGTTAGAACTTGCCCGATGCGCGTGTATTTTTTTTCTGCTCTCTACATGCATTTGTATAAATAATATTATTACAACTTGTAGTACAGTGATTACATAGTATTACAAATTATTTGCGACTTTTTGTGCATTCTTTTACTCTTCTCTACTCTAATATTGCCCAAAAAAATATGCTAAGTTATTGTATTGTTTTTTTTTTAGCATGAGAGACTACCAAAGATTGTAATCATCACAAGAATGAACCACGATGAATAATACAAGACTGTGAACCAATAAAAACGCGTTCTTTCTGATAAATGTTGCCAGTCTTTTCATTGTTACAACTTGCCTCGAGCCTGTTACAACTAGCCCCAGACATGGGGTAACATGGGGTAATTGTAACAGCTCCCATTTTTTCAAAAAACGTCTGATGTAAAAGATGGGTAAAGATTAAAAATAATTTTTCGATTGGAATTAGCGCTCAGATATTTACTTTACAAACCCTCTTACTCACAATCAGGGTTGCGAAATTTTTAATGAAAAAGTAATGCATTAACCATTACTTTTTTAATGGCTAATGAAATTAATTTCCATTAACCATTTAAATTTAATGGTTAATGGAGATTATTTTCATTGACCATTAAAATTTAATGGTTAATGGAAATTATTTTCATTAACCACTAAAATGTGATGGATAATGGAAATTATTTTCATTAGCCATTAAAATTTAATGGTTAATGGAGATTATTTTCATTGACCATTAAAATTTAATGGTTAATGGAAATTATTTTCATTAACCATTAAAATGTAATGGTTAATGGAAATTATTTTCATTAACCATTAAAATTTAATGGTTAATGGAAATTATTTTCATTAACCACTAAAATGTGATGGTTAATGGAAATTATTTTCATTAGCCATTAAAATTTAATGGTTAATGGAAATTATTTTCATTAACCATTAAAATTATTTCCATTAACCATTAAATGTTAATGGTTAATGAAAATGCAATTGCATTAAAATAGTAATGCATTATTTGCAACCCTGTCCATTACAATGTAGTGTGTAATAGAAAAAATTTCCATTACCCATTGCAATGTAATGTGTAATGGACAAAACTTTGATTGCAATTTTGGGAATCGAAAAATGTAAATGAATAAATTATTGCAATTTTGCATTACATTTTATTGACTTAGGACTTAGATTTTCACCTTAAATTCTAAAAAGCATCTATATTATAATTCTAAAAATCTAAGTCCTAAGTCAATAAAATGTAATGCAAAACTGCAATAATTTATTCATCTATATTTTTCCTTCTCAAAATTGCAATCAAAGTTTTGTCCATTACACATTACAGTGCAGTGGGTAATGGAAATTTTTTCTATTACACACTACATTGTAATTGGCAGGGTTGCAAATAATGCGTTACATTTTTGGAAGCAATTGTATTTTCATTAACCATTAACATTTAATGGTTAATGGCAATAATTTCTATTAACCATTCAATTTTAATGGTTAATGAAAATGATCTCCATTAACCATTAAATTTTAATGGTTAATGAAAACAATTTTCATTTACTATTAAATTTTAATGGGTAATGAAAATAATTTCCATTAACCATTACATTTTAATGGTTAATGAAAATAATTTCTATTAACCATTAAATTGTAATGGTTAATGAAAATAATTTTCATCAACCATTAAATTTTAATAGTTAATGAAAATAATCTCCATTAACCATTGAATATTAATGGTTAATGAAAATAATTTCCATTAACCATGGAATTTGAATGGTTAATGAAAATAATTTCCATTGACCATTAAATTTTAATGATTAATGGAAATTATTTCCAATAACCATTAAACGTTAATGGTTAATGAAAATGCGAATGCACTAAAAAAAGTAATGCATTATTTGCAACCCTGCTCACAATCTTCAAAGCATACATTTTTTTGGTGTTACAGGCCTTTTTCCAAAAATTGTTACAACTAGCCTCACGCTCCCCTACTTGTACTTCAAGTACTTTAAATCTTAAGTACTGCAAGTAATAAGTACGTAGCACTTCAAGTACTTCCGGTACTTGATACTTCAAGTATTTACGGTACTTCGTACTTGAAGTACCGTAAGTACTTCAAGTACCGGAAAGTTGCGTGTTTACGACATACACACGCAAAACGCAATACTCATATCGAATGGGGAAGCGAAAAATGTTGAAGATATCATATCGTGTTATTCGTGCTCGGTGTCCCGTACGATGGAATGCCTTGAAATTGATCGGAAGGCCTCTCGTGTGAGCGGTAAACATAGTATCGGAGTATATTTTCCTACAAGAAATTCCTACGTACATATATATATATATATATATATATATGTACCTGGATATGGATAAATTCAAAAGTATGTGTGTGCGGCGCGAATTCGTGCCGAGAAGGCTCAGGGTTCTCCGTCGTTGCGAGAGACATTTGAGCAAAACGACGTCGACAACGACGTATCGAGCAGGACCAGCATGAGAGCGACCGTTTGCCAAAACGATCGGGGTCCAGCCGATTATCGGCTTTTCGTGTCTTATCGAGTCGGTTCGACCCGTGAGCTTCTCGGCAACCTGAGACAGGGTTACTCTCTTTTCTCTCCTACACTTTATACATATATGTTTATATATATAAAAAAATGTTCCGCTATATCACGCAACAATCGATACACGTTTATAGAGGTGGAAAAATAAATGCCCCGAAGAAAGTATACGGGGCATTCTTCGCAAATCGGTCAGTGCTCACTTCTGACCCTTTCCAATCTTAGCGCTGATTTTTTTTACGTTTGTCAAATTTCTCAAAAGCATTTTTTCCCGATTTTTTTGATGCAATATATTTTTTTATTTTTTTTTTAGTGAAAATTTTACCACAAAGTGAGCCAAAATTTTTTTCCTCCCTTTTTCAAAGGTTTTCTTCACTCAGAAGTTAAAACGACTAAATGATTCATTTAATCTCGGTCGAAGAATTCTGAATAATTTCTACTGTTCAGATGCTTTTAGTGACAGAATTATCGCGCAATAAGCGTTAGATACGATCAAAGATGAGATATCCGATAAAAGTGTCAAAGCTGTTTTGTCTCAATGGTTTTTTTCTTTTCTTAAACGTAATATAAATGAAATTGCACTTCATTATATTGCGAATCATATGCGAAATAAATCTGAAAAGATTGTGAATTTTTCTTTCCCATATATCCGTCCATACGATGTGGAATGCCCCGTATGATTTCTGGGGCCGAGAATAAGATTTACGAAAAGTTTGCCAGGCGTGAAACTTGGCTTTTTATTTCCCACACGGCTGCCCCTTCCTTTTCCCTTACCGCACCGCTTTCTGTGCGTCAACACACGTTATATAACACGACGAGATAGTGGAAAAAAATGATGTTTCATACTATGCGCAAACTTGAACAAAAAAAGTTGAGAATTTTTTTTATTTTTATCGCTCTCACGAATTCGACTATTAGAGAATATTAATTTGGCGAAATAACGTCACTTTTTACTTCGGGAATAGAATTATTTTGGGAAAATAACGTCATCTGCCGGCAATCGTGATATTTCCGCAGAGAATATGCAAAACACGAACAATTTTCGTACATGGGGCATTCCACACCGATTCGACCTGGGTCTGACCTTCCGATTTTGTCCGCAATTTTTTATGGTTTTGTAGTACCTCTGAAGAACACTCACGATTTTTTTCAGATTTTTTTCGAGTGATTTGACTTGACTATAATTTTATAAACAAATTATTTTAATCCCAAATTTGAAAATCTGAAATCACTAAAATCCCGTTTTTATATGAAAAATTTCAAGCGTTGAGCCAAAGTAGGCAGAGGTTCACTTCTGTTTATAAAACTCATTTTCAATTTTTTTTTTTAATGGAAGGAGGAACCTGAATTGAGTGGGTCGTTATCCAAACATTTTTGTGTGCATTGAAGATGTTTAAAAAAATGTTTGGATAAGGGCCCACTAAATTCAGGTTTATTTTTCTACTTTTTTAATTTTTTTTTACGAAAAAAATTGTTATAAACAGAAGGAAACCTCTGCTCAATTTGGCTCGACACATGAAATTTTTCATTTAAAAAAAGGGATTTTTATGATTTCTTCAGATTTTTAAATTTAGGCTAAAAATAATTCATTTATAAAGTTATAGTGGAGTCAAATCAAACAACAACAAAAATTGAAAAAAATCCTGAGTGCTTTTCAGAGGTACTACAAAACCATAAAAAATTGCGGCCAAAATTGGAGAGGTGAAGGGTCATACCCAGGTCGAATCGGTATGGATTGCCCCGTATACAAAAATAAAACTTTTTTTTTTACTTCCTATCTGACGAAATCATAGTTTTTACTGTTTGAAAGCCGAAGCTAGTGTCCGTTTACCCCATATATTTTTTTTGCCGAATCTTCGGGTGAAAAACAATGTACCTCACTCAAATATACTTTGGCCAAGTCAAAGTTCCGGCTAAAAAAACTATTTTACACGGCGGAACGGACACTAATCTCATTTTGCCCGGAAATTTTTTATTCCGCGCTATATATTCCCTGCATAAAACATTGTTTTTTACATTTCCAAAAAAAAAAAAAAACAGAACAAATCATTGAATGTACGAGTCCTTTTAAGGTACGAGTTCAGTTACATTAAAAAAAATCCACTATTCGAGTACATTTTTTTTTTAAATTCATATTGTGTATCTTGAATTGTTCTATGACGCATCAATTTAAAAAAGAATGTCGCCACGATCATACCAGACCATATTTATTTTATACTTCGGTTTATTCCATAGAATAATTTTTTTCCATATTCAAATTGCGATACCTCTAAAAAAAAAATCGTACGAAAACCTCCTTCACGGCATTCGATATTACAACAAAAGCTACGATTTTATCAAATATAAGGAGTAAACAAAGAACCTTTTATTTTGGGCCACTCTATCATATATTTAATATAGACGGAAGTTATAGGAATATATAGGAAGTTTAGAGCTCGTCATATGAAATTGTCTTACAAGTGCGATTATAAACTTGAAATAAGCCCATTGAAAAGTCATTTACAGAAGAAAAATCCTAAAAATGAAAAATCCTGACAATGAGATCAATGATGTCCAAGCTTGTGATGGAATTGCATGGAATCAGTCATATATATTTTGTGTATGTAGTGCATGGAATATAACCTTTTTCGAAAAGTATACGCGACCGATAGAGACGAAAGGACAAAAAGTAGAATAGTTGGCTTTTGTTATCTCTCTCGCTCTCTCGCTAGATTGCGAAAGGAAGGGGGCAAAGGGGCAATCACAATGGCCGTTACGGGATAGCGGAGCCTATCTTCCATCTTTAATCCAAGGCAACGCTTTGCCGTATAGCGATAGTTATATATATACAATATATATGAGGCATTCCACGCCATTTCGTTCAACATCTTGCCTTGATCATTCTGATTTTCCTCTACATTTTTTATATAAATAAACACATTTTAATACATTTTTCGAAATTTTTTCAGAATTTTTTAGCCACGCGTTTTTTGGATTTTATTTTTTTTCTTTAAAAAAAAGGACCACTTGGTAAAATCTAAAATAAAATTCAGAAAAATCGAATAAAATATAACAAATTTTTTGGACTTCGTTCCAAAATGGAGATTTTAATACTCTATGAGTAAAATTCAAAAAATTACAAACAAAAATTTTACTCATAGAGTATTAAAATCTCCATTTTGGAACAAAGCCCAAAAATTTTGGTATATTTTATTAGATTATTTTGAATTTTTTCAGATTTTACAAAGGGCTCCCTTAAAAAAAAAATCCAAAGAACGCGTGACCAAAAAATTCTGAAATAATTTGGAATTTTTTTTTTCAATGTGTTTATTTATATGAAAAATTTAGAGGAAAATCGAAATCATCAAGGCAAGATTTTGATCGGAATGTCGTAGAATGACACGACAAAATCATGCCTTGATGATTTCGATTTTCCTCTCCATTTTTTATATAAAAGAACACATTGGAAAAAAATTTCCCAAATTTTTTCAGAATTTTTTGGTCATGCGTTCTTTCGATTTTTTAAAAAATAAAATATAACAAAACTTTTGGGCTTTGTTCCAAAATGAAGATACTCTATGATACTCTATGAGTAAAATTTTTTTTTGCAATTTTTCGAATTTCACTCATAGAGTATTAAAATCTCCATTTTGGAACGAAGCCCAAAAAATTTGTTATATTTTATTAGATTTTTCTGATTTTTTTCAGATTTGACAAAGTGGTCCTTTTTTTTCAAAGAAAAAAAATAAAATCCAAAAAACGCGTGGCCAAAAAATTCTGAAAAAATTTGGGAAAATGTATTTCAATGTGTTTTTTTATACAAAAAATTTGGAGGAAAATCGGAATGATCAAGGCAAGATGTTGGTCGAATTGGCGTGGAATGCCTCATATATATGACGAATACTAGTTTCGTGTCCTTTTCTACAGTTTTTTTTTGTATTTCCTTCATTGAACACGCGTGCGAGATCAGCAAATATATATATGTACATAAAATGTCTTCGTGTATTAGTATAATATGTGTTACACACGGGAAAACTTTGAAAATAACTCGGCGGATGTGCACACGTAGGTATATATAAAACGCTCTCCCGCTTCGCCGGGGATTGCGCAATATCAGCGTGTTGCACCTCGCTGTTGGGTACCATCGTCCAACGCACACTCTCACATACACACATATATATGGGGAATTTCAAGTCAACTCAATCAATTTTTGATCCTCAACTTCTCCGACGCTCTTTATGATTTTTTTACGATTTTAGTGACATTTCATTTTCCAATTTTCATTTTTCCATAGGTTTTTTTTAATCTGTTGTTTCCCATGAAAAACGTCGGGATTAAAAAATGCCTGAGGTCGCAAAAAATTAATACAGAATTATAATGGCAATTTTATACTTTGCATGAAAAATAGAGATAAGATTTTATATGAAAATTTATAAGCCTATAAATTTATGAGCTACGGAGAATTCTAGTTTCAATGCGATTTAAGACTTTCTGCAGCACCTCCAAAAAATGGGATATCGAAAACAACTCAAAGGCATTTTCTTAAATTTGAGCACGTTTTGAGAATTAAAAAAAACCCAATCAGATAAAGAAAACCAATCGGATAAAGATTTCTTGACGATTTTCGTTAATTTTGACTTTTTTTTTGCAGCACTGAGAAATTTTTTTTATTGAAAACGCAAAAATTTGTTTGACTCAACCAAATATTTGTTTCCGGACGTTGAACGAGATCATTTTGGTAATTCAACAAAGATAAAGTGCAAGTTTTAGTTAAATCGGTTAAATCGTTGCTTGAATGGGCAAAGTTTCAGTTCAATCAAATAAATATCTTTGTACCAAATAAATTGTGTGATTGAAAATACGAATTGTTTTTTTGTTACAGCTAAATTTATTTAGCTAAAATATACTAGAAATCAACGAAATATTTCTGTACAGCAACTCAGTAACGTGTAAATTGGACTAAACTGTATCTGAAAATTGACCAAATAATTTCGTTCACCTCATATCTTATGGTTAACCAAACCCATTTGTTGAATTAATTATAGTTTCATAATTTCAAACAAATTAATATTGAATCAACTAAATGGATTTAGTTGTTTTAACTCAACTTTTTTCTCAGTGGGTGTTTGAGATTTGAGAGAGCAAAATAATACGGCATGTTTGTCAAATCTTTCTTGCGAATCTTCGCATTTTTCGGAAATATCTTCGGTCTTCTAAAATGAGCCGTATTTTGATGATATATCGTAGGATCGACTTTTTACGGGCAACAGAGTTTGTAGGTATATTGTTGGATATTGCTTTCTTGTGATTAATTCGGACTAAGAGAGAGAGAGAGAGAGAGAGAGAGAGAGAATCAGACAGAAGGGGAAAAAATTACCATGGGTGCGAAATATAGCGTGCGTGCGAAGCTGTACGAATGGGAGGAGAGAAAAAGTTGATGAAAAAAAAATAGGGAGTAAAAAAAAGTGTGTCAGAGCTGGCCGATCGAGGCTGTATAAGAGCTTCATAGGAGAGAGAGAGAGAGAGAGAGAGAGAGAGAGAGAGAGAGAGAGAGAGAGAGGCCGAGAGGGAAGAGAGGGAAATATCCCTCTTTCAACCACTGGCAGTAGTACAAAGGCATGAATGAACGGACGTGTGAAAGGCGAAACGCGAGAACGTGGAGAGTGGATAAACCGTCGTTGCACGGAGAATATTTACTGCGTCTGCTATCTCTATCTTCTACGTTTTTCACTCTCTATTTTTTCTCCGCGAGAACTATTTTTTTCTCAATGCTCTCGAGTTCTCTGATTTTTTCTATATTAAGGTGAAAAAAAATCGATTTTTTTTTACATTTTTCGCAAGAAAAACATCTTAAAAATATACACTAAAAGTTTCAGACCGAAATTTAAAACATTTTTGAAGTTATAGCCAAAAGAAGAGAGCAATTAACTAATAAGTTAATATTAAAAATGACTAATTACTACGGTTTGGCAATCACCAGAAACTGTGAATCTCTCGAAGATATGAAGAGAGCTTTGAGATAACTTTGAGGAAACGGAAGGATTGCTCTATGCACCAGGTATAGCTGATTAATGTAAGTATATTTTTTTAATACAAAATCTGTTGTCAAAACTTGAACGCGTTTTTCTCGAAACTACGTTTTCGAAATTTCGGGGAAGCACTGACTAAAAACTATTCAACCGATTTGGCAAAAAATTTTACCCTTTATTTTAGACACACATAGCTAAATACCTAACCTTCAAAACATTCAATTTTTTAATAACAAATTAATTTTTTTAAACAATTTATCAAAAAAAAATTGGATTTCGAAGACTTTTTTGTTCAAAAGTCCGCCATGTCGTTTTTTTTTTTAAATATGCATATTATAGGTTAGTGCACTAGAATTGAACCTACAAAATAATAATCTCTTTGGGTTTTCGATTTCAGATGACTACGGAAAGCTGTGTGCTTCCCCGAAACAAGTCACCTTTTTCGAGGACTCCACTTTGACGTACAAAATCATAAACAAATTCATGTAAAATTAAGTAAACAACATTTTTTTTGTACTCTTCAAGATACAAATAACAACATGTAAGAATTTCAAAACGATCGCATTTTATTTTGCTATTTAAAAAAATTAATAAAAAAACGTCGATATTTCGGTCGTTACAGTGGACTTCTTTAAAAAAAACTCAAGATTCGTAATTTCAATAACATTTTCAAGATTTTTTTAAAAACAAAAATTTGACCAATCTCGTGAGAAAATCAAATGACCGCAGCGTGAGGACTCTCGATTTTTGCCTCAATTAAAATATGTCGTTTGAAGCTTGAAATTGCTCATTAGGGCGATTTTTTTCCCCGCGTAAAAAAGAAGGTCAGGAAATGATGAAATTAAAAAAAAAGAAAAAAAAACAAATGGAACAAGTTGGAAAAAATGTTGCTCTGATTTTTCCGACGCGAGTTCGTTTGACAGGAATTCTCCTCGACTGCTGCTGCTGCTGCTGCTACTTCTCTCGAGGTCCTGGAGTAATTTTAAAACGCCAGAGAGAAGGAGAGAGAGTGAGAGAGCTTTTCTATGTGTGTTCACCACAGTGTTGGGTGAATAGACGCGTGAAAGGAGCACTTTTGCTTCCGCACAACGCGACGTTATAGCAACGTCGTTCACGGTCCTCGAGGTGAAACGTTTGCGGAAATTTTTCTCACTTGCTTTTTTATTTTTGCTTCGCACGTTCGCGAGCTGGTCCCTACGAAAGGAGGAAAAAGAACGTCCGTGTACTTACAGCCGCTTCGAGGCTGCCACGACGTTCTTTGACGAGGTAACACCACTATGATGACTTTTGTGGTCTGACCACTTCTGGGACTTACCACTTCCTTCGTTACGCGCTAAATTTTAATGCTCGGCCCATCGCGCTAAATTTTAATGCTCGGCCGATGCTGAGAAAAATCTCTTACAACGTGTACGCTCGAATAAGGGGACAAAAAAATTTAATGATGACTGGTTTAAGGCGGTATTCGGGTCTAGAGACATAAATTTTGAGCGTTTTGTCGAGCTCGATAAAAACAAAGATATTTTTAAGATAAATGTTCCAATTGTTGAACATCTAAGGATCTGGGGATTGAATACGGTGAGAAAAAAATATAAAATCAAGAAAAAAACCATCGCTTTCATGTTCAAATGATACTTTGATATTTTTACTTTCGAAAAATCACCCTTCAAATTATTTTTTAATGATTTCGAATGAAAAAAAAAGAACAACAATGTGAAGCATGCAAATGTCCCAATTATTTAACACTGGAAGTGCCCATGTCCCTAATATTGAACAGGCATGTCCCAGTTATCGAACACTCTCGAGAATTCTTTTTCCGTTCTGAAAATATTATTTTGGGTACAATATTAAGAAATAAAGGCAAAATCAAACACTTGAATAATCTTTTGTTAATCATGTAAAAATACAAAAATATATATTTAATCTCTTCGACAAGTTTTTTGTTCATTCGCATTTGGTTTATTTTTGCTTTTCAACTTGAACTTTATTTTATTTTTATTTTCAGCTTCCTCGTTTTTATGTTCCGTTTTTGTTTCATTTTGTCGCAGTTTTCTTGTTTTTCGACTGAAATATCGAAGAGCAAAAAATATTGAACACTACATTCGTATTTTTAGGTTACATTTAGGTTATATTCTTTTTTTACTTTTCTTTTTATGTTTATTGTACGAAAATACAAATAAAAAATATATTTGACGATCTCAGAGTTATTATTAAAAGAATAAAGGTAAGTTTATTCAGGAACTTACAGTTTTTGTTTGAATAAATCCGATTCACACGATCTGTCACATGTTAACTGTCTCGATGTTTTGATGGGTTTAATGACGCCATATTAGAGAATTCGAGTGTTCAATAATTGGGACACGCTGCATTTTCTATGTCCCAATGATCGAACACCGCATTTTTTAACAAATAATTAATTAAAATTTTGTTTTTAAATTGTTATTTGTAAGAAATTTTCTGAGGAACCTGAAACGCCTTTACTTTTTGAGATGCAACAGTTTTTGAATTTTTTATGCCCTTACGCGTGAAGCGGCGCGTCTTAGCAAAAATAATAAGCATGTTACCACGAAACGTCAAATCGGGTCACCGTTGCTGATTAAATAATTTTTTTTTCTATATTAATTAAACCTTTTTTTGCACAAGTAAGGTAACATTTCGATAGCTAAAAGTTCCATATATGTAATGAAATTTTTATAAATAAGTAAATGCATGCAGGTGAACGAGGAATAATAAAAATACAAAATAGTGTTCAATAATTGGGACCTGTTCAATAATTGGGACATTTACCTTACCATTCTTTTTTTTTAAAACATGTTTATTCATATTTTGACAATAAACAAAAGAAAACTCGAAAAAAAAACGAAAATTAAATAAGTTGGGTAAAGTTGGGGCTAAAAAAATGGGGTGGGCTGGTTGACACGATTGCCACCTTTCTAGTTGCCCGATACAAAATTAAAAAAAAAAGATTGTTAATTAGTAAGTATGTCGTTATAGCCCCTACCTCAGAGAAAGCAGAAAAAATGGCGGCTGTCTGAACAAAAAAAGGCGATTTTCAACCTTTTTTTTCACAGTTTTTGATTTTTTTACAAAAGTAAAAAAAAATTTGGATACAAAAGTGATAGGGGCGATAGAGAGAGATAAAGGCATGGGAATTTATTCAAGAGCCATAAAATATATTTATTTTTTTCGTATCACGAAAATTCTTTCATCAACAGGAGAATGTCAAAAAGGAGGTCAGAAATTACAAAAATAGGAAAAACAAAATTATTTACCATTCATTTATTATTCTATTTTTAATCTTATTCTTATTAAAAATTTCTTCATTTATTTCGTCAAAAGTGAGAGCGACGATTGAGGGGAAAAAAATACAGAAATTGAAAATCGCCGAAAGCATGAGTTTTTATTTTCGCTAAATACTTTTACCAAAAATACACTGTAAGCTTTTGTTTTGTAAGTACGTTATCAACCTTTTGCATTCGGGAAAAGAATCTAGTCAGAAAATAAAGTAAAGTTTGAGGGGTTAACTTGAAAAAAATTGAAAAAAGCGAGATTCTCAATTTGCCTTCGAAGGTCTCTCACATTTGATTTTCAAGATCATTTAACGATCGAATTTGAGAGCCTTTTCTCTAGTATTAATTAAATGTTAATAACACAACAAAGTTTTACATAATAATTTAATTATTGCAAGAAAAAGTAGTAAGTATCATTATATTGGTGTGAAAAGGAAGGGTATGGCAATGAAAAAAAAATTCGGAATCACAAAAATTCGGAAAAACCATAATTGCCAATTATTGAATGAAATCACGTGTTTCGATAGTCGCCATATTTCCAAATTCCTCGATTTTCATGAATTTCGAAATATGACAGAGCATACGTTTGTGTTACAAAATACGCTCGCTACTGAAACGCAATGGAAATTCTCGCGGTTGTTTGCCAAGGGAATAAAACGTGCGAATAGCTTTTCTCGAGTTGCCCATGATCCTCTAAACGTTGACTTTTGTCTTCTTTTTTCTCTCCTCCGTCTTTTCTTTATTTCTCTCGTTTCTCTCCTTTGGTGGTTTTTCGCACTCGTTGAAAAAAAAAAAGAAATCTTCGATGTGAACCCCGTGTGGTTTGAGAACTAGCAAACACAGTAAACCATTGTCCACTGTCCATAAAGCAGCAGGTGTAAACTTTGAGTACGAAAAAAAAAAATTTACGCATATGAACAACGAAAAAAACAAAAAATCCGAGAAAGTATGTGGTAAGGTTGCCAATATTTTATAGCATAAGCGAGAATAATACAAATTCTGTTCCACCGCGAACAGTGATTCTTACTTGGAGTATATGAACCAAAAAATTATTAAAAATTATTTTTTTTTATAATAATGATGATTTTTAATAATAATTTATAATTTTTGTAAAATGTCTACAAATACGATGTATCATCCACCATTTGAGGTACCAAATGAACGTTTTTTTGGGACTAGTTAGAACCCTTAAGGTGCCCCGGTTTCCTGAAAAACCTATTTTGAACTTTCCAGGCATCGTCCTGGTCACAATTTTGACTTTTATCAAGATGTGCCACGTTCATACCGTGGGAAAAAGCATCACGAAGAAAATGAGACGTTGTTGAACAAATTCCGTCGAGCCGTTTATTCTGAATCACGCGCAGAGTGTAAAAACTCAAAACTAGGTTTTTCAAGAAACCAGTGCACCTTAAGGGTTCTAACTAGTCCCAAAAACGTCATATTTGTAGGCATTCTACAAAAATGATAAATTATTATAAAAAAAGTATTAATAAGTATGAGATCTACTATATCGCGCATTGATATAGTAGATCTCATACTTACCGACTTCATTAACTTATGCACCAACAGATGGCGATCATCTATATCAACCTGTTCACGAAATGACCCCTATTACAAACGAAAACATAGACGTATCCACGTCAAAATCGCCGTTTTGGCGCTGACTCGATCCCCTCAAGAGAAAAAAGGTCTTTCCGATGGGAAAACCTAAATCACTTTTTCGTTCCTGTTTTCAACGTACATTCCCTCGTGGCTTCCGATTCGAGCAATCGTTTCGCTAATACATCATGCAAGTACGAAAAGAAAGGAGAAAAAAATGGAGACACTGCGAGCGGACCCCAATACTTCATGCTTCTCTTTCTCTGGGTTTTCGTGACCTGAAAATCTTTTCATGAAATATGCATCCAGGAGATAAAAGCTTCTCCCGTCTTCTCAGCCATGGGAAAGGGAGAGAGAGAGAGAAAAGTTCGTCAAGGACCGTCAAGAAAGCCACCTGGTCACACATTTTCCGAAGACTCGGTAATGCCTGACCAAAATACCTGACCCTGATCGTCAAAATTCGAACTATGGCTCGAAAACGAAACTTTTGGAAAAACCGAAAAAAAGGTTCTTCGACCCCGAATTTTCCGTTTGATTACCGTAGCAGTTGTATTTGGACGAAGAAAAAAAATGAAAAAAAATTTTATACGCCATGGGGATTTAAAACTAACCCCAACTGGACGAGTCCGATATTGGGTGGACCGAGAAAAAACGAATTCGCCGTTTACTCGCGAGCTCTACCCAAGACTCTCTCTCTCTCTCTCTAACTCCCTCTTTCTCGTTATTACGTATCGCTGATTGGGAACTTTGGCTTTGCGGATACAAGAGAGCGAGAGAGAGAGAGAGAGGTAGTGATAGTATTAGTACACAGTAGACGTGCAAGAGCTCACGTTCCTATAGTTAACCGAAAACTTAAATATTCTACTCACGTTCGAGCTATATATACACAATATCTCTTGGTGCACGCGTGTTTTCCACGGGTTCTCTATCTCTCTCTTCCCCCCTCTCTCTCTATCTCTCTCTCTGTCTCTCTCGTGGAAAATGCTGTAGCTTTTCGTCTGCTTGTCTATCCCTTCGTGTGTGCATTCTCTTCCCTGCAGACGAAACTTTGTATCCACACCCCCACCCCTTTTCTTCTTCTTCTTTTTTTTTTTTAATTTCATGTCTTTTATTTTTCCACAAAAATCTAGTTCACAATTACACGGCGTATTGCAGCTGAAAATTACGTGTTGTGCAGTCACGAGTTATCGGATAACGCTTGGAAAACTTTGAAAATGCCATTATTCTCTTCGACCATGATGCGGCGGATTCGACGGATAACAAATTCATTTGCAATGCGGGCTTGGAAAATGTATGAAGTAATTTTAGTTAAGTATTCTAGAAAGTATTCTTTCGGAAAAAGCAGTTTTATCCCTCAAATGGTAACGCGTTTTTGGTACCTTTAAATGGCAACGGGGGTCGTTCGTGCCTGGCGCTTTAAAAAGTGCTCTAAAGTGCTACAAAAAATTTCGCAAAATTCATGAAATCTTATCAACTATCCTAGAACAAGGACCGATCAATATATTGCTGATTTGATCATTTGTTTAAACAATGTAATCATATAAACAAAGAAAATCGTGAAGTATGTACCATTTTGTTCGAAACCCGTAGTAAAAAACTCCATTGAATCGCCAATGGCAACCAATGGTCCTCATACGACTCCATTGGACAATGAATGGGGACCCATTGAGATTTCCGCATTTGTCAATGGCGTACAGGGCTGACCATTGATCAGTGAATGGGTATCCATTGAACATCAAATGCGGATGAATCGAATGATCATCATTACTCAATGATGCTCATTGGAAAGCCAATGCGGATGAATCGAATGATCATCATTACTCAATGATGCTCATTGGAAAGCCAATGCGGATGTATCGAGCGATCAGCATTGCCCAATGGTGTCCATGGGAAGGTAAATGCTGTTGAACGAAATGATCCGCTTTACCCAATGATGTCCATTGGAAAGTCAATGCGGATGAACTGAAAGATCAGCATTTCCCACAGATGTTCATAGGAACCCAAATGCGGCTAACGATGAAATGATCAGCATTTACCAAGGATACCCATTGAATAATAAGTACTACGAATTATACAATGATCAACATTTAACAATAATGTCACTTCATTGACGACTGATCGAATGATGAGCAGCATTCGTTAACGATGTTGCAATCCATATTCGAGGTTCAATGCAGAACAATTGAACCCATCGATCGATGAGAATTTTTCCGAATGCGATATTTCTCAAACGGCGGTGAATTAATAAAATTAAGTAAGAGTAGATGTCGCTGATTCTCATATATGAACCAAATATTTTCTTCAATTGTAATAAATGCTGATGATTATATCGATGGTCAATCAGTTTAAAATATAATATAATAGTTTAAAATAAAATATAATATAATATATTTAAAAAAAATATATTATATACTGCTCATCAAGTGCGCGTACGTTTGGGATAAATGATTTTTAAAACCGTTTATTTTTAACATATACACATAATTTTATCAGTCCCTCTCAACTCGATTTGTGAGAGGAGAAACGTATATACTTTCATTATCAATCGTCATCTGAATACACTTACAATCTATTTTCTCAATTCTGAGCTTCAATAATTTCTATTAAATGTAATATATATATATACATATATATATATATATATATATATATATATATATGATTGCTATATATGATATATGATATAATTATTGGTCGTTATGCTAATATTAGCATTATGATTAACCTTACTTACTGATAACTTACTTGATTATTTAATGCGTAATTCCATGTATATATAGCAATCATATGAAAAAATCTCCATTGATGATCCCATTTATTCCCCATTGCCAAAATAACCAATGGGAATGAATGCCGAATTGCCTAAGGGGATTGTCTCCATTGAATCCCCATTAGATAATCCCCATTCCGTTTCAAATGGGGAATTCAATGGCGAAAATCCCCTTAGGCAATTTGGCATTCATCTCCATTGGTTATTTTGGCAATGGGGAATGAATGGGGATTTTTCAATGGCGACGAATGGAGTTTTTTACTACGGGAAAATCATAACTTTGGATGGAATTGATATTTTTTTAAATTTCAAACGGGAAATTAAAGCTTAGAAATGGTACTTTGAGAAAAAAAATATTGAGATTTTGTATGAATGAAAGAAATGCTTAAGTTTTGAACGTGAAAATCGAGTTTTTTCGAAGTACATAGAGATGTTCAATTTCCATTAAAGTAAACATCGTCTTATTTTTTACGCAATTTTATTAATCAGAATGACATCAATTATCAAAGTTCACTCAAAAATAAAATGAATATAAAAAAAAAATGATGGCAATGCTGAGACCAAATTACAATCCACAATCAAGGCATAACTCGTACCTGTGTTCTAATAAAAACATTAAAAAATTCAAATTTCCGTTAAAATTCACGTTAAAAAACTTTTGGTTAACTTTCGATCAATTTATAGTCGATAAACATCAAAATTTGGAGAACAACATTTCAGGAATGCGAATTTCCATTAAAATTTATGTTAAAAAACTCTCTGTTAAGTTTAATTAATCGATTCATAATAAAAAAAACATCAGAATTTGGAAAAAAAATTTATTTATTTCACATTTTCAGTCAACGCGATTGAAAATAATTTTAAAGTCGATTTCAAACTCGCATAAATTTATGAGGATTAATTTATTAACTTTTTTTTGACAACAAAGAGTAAACGGCTGAGGAGTCGGAAATTTTTTTCGTTGGTGGGGATGAAGATTTCGTTTTTTTTTAAGGTCAATCAAATGAGTTTCGAATAGGGAATTCCACGAGAAAGACGAAAAACGTAGTCGTTTTCGTAGGACCAGAATGTTGGCCGTACGCTGGTTCAAACTTCGTTTTTTCGTTTTCTTAAGTATAAGAATCGATTCTCTAATCGATTCTGAATTGAATAAAGAAAATCTATTTTCATGAAAAATCGAATCCAAAGAATCGATTTCGTAAGGATGGATTTTCAAAAAACGAAAAAAAATTAATTGCTAATTAAAGCTTACGTAAGTGTTTATTAAGTTTTTGCTATGGAAAATGATTAAATTGGATTAATTTATTTTTAATACAGAATGAAGAATAAAAAATTACAAATATATAAAGCAGTTTTCATTCTGGCTAAACGTAGTTTGATTCTTTCACACATTTACACTTTTTAATATATTCTTAAAAATATTATGAATATATTTAACAAATCAGACTTTTTTTCTATCACATAAGTTTCTATTATTTTGCGATATTTTGTATATTTTTACTTTCGATTTTTTTTTTCGTTGAATCATGTTTTAAATATTTTAATTTTTTGTACTCTTTTTCTCACGTTTTCACATTTTCACATACCTTTTTTCTTTTTATCTTGACGTTGATGTTTCATAGATTTTTGTCAATTTTTATTCAATGGCCAATCTTTATTAGATAATGAATTTAGTTAAAAATCAAATTTTTTATTTTTACGGTCAAGAATCGATTCATCTGAAGATCGATTGTTTGAACAAAAGAATCGATTTTTTAAAGAATCGAATCGGAATCGAACATCCCTATGACAGCTCCCAAATAAAAATTGGACTGTTTTCATTGTGAATCTGTGTTTTCGAGACATTTTCCGATTTAGAACTCACCTTATAGACTCCAAAAAGACGAATAAGAAAAGATGATACAGAATTTAGAAATAGGGATGATTTTCACCCCATTTTCTGGGTCTACTTAAGACGAATTGATAAAAAAAAATTGAGCCTTATTTCGCTGATAAAAACTGTGTTATAGGTTCCCAAAAAGTTATTAGGCACTTTTTCATAGTGGGATTTCTTTTTTCACGCAAAATTTTCCGCTCAAATGCGAGTGGAGTGCAGAGGTATGCATGGATTAATCAGAATTCCATGGTTAGTGGAACTTCCCCACCTATTAGCTCTTGTTCGTGCACTTTGGCTGCCGGGCTACTGGTCCCCGCGTAACAAACGATCTTTTAATCCTAATTAATGCTTTTAGCGAAATTACATAAAAGCTTGTAACGCGGACGCACGCGCTTGTGGAGCCGCGAAATTCCAGATTCTCGCCACTTTGGGGGAGAGAACTTTATAAATGCATTCACACCCTTGCATATGTAGGTTGGATCGATATAATCGCGTCGCGATTTTCCAATCTACGTGTATGTGGAAAATCTGGACCATGGGTCTTAAATCTACTGAAAAAAACAAATATAAAGGAGGAAGAGGGGCAAAATGGAAAGCTCTCTAAAAATTTATTTTATTTGAAAATTCAAGTAAACGAGGAAAAACATTGGAAAAATGATTTCCTTCACTTCGAGCCATTTCCCATCACCTTAATATTCAAGATACTCGGACTAAGTTGCTTGGCGTATTTTTAAAATCAAATTTTTGACGAAATTCAATTTCAATTGTAAGTGTATTTTTTAATATTTTTTTTACGATCACGGAAGTGGCCATTTTGCCCCCGGCACCATATTTTGCTCGCATTATCAAAGTATTTTAGTAAAAGTAGGTACTATAATATAATATTAGCATATTTTGGGGTGTTTCTTTGTCTAATGCATCGAGTATGACAATTAGGAACAAAAATTTCAACTCTTCAACTATAATGAAAATATCAAAAACGAGATCTGATTTTACGGGGCTGGGTCTATTTTCGGTATATCAACGCCAATTATAATGGTAATTCTCTCATTTTCTAATTTTTGGTATTTTTTTTTTTTTTTTGATAATTTTTTATAGAGTCCATTTTACTCTTTCCGCCCTATATACACTACCGACAAAAAGTTTCCGGACAAAACTTCAAAAAAGGCCTGGAACGTTTTTTTTAATGCCATTTCGCCGAAAATCAACCTAGAGTAATTTAACAAGCGGCATTTTAAAGGGGAAGAATTTGTCTTCTTTTCCTGATTTTTTAATTATTTTTACAATTTGTTTTTAGATTTGGACTCTTTTTTGAAAACAGCTGTTTTTCGCCTTTTCCCCTCTCTCTTCAGGTACACCTATCTAGATGTATTTTTTAAATACATTTTTACGATTGGATTCATAAAGTGGAAAGCTTGGACTTCAATTTCTTTTTTTTTTTTAACTTTGAGTGATTTTTTTTTCAAAGTTATTCTGTTTTTTGTGAAAAAAGAGGAAACTTGAAAAATCCCGTATAACACGAAAACAATTAAAGAGGATTCATGAAAAATTTGAGGATAGCAAAAAGTTGCGTCTGTTTTGGTTGAGTTCAGAGGCATTTTTTCAGATTTTTTTTTTCTAAAATTTTGTTTTTTCATGTTGAGACTGGAAAAAAAATTAGAGAAAAAAATTTGTAAAAAAATTCCAATGTGTTGAAAATAGTAAAATGAAGTATTTTCCCCTCTTGAAATTTTATCAATGATCCCATAGTTCTTGAGTTATGGTAAGAATGATCTGAGCTCCGACTCAGAAAATGAGGAAAAAAAAATGTTGGGAAAAAAAATCTGAAAAAATTCCTCTGCACTCAACAAAAACAGACGCAACTTTTTGCTATCTTGAAATTTTTCATGAATCTTCTTTGTTATCATGTTATACGGGATTTTTTAAATTTCGCCTTTTTTCACAAAAAACAGAATAAGTATGGAAAAAAAAATCGCTCAAAGTTTTCAAAAAAAGGAAATTGAAGCTCAAACTTTTCTCTTTATGAATCCAATCGTAAAAATGTATTTAAAAAATTCCTCCCGAAGATGGGTGCACCTGAAGAGAGGGAAAAAGGCGTTAAACAGCTGTTTTCAAAATAGAGTCCAAATCTAAAAACAAATTGTAAAAATAATGAAAAAATCAGGAAATTTAGCCGAATTCTTCCACTTTAAAATGCCACTTGTTAAATTAGTCCACCTTGACTTTCGGCGAAATAGCAAAAAAAAAAAAAATACGTTCCAGACCTTTTTTAAAGTTTTGTCCGGAAACTTTTCACCGGTAGTGCGTAGATTTGTTCAGTTGGGTTAAAAAACGCGCTTCTGTGAGACGAAAATTTAACAATGTGCCCTAAAAAAAATTGACAAAGCATATACTTAATATCCATCGTGAATACGTCCATAAAAGTTGAGCAGAGGAGAAAAAAATTGTAACTACAACGTCGAGGCTTCGAGACTCAATATTCTTGGCTTGTTCTGTTGCCCCGGGGCACCGTGATGAACATACTATATTCATATCATGAACGTGCGCATCACCTATAGACTGTATATGCGGCATTATGTACACCTTCAAGCCTACTCCATAAATTTTTTTTATGGATTTTTTTTTCACTGTAAAATAGATTTTTATGACCCGCTCATTTTATTCGTTCGACCCCCTTCGCCCTTCCCGTCTTTGCCTATTCTCTTGTACCCTTTTCTCGTTACCATCCACATTCCATGGACTTTTCGTTATACCCCTATCGCTACGTTCCTCTCGTCGCGGATGCTGGAATGAACCATCGTGTCGTTTCATGACGTTTATAATCTCCTGGCACGAAGAAGCTTTCTTGCGATGCGAAACTCTTGGTGGCATTGAGAAGAAGAAAAAAACGAGTAGAGATTTATTCCCAACCATAAATTCTTGGCTGACTTTAACGAGCGAATCATCGTGAGGTTGCCGCTTCTAGTGTTAGACCTCGAGATACAAGACACTTTATCGAACCTGATCGCCATGATGAAATAAAAAAATTCGTGAGATTTTTATTCATCGGAAGTATTTTTTCAAACACTCGGATTTTCTGTGAAAAATCACTTAGTCCTTGGAAAAATTTGTGATGTTTACGAATGAAGAAGGGAAAAATCCTGAAGCTGTTTTCTATTCTCCATCTCTACTCTATTAATTGGACGGAAAAAAATGATCAGTGACAATTCATGTGTAATATTTAAAAAATTACTGAATTTAATGCAGAATATACGGTTCAGAACTGTAATTCAGGCGTTTTACTGGGAATCCATTATAAATAAATGGATTTAATGTAGTTTCTACTTTTCAAACCATTATAAATGCTGATTTACACTGTAAAAAATGCAATGTTCACCGCAAAAAAAATGACAAAGTAGAAATAACAAGCAGAAACGACGAAATCCACTGTGTTTGAACCGTAAAAATTACAATGGTCTCTGTAGAATGTTCAAAGCGCATAATTAGAAATTGCAGTGTTCCCAGTGAAAAATCAAATGCGCGCCGCAAAGTATGCAACGTCAATTTCAATTTTTACAGTGCGGCACTGTAACGGAACGACCTGCGGCGTACCACGATCTCTGCATTTCGCCCGAGATCCGCTAGATAGCGTCGGACGGCGCGCCCCCTCGCGCCAGCGAGAGAGCCACCGAGCACCTATAAGGTCCGATGTATTACCAACATCGGCGTCCTCAATTGACACACAATTGTGGAACATCACCCGCGTTCTGTGGTCGAGCAGTCCTATGGACTGAAGACTACATTTTTTTAACGGATCACCATTGCGTTTCAGTGACGCACGTGCTCTTTAAGGGTGCGAGGTTAAACTAGATTCGCTTCATTAATTGATCTCACGATTAATTAGTCAAGTACAAGCCCTCGTAGCTATGAGCCTGAGCGAGGATAAATAACGGTTTATTGCAATATTTGAATAAATTGGGATTTATTCAAATGTCGAAACGTTTCACTGCACTATAATTTATTTTGGAAATTGCAGTATTTTCAGTGAAAAATAAAAAACGTACCGCAAAATATAATACGTTTTTTTCAATTTTTACAATGTACACTGTAATTTTTTCACGGGCCCTGGATAATTTTTACAATGTGAAATGTGTAAAAAGTTCACCGGATACAACAGAAATATAATGTTTCACGTAGTGTACATTTTACTGTTCCACACTGTAAAAATTCGTCCGATGGGCATGTACCATGTCATATGTGACATCTGCATATTGTATTGAAGAAATATGCCAATTTCACTATTTGTCCTTCCAGGAGGCGCTGTTGATGGGGAAAACCGTAAGAATTAATGGGAATCTCAGCAATTCTCAATGATAATTTTTTCCGCGTAATTAATTAATTAAATTCTGAAGCTGTTTTCTATTCTCTATCTCTGTTGTCTATTCTCCATTACAATTGAGTTTGCATGTGAACGTTACATTAATTTCGGGACGTGGGTCTTTTGTGGGTGGGCCTTGTTCATGGCTAATCCCCGCTTACGTTAATCGTCGAACGATGAGCCAGCAAAGTTTTACGAGCGACGAACAAACTGTCGATTCATTTCACAGACGCCAGATCGAACAAACATTCCTTGTCCGTCTTCTATTTATTCCGTAGGCTTTCACTTTATTCTGTACTCCGTTCTCTCTCGACCATTTTATTTTTCGTCACGATGACGTGGATAAATTCGTGAAAATCCCCGCAAATACCGAAGATCACTGCATCTTAATTTTGTAAATATACGTACAGCTAGAAAATCGGACGTTTTTGGTTATCACTCCGACAATGAGAAGAAAAATGAAAATTTCCAGTGGAACTCTTTATCATTAATCATTGAGATCTGGATTATTTTTTGTTTATTCTTAATCCGTGCTGAATTCGACAACAGTTCTACAAATATTTGTGAATTAAGGCGGTATTCTGGTTTAGAGCGTTTTGTCGAGTTCAATAAAAAAAATATATATTTTTACCATTCTTTTTTCTACAGAACATTTATGAATATTTTTTTACAACAAACAAAAAAAAATTTCGAGAAAAAATGATGAACGTTGTAAGCTGGTCAATTTGGGTCTAAAAGAAGGGTGTACTGACCAGAGATGTGCAAATAGTAATGTAAAAGTAATGCATTACCCATTACTTTAAACAATGTGTATTGGATAAGTTTTCCATTACAAATGACAAAAGTAACGTGTAACGAATGAATGTTCCATTATAAATGAAAATAGTAATGTGTAATGGATGCCTGTTCCATTACAAATAAAAATGTAATGTGTAATGTATGCATGTATTGGACAAGTTTTTCATTACAAATTACAAAAGTAACGTGTAACGAATGAATGTTCCATTATAAATGAAAATAGTAATGTGTAATGGATGCCTGTCCCATTACAAATAAAAAAGTAATGTGTAATGTATGAATGTTCCATTGAAAATAATAAAAGTAATGTGTAATGGATGCATGTATCATTACAATTTAAAAAAATTAACGTGTAATGAATGAGTGCTCCATTACAAATTAGAATTAAAAGAAAAGTAATTTGTAGTGGAGAATATTCCATTACAAATTAGAGTGTTTCTACCACAATTTGGAACAGGTACTATTCTGCTCAAAGGTAAGTCTATTAATTTTTCAATGAAAATAATTTGTGTGTATCAAGTTTTTGTTCACTTTACTAACCTAATGGTAAATGTAAAAACTGCAATTCAAGAATGGAGTAAAAATTACACCAGAAAATCACTGTTCATACATTCACCACTACGATAATAAAGTTAACTAGAACTTGATACACACAAATTATGTTCATTGAAAAATTAATAGACTTACCTTTGAGCAAAATAGTACCTGCTCCAAATTGTGGTAGAAACACACTAATTTGTAATGGAATATTCTCCACTACAAATTACTTTTTTTTTGTAATGGCGCATGCATTCATTACACATTACTTGTGTATTTTATGTAATGTTCACTTGTCCATTTCACATTATGCAGTGTAATGAGTAATGAATATCGTAATGCATTATCAAAATAATGCATTACGGCATAACTCTGGTACTGACTGACACGATTGCAACCTTTCTCATCATCCGAAACAAAATTTAAGGATGTTGAGTCCCAAATCGCAAATGATGAGCAAATTCTGAAAATTTGGTATGTTTTTGGATGAATTATTTAAGAGGTCATGTAAAAATTTCACGACGATTAGGAAGCTCGTTATCGAACAATTAACATTAACAAATTAAATTAAATTAAATGTAGTCTTGTGGAAACTGATATAACTTTGCGATAAGTTTTTTTTTTTGACCTCTCAATTTTTTAATATCTACACTATATTAAAAGCAACGGAAACAAAACGAAGTTTATTGATAAATATTTTTTTTATTTGTTTAAAAAATTGTTCTTATCAAAATGTCAATATTTTAATAACGAGCTTCCTAATCGTCGTGAAATTTTTACATGACCTCTCAAATACTTCATACAAAAACATACCAAATTTTCAGAATTTTATCATCATTTTTCATTTTAACCCTTAAGGAGGTTGAAGTAATGATGATAGAATTCTAAAAATTTAATATGTTTTTACATGAAGTATTCAGGAGGTCGTGTAAAAATTTCACGACGATTAAGAAGCTATTTGTTGAACAATTAACATTGAAATATTTCATAGGGACTCAACATCCTTAAAAAAAGATTCTTAATTAGTGAGAATATTGGTATAGCCCCTACCTCAGAAAAAATGGAAGAAAATTTTTTCAAAAAATGGCGGTCGTCTGAACAAAAAAGGTTTTTTCGACTATTTTTTCATAGTTTTTATTTTTTTTTGAGAAAAAATGCTTTGAAAAAAGTAGTTTTGAGAAAAACGTCTATCATGTGATTTGTCACTAAAATAGCTATAACTCCGCAAATTATTGGAATAAAAAAAATTCCTTTTGAGCATATATTCTTAAAGGTTCAAGCTTGAAGAATATGCAACAAAAATTGATTTTTTCAAAAGTCTCGACCAGACACGCCTAATTCATCAACAATGGCGAAGCCCACGCGGATTAAATCTGCTGAGAGGAGAGCCAAAAAGGTTCGTCCACTAGGAAATGAAAAAGTAAGTTCTTCGAGGGTCAGCGACCGTCTCAAACGAACGAGCCCTCTCATATCTTTAGTTAGGGTCCACGTAGATGACCCGACCTCGTGAAAAAAATCACTTTTTCGACCCGCATCTTTACGCTAGTTTCTCACTGCCAATGCCCTTCTTTTCTTACGCATCTTTTCTCTCGTTTCTCCCTTTATGCGTGCTATATATGGGGCGTTCCATGCCAAATCGGACAGTTTAAAAAACTTTTTTTTTTATTTCCTCAAATTTTTTATATTTTTTCAGTACTTATCAAAAGACCCTTCTTGTTAAATTTTGAGATTTTTTTATTACCCGTTCACAAGATATTTAATTTTTTTTTAAACCGTTCTTTTTTCGGTTTTTTGGTCATAACTTCTTTAATAACGATCCAAATTAAGTGTTTTTTTTCAACATTTTTATTCCTCATGGTCTATTCAGAAAAAAATGAAAAAAAAATATTCTACGTGTTTTTGAATAAGTTTTTTAAGTTTTAAACTTTGAATCGTGTTTTTAAAAGTACATATTTTGATTTTTTTTTAATTTTTTTACAAAAACTGGCAAAAAAGGCATACACTGATCAAAAATTTTCGTTGAAAATGCAAAAATTTCTTTGACTAAACCAAATATTTGTTTCCGGACGTTCAACGAGATCATTATGGTAATTCAACAAATATACAGTGGAAGTTTTAGTCAAATCGGTTAAATCGTTGCTTGAATGGGTAAAGTTTCAGTTCAATCAAATAAATATCTTTGTACCAAATAAATTGTGTGATTGAAAATAGGAATTGTTTTTTTGTAACGGCTAAATTTATTTAGTTAAAATACGAAAGTTAAAACTCAGTAACGTGTAAATTGGACTAAACTGTATCTGGAAATTGACCAAATAATTTCGTTCACCTCATATCTCATGGTTAACCAAAGCCATTTGTTGAATTAATTATAGTTTCATTATTTCAAACAAATTAATATTGAATCAACTAAATTTTTTTCAACTAAATGGATTTAGTTGTTTAAACTGAATTTTTTTCTCAATGTACGCCCCCATATATTAATTATATATATAATATATATTATCTAAGTTTTCTCCGACTTCCTACACGCAGAGTTTTCCTAAATCGCCCTCCAGTCATAAATTCTCCCAACGGCGCGGGTGATCTACAAAGGAAAAAAAAACAAGACACATAAGCAGCTCGTGCCACCATAATTACGTTCGACGACGTATGTGTGCTTGTTCTTGGGTTTAAGGGGAGACAGCGCGCCCACCGAATAAGTGACACCGAATTCCTCATCATTTGACCCGCAATGTTAACCCTACTGGAACCCTAGCAATTGCACTCATTATTGTACACGTACATGTGTAATATGTAACTTGACTATATAAAAAAATTTCGGGCGAGATGAAATAATTTTGTGAATTACATAAAATTTATTTTTCCTTCAATTTGCCTATGAAAAACGTAAAACGTATTCCAAACGCAAGATTTTTCATGATGCTCTTTCGGAAACGTTCAAAAAAAAACCAGCCTAAAGGGTTCTCCAAAGTGATTTCTTAATATTGTAATTTTCAATTATTTATGAATTTTTGCTTCCTCATAAAGGAAGCTTTGTTTTCGTGAAAAATTTTTTTTTTAGCGATTTTTATGCCAATATGTTCAAAATGTCCTAAAAAATCGAGAAATCATATTTAGAAAAAAATGTCCGGATGGATGTGTGTGTGTGTGTGTGTGTGTGTATGTATCCTGAGTTTCAGATGTAAATGATTAATAACTCGAAAACGCTTCGAGATATCAAGCTAAAATTTGGCACACTTGTCGAGCGCGAATTGCTCTTCGTTATGAATTTTTTTTTTTTTTTTAATTATAACGGGGGTTCAGATTTTATCGACTTTTTTCGTTTTTGCCAGAATGGCGTAAACGCTCTAGCCTCTGCAATTTTCAAGATATTGCACTCAAACTTTGTACAGAATTAGTATAGCTATCAAGGTTGTTTGGTATTGAATTTGGCGAAAATCCATCGAGGGATTAAAATTTTATGAAATTTTGAATTTTTTGAAAAATCGCCTAAACGCTCTCACTTGCGCAATTTTTAAGATATTGTACTGAAACTTTGCACAGAGGTAATATAGCTGTGAAGGTTGCTCGCTATTAAATTTGGCAAAAATCTATCAAGGGATTGAAATTTTATGAAATTTTGATTTTTTTGAAAAATAGCGCAAGCGCTCTAACTTGCACAATTTTCAATATATTTCACTGAAACTTTGTACAGAACTTGTATAGCTATCAAGGTTGTTCGCTATTAAGTTTGAAAAAAATCCATCGAGGGATTAAAATTTTATGAAATTGTGAATTTTTTGAAAAATAGCGCAAGCACTCTAACTTACACAATTTTCAATATATTTCACAGGAACTTTGTACAATACTTGTATAGCTATCAAGGTTTGTTCGCAATCAAATTTGGCGTAAATTGATCGAATTTGCACATTGATTACTAATATTTTTCAATAGTTAACAAAGCTTCCTTAATGAGGAAGCCAAATTTGATCGCCATACCGTGTGTTAGAGGAAGCTATGTGAACTATGGATAAAGATGAGGAAGCAATGTGCAAATTTCAATTTGCAGGGTGTTAATAATTTATTGATATTCAAAATAATAGCATGTTTAATCATTTTGATCGTTTTAATGGAATATTCCGTCTCTTGTCCATAAAAATGAAGAAACTGTTGCTAATAACTATCCTAGAATTTGGCCATAAGCAATTTACATCGCTTGTAAAATCTTACATTATTTTACGTTTTCATAGCTAAGAGGGTTACATCGAGAAAAAAATCTACGCGCTATTTTCAATTAAATTTTATCCTCCTCGACGGGGACTCGGATTTGGACCTGGATTCCACTTAATTAGCTCACACGCTACCTTTTACTCCATCGGCTACTCATTAACTTCCTTCGGTTAACTGTGGTGGAAGTAGAGGGGGGAAGGGGGAAAAATGCTGCGGAATGTCACGCAAAAGAGCGCCAATGTTCGCTGTAAAATCGTCCATACGTGCAACACGCAAAGTACTCGTCGATCTAGCCCGATACAGTGATATGCTTGATGCATGAGCGTGGGCAGGAAGTCATTCTGTTGTATACATACGGCGTGAATATTGTGCTGGAAAAGAGGTGCACTTCGTATGGGTAGAAAGGCAAGAGGATATTCGACAAATACAGTTATTGCTAATTGACTTTTCAACTGGTCATTAAGCCGGCACGTCCGGCCTCGTGATACGAGAATATCTATATAACAAGTTGTAAAAACATGCAGCACGAACGTAACTAGTAATGCCCAACAATGTTGATTCGCAATGGACTAGAATGGGCCTTAATGAGGTGAAATTTGGACCAGATTATTGAAGACAAATGCTGGAAATTTTTAATACTGTCCTCTTCAAGTAGAATTTGCACCCCCAGAAAAAAAGATTTATTTGATTGTACCGATTCCTTTGAATAGTGGCCTAATAAATCTCTTATTAAGCCGGGATTTAAATAAAATTTTATTTATTTCAAATAAATTTATTTGAACCAAATAAATTCTCTTTCTGGGTGCATTATTAAACTTTTAGAACATAAGTCTTTTTTAAATCTTAAGAAATCTATTGTGATATTAATTGATATTAATAATATACATTACTAGCGAAAAGTTTCCGGACAAAACTTTAAAAATGGTCTGGAACATTTTTTTTATGTATCAGGCCATTTTCCTTTCGTCATTATTTTTGACTGATTTGTCATAGTGAAATATCACCACAACAAAAACAACATGTTTTACATAAATACTCCAATAACGAAAAAAAAATGGCGTCTGGTACTGGAGAAAAGTCGAGTGTCCGGTACCAGGGATTCAACATGCAAGATTAAATAACAAAATGCGTTGCCATTTCACAAACATTTTGAAATTTAACCTTCATTATTTGAAAGAATACATACCAAAAAGCATCCCAAGCTAAAAAACGGAGCCGCAAATACCCTATTTTTTAAACAATGAATGTGTTAAAATTACGGCTGACAAGAAATATTAATCGGCTCCAACGAAAATCAACTCTCGACAACGCGCGTATGCGCAATGCAGCTAGCTTCTCTAGCGCCACCGTTACTACCGTGGCCACTGTTCGAACTACGCACGAGAACTATTGTCGTTGCTCTCTAGTTTGGATGTACCGACAGTGTCCGGTACTAGGTGCCGTTCGGCGTTAGGAGACTTCCCGCTATTTAGAAAAATAATGAAATTATTAATTATAAAATAATAAAATTGATAATAAAATATCTAAATTTAAAAAAAAATTTAAAAATATAATAAAATAAAATAATCTGTAACTTAATATTAATTATAAACTCCTTCGAAGTATTTTCGACGTGAGGCGACTATCCGCCACTATCCGCCTCTTTGAAGAGGTCAAATGAAACGGGATTTACTCAAAAACAATATTAATTGGGTTTACAAAAATAGTGCACAATGAAAGTTTAAAGACCAATGTTTTAATACACACGAAGCATATTGTCAGTAGATACTTAATTTTTAGTAATAGAGCTTTTTCCTTAAGCAACTATCCGGCTTTTACCCTACTCCCTTAATGAGTAGTTTACGAAAAAAATTTACAACTCTCATTCCTGAAAAGATAAATACGTATATTCGATCAGCGGATGTCGGTGAATTCATTGGAATGTTCTGTATAAATTGCACAGTGAGAGAAACGAGCTATAAACAGGACTGCAAGTTAATTATGCGTTTTTGGTGCTTTGTTGCGACTCTGTAAGAGAGAGAGAGAGAGAGAGAGAAAGGAAAACTGCAAAAAGGATGTTGCACGTAGAGGAAACGTGTGCGGAGTCGAGAGGAATAACGGAAAAGAGAATGGAGAGAGATAAAAAAAAATGAAGGAGAGGGGAACGTAGAATGACCGGAGGAAAAAAAAAGGTTTGCAGGAGGGCTTTCAAATGAGGGACTCGTCGACCAATTCAGTGGGTTCTGGTCGTGGGCGAGAACGAGAGGGAAAAGAGTATTCGGAGGGCGAGGGGAGTGAAGAGGGAAGTACAACACGCAACAACGAGAAACGCGCAAGCTCTCCAACACTACCCTTTTATATATTTTTAACCGTCCCGACCAACACACGCACACACACATTCACAAATTGAGAGCTCTCTTAATTTGTCCCTCAATTGCCCGAATTCAGGTCGTTATCGCGCGGTCTCGCTTCTCCCTCATCACCGTCGCACACGATTTTCGCTTTTAGCACGAAAAGGACGGAAAACGACAATGTAAGTGCTGTTTTTTTTGCTCCTGTTTTGTTTTTGTCGCGATCGCTGTAAAACGGTTCATTCGTTTGGTTTTTTTTTTTTTTTTTTTTTTTTTTTCGACTCCAACGTTCGAACGCAGCGTAGGTGCGCGCTCGTAATTAAGCGCAGGTTCCTTCTCTCGCCTCACTCGCGACGAGGGCAAATATCGTGTCAACGATACACAAGCTCTCTATCTCGCGGTCGGGGCTAATTAGAACGTTAATCCGCGCTTCTCCCGAGCAACGCATCATGTTTTTCGGTTGGTCGCTTTATTCCTGGTTCGTCGGGAGACACGTAATAATGACCGTGACGAATATTTATAGTGACGATGATGAGACGGGCCCTCACTTTCTCTCTCTTTTTTCCTTTCTCTCTCTCTCTGCTCATTTGGTGATGCAACGGACGAGAAATTGTCAGTCCCGCAAGTGGGGAACGTTTGGTCCAAGTCAACGACCCACGTGCATTTGAACGTGTCATTTTTTCCTCCAAAAGTAACGTCCAATCGATTCGTACACGAAAAAAGTCCGGAAATTGTCCATGAATTGATATACACGGATTGTATGTATGAGTCATTCCTTGTCAAATCGACCGAGAGTTGGAATCGAACCCTTTCAATTTCGATGAAATTTGGTCGGAACTTTTCGTTTTTAACGAAACGAAGTTCTACCAAAGGAAAAAAATTAAATTTTTTTTTCGACGGTTATTCAAAATTCAAAATTTCACAATTTTTCTGATCTTTTAAGTTTATTTTTTAAATATCTCGGAAACTATTATAGTTACGAAAAATCGTTCTGAATTCGTCTTAAAGAGTATACTTGGGGCTATGAAAAAAAAAATACTCCGAAACGAAATTTTGAAAAATGGTGAATTTGGAGAATTTTGAATAATCAAAAATCGTGAAAATCTAAGTTCGACATTAAATTTTTGGTTCAATTTTATTTATACAATATCTTGTACTGATCTTAAACGATCCTGAAATTTTAAGAAAGGTGTTTTTTGTTTTTTCAAAAATATGAATTTTTGAATTTAAAAAAATCCTGTAAGTCCACGATCTACATTAAATTTTTTGTTACATTTTTTTTTTATATAATACCTTGGACTGATCTTAAAAGTTCCGGAAATTTTCAGGATCTTTAAAATCAGTACAATCCATATGGATTACTCTAGGGATTTTTCGTCGATTAGTTGAGTGATTTTTCATGGATTGGTCCAGTGATTTTTCATGGGTTAGTCCATGAAATTCTGAGGTGCAAATCCTACAGTGACTAGACTAGACTGGAGTTCTTCTTCATTAGATTTTAAAGGTGGGTCATTCCATGTCAAATCGACCAATAGTTGGAATCGACCCCTTTCAATTTCGATGAAATTTGGTCAGAAGTTCTACCAAAGGAAGGGAATTAAATTTTTTTTTTCGAAAGTTATGCAAAATTCAAAATTTCACCATTCTTTCAATTTTTCAAGTTTTTTTTTTTTAATATCTCGAAAACTATTATAGTTACGAAAAAATCGTTCTGGGTTCATCTTAAAGAGTATACCTGGGGCTACGAAAAAAAAATATATTCCGAAAAAATTTTTTGAAAAATGATGAATTTGGAGAATTTTAAAAAATCGTGAAAATCCATGATCAACATTAAATTTTTGCTTCAGTTTTTTAAATACAATACCTTGTACCAATCTTAAAAGATAATGAATTTTTCAGAATTGCGTTTTTTTTTAAATATGAATTTTTGAATTTTGGTACAAAGAATTTTTTTTTTCGCCTCGAAGTTAACTAAAGTTGAGCAATCATGTAATTTTGTAATTTTTAGTAGCAAAAATTACATGATTGCTCAACTTGACTTAATTCAGAGGAAAACAAAATTTTTTTTTACCAAAATTCAAAAATTCACATTTTTCGAAAAAAACCGCAATTCCGAAAATTTCAGGACCTTTTAAGATCAGTACGAGGTATTATATAAAAAAAAATGGAACCAAAAATTTAATGTTGATCGTGGATTTTCACGATTTAAAAAATTCAAAATACTCAAAAATTATCATTTTTCAACTTTTTTTTTCGGAATATTTTTTTTTCGTAGCCCCAAGTATACTCTTTAAAAAGAACTCAGACCGATTTTTCTTAACTACAATAGTTTTCGAGATATTTAAAAAATAAACTAAAAAATTTGAAAAAATGGTACAATTTTGCATAACTTTCGAAAAAAAAATTTCTAATTTTTTTCCTTTGGCAGAACTTTGTTTTATGATAAAAGAGAACTGCTGACCAAATTCCATCGAAATTGAAAGGGGTCGATTCTAACTATTGGTCGATTTGACATGGAATGCCCATGTATATTGTGGGTTTATTCCATCGAGAAATGAATGAAACGAAGTTCTGAAATGTATGAAACTTACGAAAATCAAGTGTTTTAAATATCTTACTATCAAAAATCTGCCAGCTTTAAACTATTTTCATTCATGAAGTTTGCCAAGTTCTGGCCGTAAAATTTGATGAATAGTGCGAGAAAGCCTGCTGTTAATTATTTCACATTAACGTTGGGGTTAAGGGTATGTATATGGGCGAAAGTGCTTGGGAACTGTTTGAAGGAAGGGAAAAGTACCTTTGGGAACTCGAAGCAGGCTCTTGTCTCTGGGATAGGGCGAAATATAGCGAGAGAGAGAGAGAGAGAGAGAGAGAGAGAGAGAGAGAGAGAGAGAGCAGATGAGAAAGCTCTCGTACACTCTGGCCGAATTTACGTGCTTGTGTTTACGGTTGAAGATGGCGCTTTGCCTCTAAAGTGGCGAAGGCCCTTATGCGCATTAACGGTCCTGAGATAGGACCTCGCGGCGTCGTCCCCGACGCCTTCGACGACGTCAACATCGTCGTCGCGTCTTCAGCGCCTCTTGCCTGAATCTTCAAGACAGACAATGGTACCTCTCGCCGATATCCAGCCACGACAATGCTTCCCGCGCGACACAACGTCATTTCCGGGTTGCAAAGCAGACAGAACGGAGCAAGAGCCACACATGCTGCTGTGAAGACCACCTGAGAGACATTCCGTACAAATAGGAAAGGGAGAGGGAGAGATAATCGTCAAATTCCCTCAAGATTTAATACGACGGACGCTGATGGCACTAGTTTCTCGAGAAAACACTCGAAATCCACAAATTGCCACAGACCATTGTATAAAAATGGTATTTCATATCAACACAACCGATATCCTACCCTCAATCTCCTCGGGTTTGGTTAAGGGGTTATACGCAGTCAGGAGGTTGAAAAAGACGATTTTTCAAGAATTTTTTCTTGAAAGAAATTTAAATTTTTCAACGTAAAAATTTATATATTCAACGTAAATATTTATGTAATTTATTTATATACATGTACTTCAATTTTTTAATATTTTTTAGTACCCATCAAAAGACCCTTGCTGGTGAATTTTGAGATTTTTTTAATTACCTGTTCAAAAGATATTAAATTAACAAAAAAAATCGTTCTTTTTTCGGTATTTTGGTCATAACTTCTTTAATAATGGTCCAAATTGAAAGTTTTTGTTTTGAAATTTTTTGTTTTTGCATGGCCTTTTCAGAAAAAAATAAAATAAAAATATTCGACGTGTTTTTAAATGAGTTTTTTGAGTTTTAAACTTTAAATCGCTTTTTTTTAAAGACAGTGTATATTTTGATGTTTTTTAAATTTTTTGTTTCAAACATCTATCTATTCAACAACTTCCATAACTACGATTTTTTTCGATTTTTGAAAACTAAAAAAGTTGTTTGTATTCAAAAATTGTTATAAAAAAGTGTCAAAATAAATTCGAAATAATGAAAAAAAATACTATTCAGTAAATAAAATTGGCATTCATAATAATTTATAGAAAACAAATTATTAATTTTCAAAAATAGAAAAAAATAGTGGTAATGGAAGGCCCACGATCGACTAGTCTTAAAAGTTATTGAATATACATAAATGTTTAAAACAAAAAATTAAAAAAATAATCAAAATATACAATTACTTTTATAAACGCGAAAGTTTCAAACTCAAAAAACTCATTTAAAAACACGGCGAATATTTTAGTTTTATATTTTTTTCTAAAAAGGCCATAAAAAAAAAAAAAAAAATCAAAAAAGAACTTTGAATTTGGACCATTATTAAAGAAGTTATGACCAAAATACCGAAAAAGAGCGGTTTTTTGGTTTTTTGAACGAGTTATCAAAAAATCTCAAAATTTACCAGCAAGAGGCTTTTGATGGGTACTAAAAAATATAAAAAATTTGAGGACATAAAAAAAAAGTTTTTCAAACCGTCCGATTTGGGATGGAATGCCCCATATACACATTTTGCATAAACTTCCAAAAAGCGTTTACCGTCGATTTTGCTGAAATTTTGCACAGATGGTCTACTTAATTTATAAAGACATTCCCTAAAAGGATTTTTACCGCATTCCTATAATTTACGAGTTATCAAATTTTAAAGTCTATTTTTTAGTCCTTAAGATAGGGGAAGGTGACGCACGACGATAATTGACTTTGAAAAAAAACATGTTCAATTTATTGGCTTTAAAACTCAAATGAAATATAATTGAAGAACCGAAAAATAATTATGAGTGATAACAACACAGAGAATTAATAAAGAAGGATTTTTGAAAAATAGTAAGAATTCATAGTAATATAATCATCTGTAAAATCGTATATCGCCTAGAGAATTAAAGAAAACAATAACAACAAACTTGGAGTGGAATGTGAGAAATGATGAAAAGTAATTGTGGAAATTGCACGAAAAATGCGAATGAGGAATAAAATATGCGCTTGACACTCACCCTTTCGATGCGATGTTCTCTCAATCGATGTGCAAACCTAAGAGATCCCTCCCCGAAGGCAGACAGGATATTACAGCAATGGTTGATCGATGATTTGTCTTCAGTGGGCTGAATCTTCATCCTCGTGAAATTTCGACCGGAAGTGCAGCTCCTCGAATCACCCGCACATTTTTCTTCACACACTTCACTCCGCGTTTATTATTTTTACCGATTAAATTAGAACCTGGATGCATCGAAAATTTAACACGAGTGTATTATTTTTTACCAGAGACGCGATTTTTTTCCTACGATATTTTTCGATCGAAAAACCGACGAGAAAAATGAGAAAGGGGCTTGAAAAATCGTATTTTATGATTTTTTAATTTAACATCGCATCTTCTTACACCAGACTCGATTTTGAATGTAAGAGATTTTTAATTATTAATTAATTCAAGAGATTTCAAATTTTTATTAAATTTAAGAAATTTTTAATTTTTATCTCATTTAAGAGATTTTTAATTTTCATCTAATTGAAAAGATTTTGAATCTCTGTTTAATTCAAGAAATTTTGAAATTTCATTGAACCGAAAATATTTTGAAATTTCATTCAAGTTAAGAAATTTTGAATTTTCATTGAATTCAAAAGATTGAGAAACTTTATTTACTTTAACAAATTTTAAATTGTCATTGAATCTAAACGATTTTGAATTTTTATTCAAGTTAAGAGGTTTTGAATTTTCATTTAAGTTAAGAGATTTTGAATTTTCATTTTATTTAAAAGATTTTGAAACTTTATTTAATTTCATAAATTATGATGTGTCATTGAACCGAAAAGATTCTGAAACGTAATTCAAGTTAAGAGTTTTTGAATTTTTCTTTAATTCAAACAATTTTGAAGTTTAATTTAATTCAATAAATTCTGAATTGTCATTTAATCGAAAAGATTTGAATTTTTATTTATCCCCAAAGATAATTTTTTATCCAGCTCTCAATACGCGTAAAGAAATAAAAATGGTGTATACCGTGAATTTACCTCGCGATGGACTCAAAAACAGATAAAAAACAATTTTTCCGGGTAACGATCGCCGGTACGGTAGCGCGAAGCGTGTGACCTTGAGCGCGAGAGAACAGGGAAAAAGACGGCAAGGGGGAAAAAACTCACGAGGCGCCGGTCGACGCGGCGCGATATATACATATATTCTACACAATAAACCCCACTCAATATTTACTCTCCCAATGTTTTTCGTTTGTCGCAATATTTTAACACGATTCGCGACGAGGCGCTCTGATACCTCATCGTTAACAGTGTCTCTCGTACATGGGCCACACTCCATAGGAAAAAAAAAAATATTTTCCACTCACCGCTCGGCATGTTATTGTTTCTTCTTCAAGCGCGTCTTTCACGCCGTGCCGAATGCTTTTCGAACAACGCGAACGAGCGAAAAACCTCATCGACTCGCAACGACGACTATTCATCGACGAATTATTCTTTCGTAGCACCGAGCGCTGCCCCACGAATATTTTCACCGCGAATTTGATACACACCGCTCAAGAATTAGTAGAAAAAAATGCATTTACCTTGACGCGATCAACAGGTACGTTGTTATCGAACAAGATCCACGGGCAAGAGTGAACGGGAGCGCCGGCGTGGGGGTAGCGGCCGAAAAGGGAACCAGGGAGAGAGAAAGAGAGAGAGGGCGACTCACGAACCGCGCATGCGCTCTGTCTTTTTCTTTCTCTCACTTCCTGTTCCCTCTCCGGTCGCTACCCCCACGCCAGCGCGCTCGTTCACTCTCGCCTGTGGATCTTGTTCGATAACAACTAATACAACGTTCCTGTTGATCGCGTCAAGGTAAATTCATTATTTTCCACTAATTCTTTAGCTCCGTGTGTTTCTAATTCGCAATGAAAACGATCGTGGGGCAGCGAAACACTCAGTGCTACAAAACGAATTATTCGAAGATGAATCGTTCCCGTTGCGAGTCCATGAGATTTTTCGCGTATTGGCTTGACCTTGCGCGTCATTGTCACGTCGCTCGTTCGGAAAAATCGTGTTATTCGTTTCTGGCGTCCAACGCGAGATAAATTCTCGGTAAACGTGATCTGTCTTTCTTTACGAATCGAGAGCTAAAAAAAATATCACGTATTCGAAGCTCGGTATAAAAAAAGCTGGTAATATTTAGGGAATATTTCTTTTCTGTGCTCGGCGCGTTGCACGATTTTTCATCGTCGTCGTTGTCGTTGCTACAACGGAAGTGGGAGGAATTGGTAGGAGATTAGGAGAATCTGAGAGATGGTGTTTTGCGAAACACGACGCATGCATATATACTTCCACATATACGATACGACTCACTGTACATTTTCTTCTCGACGTTTCGAATATTTCTTGCAGTTTCTCGATATTCTGTTTGTGAAATGTCGGCAAGATATAATTGGGATCGACCGTTGGCAAATTCGTCGCGTTTTCGAGAGTTTGCTCTCCTTCTCTTATCCATTCGCATCGTGCGCGCGTTTCGCGAGTCGCCCTCTCTCTCTCCCTGGTTCCCACTCCGGCCGCTAACCCCGCGCCGGCGCTCTCGTTCACTCTCGTCAGTCTCGTACGTAAATCCCGTTCGATGGCAACGTACCTGCTGATCGCGTCTCAAAATTCATTGTTTTTTACAAATTCTTGAGCGGCGTGTTCAAAATTCGTGGTGAAAATGTTCGTGGGTCAGCGTTCGGTGCCACGAAAGAATAATTCATCGATGAATCGTCGTCGTTGCGAGTCGATGACATTTTTTGCGAGTTTGCTTGGCCTCGCGCGCCATTGTCGCGTCGCTCGTTCGCGAGAACGCAAAAACATTCGGCACGGAGTCAGAAACGTGCGTCGAGGCGAACCAAATTCATGGGGAGCGGTGAGTGAAAAACAATAATATTGCGATAAATAAGTGAAAAATATCGAGATTACATTTTAATGTGGCGTTTACTGTGCACATGTACTGGCCGCGTCGGGTGGTGGGCGCGCATGCGCCGCGTGACGTTTTTTCCCTTCGCCATCTTTTTCTGTTTCTCTCGCGAGATACTTACTTCGCGCGACCGTAGGGTACTTGCTTCGCGCTACCGTACCGGCGATCGGTTCCCGGCAAAATCGTTTTATATTTGTTTTTGAGTTCATCGCGAGGCAAATTCATAGTAAACGCTATTTTATTCCTTTACGCGTATTAAGGGCTGTGTAAAAAATGATCTTTTGGACTAAATAAAAATTTAAAATCTTTTCAATTCAATGATAATTCAAAATTTGTGAAATTAAATGAAAACTCAAAATCCCTTATCTTGAATAAAAATTTATAATCTTTTCGATTCAATGACAATTCAAAATTTTTGAAATTAAATAACGTTTCAAAATCTTTTGAATTAAATGAAAATTCAAAATCTCTTGACTTAAATAAAAATTCAAAATCTTTTCGGATCAATGACAATTCAAAATTTATGAAATTAAATAAAGTTTCAAGATCTTTTGAATTAAATGAAAATTCAAAATCGTTTCGATTCAATGACAATTCAAAATTTGTTAAATTAGATAAACTATCAAAATCTTTCGAATTAAATGAGAATTCAAAATCTCTTGACTTGAATAAAAATTCAAAATCTTTTCAATTCAATGACAATTCAAAATTTGTGAAATTAGATAAAATATCAAAATCTTTTGAATTAAATGAGAATTCAAAATCTCTTGAATTAAATTAAAATTCAAAATCTCTTAACTTGAATAAAAATTCAAAATCTTTTCGGTTCAATGACAATTCAAAATTTATGAAATTAATTAAAGTTTCAAAATCTTTTCGATTCAATGAAAATTCAAAATTTCTTCAATTGAATAGAGATTCAAAATCTTTTAAATTAGATAAACATTGAAAGTCTCTTAAATTAAATAAAAATGAAACATCTCTTAAATTTAATAAAAATCGGAAATCTCTTGAATTAATTAAAAATTAAAAATCTCTTACATTCAAAATCGAGTCTGGTGTAAGAAGATGCGATGTTAAATAAAAAAATCATAAAATACGATTTTTCAAGCCCCTTTCTCATTTTTCTCGTCGGTTTTTCGATCAAAAAATATCGTAGGAAAAAAATCGCGTCTCTGGTACAAAATAATACACTCGTGCTAAATTTTCGATGCATCCAGGCTCTAATTTAATCGGTAAAAATCATAAACGCGGAGTGAAGTGTGTGAAGAAAAATGTGCCGATGATTCGAGGAGGTGCACTTCCGGTCGAAATTTCACGAGGATGAAGATTCAGCCCACTAAAGACAAATCATCGATCAACCATCGCTGTAATATTCTCAGTCTGCCTTCGGGGAGGGATCTCTTAGGTTTGCACATCAATTGAGAGAACATCGCATCGAAAGGGTGAGTCTCAAACGCATATTTTATTCCTCATTCGCATTTTTCGTGCAATTTTCACAATTACTTTTCAGCATTTCTCACATTCCACTCCAACTATGAAAATTTTTGCCTTAAATTGTTTATAAAATAGCAAATATTTATCGTTAAAAAAACCTTCGATCAATTATTAAAAAATTTATTCATAAAGCTTGTGTAAAAATTTGACACTGATCGGTGACGTCGTTTTTGAGAAAACTTGCTAACCGACTTTAAAAACACTTTTGAGAAAAACGCGTTCAAAATTTCAAAAGCACTTTACCCATAGGAATTACGGGTTTACAAATATGCCTATATATAACTTCGAAAATATTCATCGGATTGACATGATTTTTTTCTGTGTATTATACTTAAATTTACGTACATATTACGAAAATGACATAAAAAATCGACTTTTTGAAAATCATTCATGAATTCCACAAAAAGTGAAATGTTGATCGAGTCAACATTTAATAGTGAGCAATTATATATGCGCAGCTGTTTGAGTTTTTTTTACCGGTTTTCAAACCACGAGGTTTTTGAAATTCATATAAAACAAACACGTTTACCATCATCCGCAGGAAATTTCTTCTCCGGTGAATTTTTAAAATTTCCCCAATTTATAAAAAAAAAACGCCATAGCATTCTTTAACTTTGGTCGCTTTTTCATGTTGTTTCATATCCGTAAAATTTTAAATTTCATTGTTTTCAATGGCGATTCGGGGTTTCGTACTTTGGTATATCGGGTTTTGCGCACGTTCGTAGAATGTTAAAAATTTTATTTTCTCTTTGTCAAACAGATCGCATATACATTTCTCGGTGAATAAAATGAAAACGTTTTATCGCGGTGAACTGTTGCCTTCCATGCTCTATTTTATTCCTCGTAACTAGACCATTGCTGAATCTCGTTGATTTCAACAAACATTCATATGCACATGGACACGAACTTATAATATGGGGCGTTCACTCAAATCAGTAGCTAACGTCCCTCACTTTTTGCTTTTGCTCCTTTGGGACTTTGATTTTTTTTTATTATAACGTTGATGCCTCCCAAAAGAGGTTTGTTTACAAAAAAATGTACCATCGTGGAAGCGAGGGAGTGAACACCCCCAAAAATCACAAAACCTACTTGAAAAACGACAAATGTGCATAAATTCCCACTTTTTTTAAATTAAAAAAATGATTTTGAGTTCATGTTCATGAGAGGATCTCAATATTGTACCATTGTTTAGAGGTTTTTAGATTTTCCATCTCAGAATTTAAATTTTTGTACTTCCGAACGCTCATAACTGGATCAAATATCAATGAATTCTTTAGTTCTTCTCAGACTCTCAAAAACATTGAGATTATTGAAATAATTGAAATTACTGAAATGATTTTGGGTTTTATAGAAATATCAAAAATGGGATTTACAGAAATGTCAAAAATGTGAAAAAAAAATTCAAAATCGATGTAGCTGCTGATTTAACGTAGAATGGCCCATACATGCACGCTTACGTAAATTGAAAATGAACATAACGAACGACGGGGACAACCGAGTCGAACCGACAAAACTCCAAACTGGTTTTTGTTCACGAAACACTGAAACTAACGAATTCCCGTTGCAATTACACGCTTTTACGAGCCCATTTGTAATTTGAAAGTGAGATTTGGATATTCCGGATACGGAACCGGGTTCTTCGTTAATATAGAACAGAAGCGTCAATTTCCACGAATCACGACCCAAAAGTTTAATGATGAATCACGTGTGCTTCTGTCATAAAAAAAAAGAAGGGCGAGGAGAACAAAATTAGGGTTCTGTTGAAGAATTTACGGTCGACGTCTTTCTGACACTCCACAATTTTTTTTTTATCTGATGATTGTGACTTGAGGACTCATACTTATTTATGTAATATTTTTTAATATTTTTTGGTATAATAAATAATTTATTTTGAGCAACGTTTAAACAATGTTTTATAAAATTTTAATTGAAAATATTGGAAAATTCAGACGATGGGACTCTTTTTGAGAAATAACTTGAGCACAATTTTCTCGAATTTTTCAAAACATGATGCAAGTATTTTTTTCACGGTTTAGAGAAACGTTTTCATACTTATTTTTATAATATTTTAAAATATCTTTCCTGCATAATAAACAAATTATTTTATTCGAAATTTTAAGTAAATAAAAGAGCAACGTTTAAACAATATTTTATAAAATTTTAACTGAAAATACTGGCAAATTCAGCCGATGGGACTCTTTTTGAGGAATCTTCAGATTGTAATTAAACGGGGATTTTGAAAATAATCGAAATTTTTGGCAGATTTGTCGTAAGATAATTTTCACGATCTTCACGAAAAATTTAGCAATTCTTGAGATTAAAAGGCTCTGCATTTAAATTCGAATGCAAAATATTCAAAAGTTCCAAAAGTATCATTTTCCTTGTTATAATAATTTTGGCACAATATTCTTGGATTTTTCAAAACAGGATGCAATCATTTTTTTCACGATTTAGAGAAACGCTCTCAAACATTACTCCGAGGATTTTCCCTTCCGTAACAAAACGATAAGCTTCGGTTACTCGATTTTTCAGCGTCAAGCTTCCGCTTAAAAAAAAAATGATACATATATATGGGGCATTCTATGTCAAATCACGCGGTCATCGGCCTGAGCCCCTCGGATTTTGATGGCCAATGAATCGTGGGTTTCGTTTAGCCCAAAATATAACCTCAAATTTTTAGAAATTTCTATTTCATTTTTTAGGGATTGCCCGAGCTAAAAAATCATTAAATTGAGAGAAAACATAATGAGGCGTCTTTTTTAAATTAATAAAAAATGTTCACACAAACTAGGGCCTAAAACATATATTTTCGTCATAGTCCGATAATTGGCCAGTAATAATTACTATTTTTTTTTGTATTTTAATTTTTTTTTTAATAATTTCTTATTTTCATTATTTCTTGTTGCGAGTATAACAACAACAAAAATATTCTTCTAGTGAAACTTGATTTTTTTTTCTTGGCTTAAGAGTGATACGACAATATTTTTCGAAAATTCATTAGCCTCAACGACCTGAAATAAAACGGTTGATTCAAACACAATAAAAAAATTGAAAAAAAAAAAAAAAATAGTAATTATTTTTGGCTCATTATCGAACTATAACGAAAATATCTGTTTTGGGCCTTAGTTTTTGTGAAAAAAATTTCACTAATTTGAAAAAAGGCCCCTCTTCATGTTTGCACTCAATTTAAGGATCTTGAGTCCCAAATCGCAAATGATGAGAAAATTCTGAAAATTTGGTATGTTTTTGGATGAATTATTTAAGAGGTCGTGTAAAAATTTCGCGACGATTAGGAAGCTCGTTATCGAACAATTAACATTAACAAATTAAGTTAAATTAAATTAAATGTAGTCTCATGGAAACTGATATAACTTTGCGATAAGTTTTTGTTGTCCTCTCAATTTTTTAATATCTACACTATATCGAAAGCGACCGGAACAAAACGAAGTTTATTGATAAATATTTTTTTTTATTTGTTTACAAAATTGTTCTTAACAAAATGTTAATATTTTAATAACGAGCTTCCTAATCGTCGTGAAATTTTTACACGGCCTCTCTAATACATCATACAAAAACATACCAAATTTTCAGAATTTTCTCATCATTTTTCATTTTAACCCTTAAGGAGGTTTAAGTAATGATGATAGAATTCTGAAAATTTAATATGTTTTTACTTGAGTATTCAGGAGTTGGTGTAAAAATTTCATGACGATTAAGAAGCTGTTTATTGAACAATTAACATTAAAAGATTTCATAGGGACTCAACATCCTTAATGATTTTTCATTTCGGGCAACTCCTAAAAAATGAAATAAAAATTTCTAAAAATTAGAGGTCATATTTTGGCCAAACGAAACCCACAATTCATTGGACATCAAAATTTGAGGGGGTCAGGCCGATGTCCGCGTGATTTGACGTGGAATGCCCCATATACATGTAATCCTTCGCTTTTATTGACATTTTCTCGAGGCGCAGCTTCGCCGATCGCACGAGCACGTAACGTGCATAGTGCATATACGTGGTTGTTGGCGGGGTAAAGTTTGAAAATTGAGCGTGAAACCGCAAGCTATAACGCAACAGACAGTGGCGCGGAAAGGAGGGATGAGGTAACTTTTGGCTGTAACTACTTGG
>OX333071.1:71504131-71533485 GCA_946863875.1 Alloplasta piceator
CAACCAGGCAGCGAGTCAAGGAGTTGAAAAGAGAGGAAGAAAGAGATGAGTGAGAGAGAAAGGACAAACCTTACCCACACGCACACACCATCGGACATCGGGAGAGACAGAGATTTCCAATTACAGGGACTTTCCGTTCTAGAATTCCATTCCCGGAGCCATTGTTCTCGCTTACTGCGATGGCAGGGACTTTGATCCGTTTAGAAGCGCATCCTGCGGACGGTTTCTTGGCATTTCTCTTTCTCTTTCTCTTCCAACCCTCCCTCTACTCTCTTCCTCTCTCTTTCTATGTCTACCTCTCTCTCTCTTGAGGTTTGAAGACAACCTTCTAACTCCTTTTCTCCACAAAACTTGCGACTGGTACTGATGGCACTATCGCGGTGATGGTCCTCTTGGTACATTCACCCTGTGCGTCTATTTCGGTGGTTACGCCGCAATCGAGAGGGTTTTTGTTGAACCTCCGTGACTCTTCTTCGGACTCTTCGCGGCATTCCTCCATCCACCATCTTTGTGGTAATGCGATTCGTAAATAATTCTCCGTGGAGAAGCTGATGGCCTTGGGGGGATGGGCTTGAGAAAGGGGTGAGAAAAGTGCTGGAACCGAAGTTGGCAGAGGGAAAGATAAGGAGCAAAGAATAGGCTCGGAGGAAGGTCCGAGAGGAAAAATAACAGTGAGGGAATCGTAGAGGAATGGACGGAAGAGGGTCGACAGCGACAGTGGTGAACGGGGGGAATGTGAAGTGGAGAGAAGTAGCGAGCGCCGGAATAGTCAGACGCGGTCGAGCGTCTCTCCCCGAGAGTCATTCGAGCGATTGAACGCGTCTCGTTTTACAGACAACCGCAAAATGTTCGCGGATATTGTACATTTACCAGTATCATTTAATAATAATGATAATGATGATGCAACGTTATAACTACAATAGTGTGTGATTACTTGATATCCCACCGGCGCCTTTGCGCCTGGTTTCCATTGCTCGAGGGTAAGGAAGGAAAGAGGGAAATAAAAACAGATGTTTGATTATGAGAATGCAAAATGTAGAATACCAAGGAAGCCACTTTTTTCGAGTTGCTTATGGAGTTTGGCCTAATGTGAAGTTTTTAGAGATCCGGCGTCATCTGTGAGGGAATATTATTTCTAGAAATTGAGAATAGAATAAAATTTATTATACGATGATAAGTTTCAGAGAAAAAGAGGGGAACAATTTTATTCCATTGCTCCATTGTTTAACAAGATTTCACCCTCCGTGGTTACATATCATAATCGTAACACGGTGGTCACATGGGGTCATTGTGACCCCAGTCATATTTGAGCTCTTGCTAAGTCCAGAGTGTTGTTCAAAATGACTTCAAAAAATTCAGGGTGATACTTTCAATTATCCTCAATATGCAATGTATCCTGAATTTTTATTTTTTAATTTTTAAGATTGTGAAAAAAATCACGAACGACTGAATACGCGAAAAAAACAATTTTTTACGAAAAAAAATCGTAACTTTTGCCATTTTTATTTATTTTTCATAAAATTTTAGGATAACACTCTTGAGATATGGCACGCTTAAGAAAAAAATAGTTCCATAGTAGGCATTTCAAAAAAGTTATTTATTTAGACATTTGAAAAGGGGCTTTGAGAACTCTATTTCGGAGCAAAAAAAACAATAAATACCAAAAATGGTTCATTTATTCAAAAATTTTCGTATATAAAAATGGAAAAATAGCGCGTCCTTAGGGAAATGATCATAATTCACTGAAATATTTGAAGACTCAAAAAAGCCGTAAAAATTCCGTAATTTTCATTTTTCGAGTTTCAGAGTACATTTTAATAGTTTATAAAAAAAAACAACTTGACTTTCATGATGGTATTTACCTTGTATGCTAATGTAACACAGAAAAAATAGAATAAAATAAAAATATCCCGCAAAAAATTACACAATGGTCACCCTGGGGGTCAAACTGACCCCAGCTCGCGCGCGATGCTTTTTTTTTCGAATGCCACAGTGAAACTGTTGATGGAAACACGGATGGTTAAACAGTATTTTATCAAATTTTCATTGAAAATTTTTGAAAATTCAGCGGGTCGGACCTGCTTTCCGCAGAGCCCTCAAAAAACGATCCTCATTATGATCAGGATAATTAAAGGCAGCTTTAAAATAAGAGAAAATATTCTAGACACATTATACAAATACTAAAATAAAAATGATTTGTTTTTTTTTTCATTTTTAAGCTCACTTAACCCCTTGATAAAAATATAGCATTTTTCATGAAAAAGTTGAAATGCAAATTTTAATTAACGCAGGCAAATTTTTAATTTATTGTCATTATCGAAGAAATTTCAATTTTCTTAACGAACAATCTTTCCAAACATCGAATTATCTATTAATTTAAAGAATGACTACTATTTCCACATAACTGTTGATAGCGAATGAAGCCGTATCCCCATGAGACTCTTCAATGAGAATTGTTTAATAAAAGGAGACAGAGAAAGAGGCAGAGAAAGAGAAATCCAGTGAAAATCCTCCACAAAATGTGGAGCATGCAAAGTGGCTCCTGCGTTACCGTGAATCCTTTTGATGGAAATTTCTCCGTCAATGTCCGAGCAAAACTCCTCCCCTCTCTCTCTCTCTCCCTCTCCCTCTCTCCCTCTCTCTCTCTCCCTCTCTCTCTCTCTCTCTTTCCCTCTCCCTCTCTCTCTCGAGTCAACAATGTCCTTCATACATATGAGATTATTTGCTAAAATGCTGTATGTCCACCCTCCCAAATTTTCCCTTTCTTTCTCGCCACTTCGCGAGGCTTTTCTTCATTGTAAATTTACGGTTGTCTCTTTCTCTCGACCTCTTCGGGGGTCGTCGTGACGTCCATGAAAATGCACATGCTCGGAAAAGAGCTGATATCCCATTCTACCTATCTTACGTACAGACGGGAAACTTAATAAAATGCAAAGGCGATATAAGCGCGAGAAAGGGAGACCTTCTTGCACGTGCGTTGCCACGACGGACTGACATATCGACGCAATACCAACCCTTCTCGCATTTCCGTCGTTTCCTTCGGCACGAACGTGCCGGATGTCGACGGGTGGGCTGGAAAGATCGAGAGAGAGAGAGAGAGAGAGAGAGAGAGAGAGAGAAGGAGAGAGAAAATATGCGGGAGTCTGCAGAGAAAAGCTCCGTGGAAACCCAGAAAAAATCATCTCAACTTTTACAAAGCAAAAGACACGCTGTATTCACTGAGGAACGCATTTTCTTTCCTTTTTCTTAAAAAAAATCTGCAAAACAAAATATCGTACCGGAATACAAAAAGTATTTGAGAATGTTGGACAAAAGTATTGACCCCTTAAACCTTTTGTTGCCTGATTAAAAGTTTCGAAGAAAGAAAAATGAAGATATTGATCCACCGTTTCGTATTGGCTGCAAAAGAGATTTTTACTTCACAAAACAATGAACTTTGTTCAGGGAAATAAAAAAATTACATTTCGCGTAAATAGCTGGACAATATCGTTTAAAGAGAAGCATCGCACGCAGTCATAATGCACGATAATTTTTCATCACGTCGAAGGGGAAGAGATAAAGAGAGAGAGAGAGGGCAAGAAAAAAAGGATTTCAGGGATAATCTCGTCGTAATAACTTTGTTGATTTCACTTTTTTTTTCTCTCCACCATTTTTCATAACGCGCGGAATAAATATTGATATAAACAGCGAGGAACCAGCGAGTGGAGGGTTGTATTGAAAAAAATAATAATAAAAAAAAGTGAAAAACTATAAAGGATTCTGCTGGAATGATGGATCATAGTTATGGGAAATTTTCAACGAACTTTAAGGGTGGTTTCTCTCGGGCATTTATGACGTCGTAGTCGTCGTCGTGAACGCAAAACACGTTACGACGTTTAAACCAAAGAACGAGACAATTTCGTGTTTAATGAGGCTTTGTTATCCCTCTTGTGGTTATCGGATGAAACAGAGACCGCGAGATGAAGCCGGGAAAGCACGTATTAAGCGGGAACAGACATTACGTAAATAACTTTTTATCTTTCTTACCAACCGAAAGAAAAAAAATTTAATTAAAACATTTTAATATTTTTTTAAATTAAATAACATGTATAGAAATCCTGTAATCCTTAACATATTTTATCAGCGGTTTATTTTTAATATTTTTTCCTAAAAGTTGACCAAGTTTTTAGAAATTGTCAAAATCCACAATTCTAAAATGTATAATCGACCCATTCTGGCGCATGGTTATTTAATTTTTGTACGAAATTGCGGCTTGGAATTTTATCATATTTTAAATATCCGGCGTAATTGTTTCGGGAAGAAAAAATTTCAGATGAAATTAAAAAATAATACTTTATAGTGGATTTTAGTCTCTGTCTAGCCTAGAGTTGACTTGGAATGCCCCATATCGAATAAGCGGTAGATAGAATTAATAACGTCAATGTTATTTTTATTTCAATAGTCAAATTCTTCTGAAAAAATATACAAATATGAAAAGGTGAACTAATTCGAAACCCTCTAAATTTGTTAATCCCCCTTCCTAAACCTTGTTAGACATACCTCCAGGTAAAAAGGGCCAGCAATATTATTATTATCATTTGAATAGGGATATTATTTAGAAGGACAAATAACCGTAAAGAGCAATGAAATAACTTGAAACGCACTTTTTTTTTTTAAACAAACTTCCCAGGAACACTTTTGCGCAACAGACAAGATACGCAAGACGGGAAAGACACTATATACATACATACAACACGAGTATAGTACATTGTTCAACGGGAATAGAAGAAATCTTCTCGCAGGGTCTCCCGTTCTCTTTTGCCATGAAATTCTACCCCGCCGCGCTACGACGAAGCGAGAGAAAGAGAGAGAGAGGGAGAGACTAGCGGATTCGCGCACGCCCTTCGCGCAGATATTCGCGCACGCGCAAGCGCACAACCATATCTCGGGCACGTGGGCGTGAGGAGGGGGAACACGTTCTCCCATCGACCCCTAGCGTTGTCGTAAGTCATTCTCATTTCTCTCTTTCCAGCCGAAGGATATAAAAGGAAGATTGAGATCTGGTAGTGTCGTGTTTTCTTACACTCTTCCAACGCGCCCCTTTTCAGCTTCCATACGTTCAGTTTGAAAAAGCGTCTAGTATTAGTTGCGAAGGGCGAAAGGAGAAAGAAAAAAAATGTTCCCGCGAGCACATGCGGAGAGGGGTGCACATTGTTGAGGGGTTGAATGTGGGAAGCGGGGGTGAGTGGTTCAAGGAAGGAATTTTTGGTTTAAAATGGGTGGAAAAAGTCTTTGGGTGGTGTAGAGAGAAGATTTAGATTTTTGTTGGTCTTTTAGCGAGAGGACACACAAATCCACCCCTATTCCACGAAGGGTAGAGGGTGACAGAGCGTCGGGACGAGCTGGAGGGGAATGAGGTCGAATTTGGTTATGCCGCTCCACGTTCCGACTGGATTTGTCGACGTCGACCTCTGTTCGTCCTTTCCTGGCAACCTTTACTCAACCACCTCCTCCTTCTCGACTACCCCTATTTTCTATAGCCCGGAAGATGCATCCGTCGTCCTCTCTCACGCGTCCAGGGCCATTTCGTCACGAGGAAAGAGTTTGCCAGTGTCAAACGCGAGGAAAAGAGAGAATGAGCAGAGATCTGAGAACGGATCGTGTTCGTCTGAGCACGATGTACTCTTATTACTTGCCGAGTACTTTTTTTTTCTCTTCGTCTATTTCTCAACGTTGGGAGAGGCTTTTGCGACATCAATTTTCCTTCTTTCATTACTTTCTGTCATTCTCCAGTCTCGTAACGACGCTTTCGCCAAGCGTTAAAGATATGAGATCTTAAATAAAGGCATTCTCGTTTAACGCCTTCTGTTATTCTCTTCTCATTTCTTGGATCAGAAGTTTCAGGGAAAAGAGTTAAATTGTTTTTTCGTACTCTCTCTTTCACTATTATTCATTCAGATATTGATTAATATTCCGATGAATTCGTAATCAAGGAGAAACTTAATTTTTTATTGCTATCGATCATCGAATCTTGCTTGGTTCGAAGAAAATAAGCTCTGAGTCAAAAGTATTGTATGAGTAAAAAAAGTGCAGCAATATCTGAATATATACATTTTTTGTGGCAAATGCAATCCAACACGGAAAAAAATGATCAGTGACAATTCATGTGTAATGTTTAAAAAATTACTGAATTCAATGCAGAATGTACGGGCCAGAACTGTAATTCAGGTGTTTTACTGGGAATCCATTATAAATGAATGGATTTAATGTAGTTTCTACTTTTCAAACCATTATAAATGCTGATTTACACTGTAAAAAATGCAATGTTCACCGCAAAAAAAATGACAAAGTAGAAATAACAAGCAGAAACGACGAAATTCACTGTGTTTGAACTGTAAAATTTGCAATGGTCTCTGTAGAATGTTCAAAGCACATGATTAAAAATTGCAGTGTTTCCAGTGAAAAATCAAATGCGCGCCGCAAAATATGCAACGTCAGTTTCAATTTTTACAGTGTGGCACTTTAACGGGACGACCTGCGGCGTGCCACGATCTCTGCGTTTCGCCCGAGATCCGCTAGATAGCGTCGGGCGGCGCGCCCTCTCGCGCCAGCGAGAGAGCCACCGAGCACCTATAAGGTCCGATGTATTACCAACATCGGCGTCCTCAATTGACATACAATTGTTGGAACATCACCCGCGTTCTGTGGTCGAGCAGTCCTATGGACCGAAGCTTACATTTTCTTAACAGATCACCATTGCATTTCGGTGATGCTCGTGCTCTTTATGGGTGCAAGGTTAAACTAAATTCGCTTCATTAATTGATCTCACGATTAATTAGTCAAGTGCAAGCCCTCGTAGCTATGCGCCTGAGCGAGGATAAATAACGGTTTATTGCGATATTTGAATAAATTGGAATTTATTCAAATATCGAAACGTTTCACTACACTATAATTTATTTTAGAAATTGCAGTATTTTCAGTGAAAAATAAAAAAACGTACCGCAAAATATACTACGTTCTTTTCAATTTTTACAATGTACACTGCAATTTTTTCACGGGCCCTGGATAATGGAAATATGCAAATTTCACTGTTTGCCCTTCCAGAAGGCGCCGTTGATGGGGAAAACTGTAAAAATTAATGGGTATCTCAGCAGTTCTCACTGATCATTTTTTTTTCGTGAAGAGTTCACAGAGTATTTTTTTTAATATTCAAAAAAATTCATCCCGAAAATTCAGCATAATTTATCTTTTCCTTGAAGGCAGTGATAAAGAAAAATCGACATAGCGATTTGACAAAAAAAAAAAAAGTATGCATGATAACATTACTTCCCGTCGGCTTCGGCACGATCTTGAGGTCGATCACTCAATCGCATTATCATCCCTCTCTCTTCCTGTTGCCTTCCCCTCCCCCCCCCTCTCTCTCGTTTTGGTTATATATCTCGACCACGAGCCCATTTACCGATTGCAAGGGAGAACAGCAGCATCAGCCACGAAACTCGACGTCGAAGAGAACATATATCCTCCACCAACCATCCGTATTACCACCCCTTCCATGCCCGTCTTCGTTGGCTTGTTAAGCGACTTGAGTGGTAACATCGCGCCACAGGTGGTGACCCCGCATTGTCTCTCTTGTGTTCGCCCATTCCACCCCTATGCCACGTTTTCCTTACCGGCTTCGCTACAACCCCCTTTCTGTCACGACAGCGTGGGTGGTAGTTTGTTCCTATCGTAACTCTTCAACGTCAACTCCCACGGTCGTCTTTCCTGTACGACATTGGTTGCAAGTCCTCGCTAACCAATTATTTATCCCAGGCGTTGTTGCTGCTTCCTCGTCGCTGTTTTATTATGATCCACCCCCCCCATCTTAAAGCGGGTATTCTGGGGTAGAGACATTGATTTTAAACGTTTTGTCGAGGTTGATAAAAAAATGTATATTTGTACCATTTTTTTACATCATATTTATTAATATTTTGACTATAACCGCGAAAAAGTTGAAAAAAAAAATGGAAATTAAATATAAGGTCGTAAAGTTGGGGCTAAAAAAGGGGTGTGCTGGCTGACACGATTGCAACCTTTCTAGTCATCTGATACAACATTTAAAAAAAGTTTCTTAATTAGTAAGAATGTCGTTGTAGTCCCAACCTCAGAGAAAACGGAAAAAAAATTCCGCGCAATGGCGGCTGTCTGAATAAAAAAAGGCATTTTTCGACTCTTTTTTTTCATAGCTTTTAATTTTTTTACTATATTAAAAAAATATTTTGATGCTAAAATGATAGGGGCGATAAAGAGTCATACATTGAAGATTGGTAAAAAATTTGAAGTGAATCGGGTTTGAGAAAAACGTCTTTAGTCCGATTTGCTCCGACGTGACGGGTATAGTTGCTGCGTCACTAAAATAGCTAAAACTCCGTAAATTATTGGAATTTAAAAATTTCCTTTCGAGGATATATTCTTAAAGGTCTAAACTTTGGGAATATGCAAAAAAAAATTGATTTCTTAAAATTTCTGACCAGAATACCTCCTTAAAGTTATGCTCTAACGTGACGGGTGTAGTTGCTGCGTCACTACAATAGCTATTTTAGTGACGCTCTTTTAGTTATAGCTATAACTCCGTGAATTATTGGAATTAAAAAATTTCCTTTCGAGGATATATTCTTAAAGGTCTAAACTTAAAGAATATGAAGAAAAAAAATGATTTTTCCAAATTCTACATTGCGAAATTCATTTATACATCTTGTTCTTTATTTTAACGAAATTAATGTTTATTTAAATGCCGGCCAATGGGACATTTATGCGATTTGATTAGATCATCGATGATCAAGATAATTATTTTTAAATTCTAATCTTTGATAATGGAGTAAATAGTTCAGAGACATGAAGATTTCGAATCTTCTATTTTCGAGAGGGTAGTTTTTATTCAAATTATATTTTCGTTAATTTCTCATTATTTACTTTAATAAATTCGCTTCAATTAAACATCGAAGTGGTTCAATATTCTCTTTGCATATGAAGAAAAATGTTTCGATTCAAATGTATCGTTTTCAAGTTTTGAAAATACAACATATTTTTGAACATTCAAAATTCTCCAAATTCATAATTTTTCAAAATTTTTTTTCGGAATATTTTTTTTTTCTTAGCCCCAAGTTTACTCTTTGAAACTAATTCAGAACGATTTTTCGTAACTATAATAGTTTTCAAGATATTTAAAAAATAAACTTGACAGATTTGAAAAATTGTGAAATTTTGAATTTTGTATAACTTTCGAAAAAAAAATTCAATTTTTTTTCCTTTGGTAGAACTTTGTTCTATTGAAAACGAAAACTTCTGACCAAATTTCATCGAAATTGAGAGGGGTCGATTCCAACTCTTGCACTGAGAAAATTTTTTTTTGTTGAAAATGCAAAAATTTGTTTGACTCAACCAAATATTCGTTTCCGGACGTTCAACGAGATCATTTTGGTAATTCAACAAAGATACAGTGCAAGTTTTAGTTAAATCGGTTAAATCGTTGCTTGAATGCGCAAAGTTTTAGTTCAATCAAATAAATATCTTTGTTCCAAATAAATTGTGTGATTAAAAATACGAATTGTTTTTTCGTTACAGCTAAATTTATTTAGTTGAAATATACTAGAAATCATCAAAATCATAGCTGTAAAGGGGAAATAAACATGATCCTTGAATTTTTTTCAAAAATTTCATTGCTTGAAACAAAAAAACCGTTCGATAGATCAAATTGAAACTTTACAGGGATTTTGGGGGTATATTGAGCTGTAAAAATCACGCTCAACATTAGTCGTTTTGTCAATATTTTTAATTTGGCCGTTGATTTTCTAAAAAACCATAAATAGCCCTTTTTCTCCTGTTTTTTCAAATTCATGGCAAGGATGGAAAACATTTTTTTTTTTCAAAAAACCATTGACAATTCTTGTAGAGCATTGATTCAAGTTTGTGAAACGCCCCTTCTGATTTCTGTGCGATCATTGGTTGCTGAGATATCAATGGTCAAACAGAAAAGTGTCTTTTTTCGTAAAAGCTCGATATCTCAGCGAAAAATGATCGCAGCGAGATCTCAAAAAAAGCAAATTGAAGCTAAATAAACAAGCTATCCGGTCCTTGTAATGTTTTAGCTGGAAGAATTTTTCCCCAAAAATTACAGCCAAAACAAAAGCAATGCAAATATGCCAAATTTTTTTTTCTTTGTATTTCTCATAATTGCGTGAAATCTGCAGCTTCGAATTTTTTTTCGCCAAAAGATCTAAAAACTAGAAACTTCAAGCTTCAAAATGCTTTTTTTTAGACCTCGATACGACCATTTTTCACTGAGATACAGCAATGTTGAAAACCACTAAAAATTTGGGAAAATTTTTTGATCCTTTAATTTTTTCCACTAGTGTAAATGAATTTACTTGTTTTAACTGAACTTTTTTCTCAGTGTGGTTGATTTCACATGAGAATATGGGATATTCGTTAAATAAATTTGTTAATTAAGAGAAACGTACGTAAATAAGAGAAACATTTTTGATGCATTTTTTTCTGTTTTTTTTTTACAGGCGAAAAACCGTACAAATGCAGCTGGGAGGGTTGCGAATGGCGATTCGCACGTTCGGATGAGCTGACGCGTCATTATCGCAAGCACACAGGAGCAAAGCCTTTCAAATGCCGGCACTGCGACAGATGCTTTTCCCGCAGTGATCATCTCGCCCTTCACATGAAAAGACACGTCTAATAATACGTAATAACAAACAAATTTGGAACTTGGGATATTTAAGTACGAGTCTGCTGCGTATCGAAAAAAAAAAAAAAAAACGTGGCAAAAAAAGATAAACCGAAGAGAATGAACGAATGAAGAACAAAAAAATAATCCCGCATGGGAAATCCTCTACTCGTGAATAATGAAAATGCACGCACACAAATCTGCAAAACACACACCAACAAAAAAAACACGCGCGTCACGTGTCTCTGTCATGGCGAAAATCCATTGTTTCTCTGTTTCCAAACTACGAAAATTAGGGGAAAGGAAAAAATGTTACGAAGAGACTAACGAATGTGTTTTTCTCGACTGTTGATTTTCGCGAATGGCCCTAGACTCACCAAAATGTGATAAGTTCTCTCAAGAACCGCGATGATAGTAAAACGGATTACGGAGAACGGAGATAATAAGAAGAAATAATACTGCAAACGCCAAAAATACAATCCAGATCTTGGAAATGTTGGTCCACGAAAACAAAACAAAAATATATATATATATATTTTTCTTTGAGCAAGTATCTTGGCACACGAGGGAAAATAGAGGAGAGAAAATCACAAAAAAAAAAAAAAAAACACAACCACAAAAATATGGAAAACACTGGCCGAGTTTCTCATCGAGCGTTTATTCGAAAAAAAAAAAACGTTAATCACTGCCAATTAATTACGTTGAAATCCGCGTCTTCGTCGTTGTGATCGACGAGTCCATGGAAAAATCTAACGAGCGAGGAAAACGAAGAAGGAAAATGTTCACGTTGCAGGAAGAGGAAAAAAAGTATGAAGAATAAAAAAGAGAAATTATTTAACGATGAATTATAGGGATATGGAAAAGTGATTGGAAATTAGGAAAATTTTGTTGAAACGGTTTGTTGATTATACCAAATTAACGTCGCGCATTATTGAAATTTGTTACTGAAACAAACAGCAACGAGAGAACCAACGATAATTTTCGAGTTAAAAAAAAAAAAAAATTTCGTTTGACCTTTTTAACGGTCGCGCGCGACGCAAATTCGCGTATTGGGAACGAAAAAAAAAGGGAGAGAGATTTTATAGGAAAATTTTTTTGCCGGGTAACGTTGAATTAGCGACAATTGTGTTGGAATAAAGACGATTCGAGAGTTTACGGCTTTAGATATGAAAATGGGAAAAATGTGAAAAATTTTGGAGAAGGAAAAACAAAAGGATTTAAATCGGGAGGGGCGGAGGAACAAAACTCTGCAGAGCCAACGTTGAAATATTCGTGACGACCTAAAACAAAAAAAAAACAAAAAAAATAAACCACTTTGCCATTTAATCGATCAAAGTTGTTGAACTCGACTCAGAGAAAATACCAACTCCGACGGACTTTGTCCCGGGGAAAATAGAGAAAGAACAGACTAAAACAGAACAAGAGATGAAAATCAACGCGAACGAACGAAAAAAAAAAAAACGTGAAAAGCGCATGAGAAAAATTCCTTGTTCGAAAAAAAGACAGAACAAATAATCCTTTGAGCCATCGAAGTCATCTCGGAATTCGAGAAACGAGAACAGAAAAAAAAAAACGAAAGAGAATAATAAACTCGCGAGACTAAATTTATAGCAGTCAAATAGGGAGAAAGGAAACGAAAAATAAAAATAAAAAATAAAAAAAGTTAACGCGGACGATAGAGGACTAAATTTTAAATGTTCAGTGGCCAAATAAATTAATTGATACACTCGTAGAGCGTCAACATCGTATTTAGGATTAAATGTGTGAGAGAATCCGAGCGTGAAAGAGTGCAAATAAATGAGGAAAAATGAAAATTGAAAAAAAAAACTAGGATTTAGAGAGAGAGAGAGAGAGAGAGAGAGAGAGAGCGAGAGAGAGAGAGAGAGCGCGGGAGAGAGAGAGAGAGAGAGAGAGAGAGAGAGAGAGAGAGAGAGAGAGAGAGAGAGAGAGAGAGAGAGAGAGAGAGAGAGAGAGAGAGAGAGAGCGCGGGAGAGAGAGAGAGAGAGAGAGAGAGAGAGAGAGAGAGAGAGAGAGAGAGAGAGAGAGAGAGAGAGAGAGAGAGAGAGAGAGAGAGAGAGAGAGAGAGAGAGAGAGAGAGAGAGAGAGAGAGAGAGAGAGAGAGTGATAAAACGTGCCCGATCTAACGTAGTGACGTCACGCGAGTCACGATATTAATTAATTAAGTATATACATGAATATACATTGAAGTGAAAACGAAAGAGGAAAACGAAACTTAATATATGTGCATGTGTGTAAGAAATACATATATAAGTATGCGAACGAATGTTAATGAAATTAAGAAGATGAATGAAAGATCGATATAATGTGCTTTTTCGTCGAATCGCCGAGAAAAAAATGAACAAAATTCAAGATAAAGAGATAATTTTCTCAGGCGATCGCGTTTGTTCGAGGAAATTGAAAAATGATGAGAAAATATTGAGGCAAAGAGTGAGTGAATGTTTATTGATAATGAAGAGCGCAACCACTGAGTTTGTATAACGTGCAATTTTTTCAAGCGTTTCATTATTTGTTACCACGTTTCACACGTATATATATAAATATATATATATATATATATATATATTTATAAATATATATATTATATGTGTTAGGGTGATTAAAAAAAAAAAAAAATTCTCGCAAACAGGCTCAAAAATTGAATTTAAGTATAAAAAAAGACTCATTAAAGTATGAGCTCTCAATATTAATATTAACATAGTCTTCATCGCACTTTTCGATTTTTCATAAGAATAACATGGGCAAAATTATTTTTACGTCTTCTGATTTTAATGGCTCGCAAATGATTTATCATACGAGAAATCTACAGGAATATTTTCGTAGAGAATTGAACGCTCTACAAAAAAAGTTCTGAGTTACTTTTTGATAAGTCCACTCGTTCAAAGGTTATTCAATGTCAAAGTTTAATTTTTCGTAAATTTGACCGATTTTTAGATATTACATCGAAAATATTAGTTTTATTGACAAAATGTCGACGAAATGTGATGATACTTCATGTAGAACATAAATTAAACTTTCGAGAAATGTTAACCAACAATTCCCACTATAATAATAAAAAAATAGAATGCTTTAAGAAAATTGTGCAGCAGAAGTTAGGTTAAAAAATTTATTTTCATATTAAGAAAATGACATTTATGACAGTAAATTCTTATTCGCTTTTATTTTTAAATAAAAAGAAACAAAAAAAAAATAAATTTTCAAGCTAATTTCTGCTGCACAATTATCTTAAAGCGTTCTATTTTTATTATTATTATTATTATTATTATAGTGAGAACAATTGGTTAACATTTCTCGAAAATTTCATTTATGTTTCACATGAAATTTCATCTACATTTTCTCGATAAAATGATAAAGAGTTCCGGTATAATATCTAAAAATTGGCCGAATTTACGAAAAATTAAACTTTGACATTTAATAACCTTGAACGAGTGGACTTATCAAAAAGTAACGCAGAGCTTTTTTTGTAGAACGATCAATTCTCTACAAAAATTTGTTCGTAGATTTCCCGTATGATAAATCTAAAATCTAAACTTTGCCAGTTATAAAAATCAGAAGACGTAAAAATAATTTTTCCCATGTCATTCTTTTGGAAAATCGAAAAGTGCGATGAGGACGATGTTACTATTAATATTGAGAGCTCATATTTTAAAGGGCCTTTTTTTTATACCTAAATGAAACTTCTGAGCCTGTTTGAGAGAAGAAATTTTTTTTTTGAATCACCCTAATATGTATATACATATATATTTATATTATAATAGTATTTACAATTCTTAGGATTATATACGAGCGATAGAGAGAGAGAGAAAGAGAGAGAGAGAGAGATTAAATGAGTGGGACGAAATCCATGCATAGATGGGAAACAAAGCGATGAAAAAAAATGGCGAAATTGTTTGACGTCAAAACGCACAGAAAGAAAAAGAAGGAGAGAGGCGCGAACGTAAAGGGGAAAACGAAAAAGAACGAATAAAATGAGCCAAGATGTTTTTTTTTTTTTTTTAAATAGCCATATACATATTCGTATATGGGACATTCCACGTCAAATCGACAGGGTGCTGACCCTCGATCTCTCGGAGTCTCGTTAATGATTCGATTCTCGGAAAATCCTATACCATAGACAGAAAAATATCCAATCCAGTTGCAATATTATTTTTGATCAAACGAAATCGATGAAAAATTCGCTCCTCCTGTGGGATCGCATTGATAACGAAAAAGAACTTGAACCGAATCTGAGCCGGTGAATTGTCAATTTGACAATGAATGCTCCATATATGGTCATTAGCGTGGCGATTTATTGGGCTTTTTTTTTTATTCCGCTCTGCAAAATACATTTTTTTTTTCATGAGAAGAAAATCCTGGCAAAAGATCGAGTCGCAGAAAAAATATTTCGAGATCCCTCCAGAGCTTCGAAGATTGACATTTTCAATTTGACAATTTTTTAATCCATAATTCGTTAATCTCTAGAATAAAATATTCCTTAAATTCGACAGACATCGAAAAAAAAATCTACGAGAATTGAACGGAGATTGTTTATTTTATTTTTTTTTTTTATAAACTTTAGATAATAAAATACACGTGTAACAAAAATCTGAGAATTTTAACACTGTCGACGAGATTTATTATGCATCATAAAATGTAATGTAAAGTTTTTATTGCGACTGAATGATTATTATAATATATTTTTGAATATATTAATTTATTGATGGTTAATAATTTATCAATAATAATATTTATTGATTATTAATTAATTGTGTACTAATATTAATATTCTTTTTTTTTGCCTCCGATTGTGAATTTGGTTTTTGAGAAGGACGATGAAAGGAAATGGGGAAAAAACTTTTTTTTATATCAATTTTCGTAATTAGTGTCGATCTTCAAACGCTTGGAGTGATTTTGAGTATTATTTTCCATCGAGGATAAATCATTTTGTGTGCGGGATTGAAAATGAAAAAAAAAAAAATTAAAATTGGCACACCAATGTATATTCACGTACATGTATATATGTTCATTGCGAGATCGTGATTGATCGAGTGAGACGACGTTCAAAAACGTCTCCTCACTGTGTCCTTTTCCCCCCGCCGCCCTCTATTTTCCCTCTAATGTATATGGGGCATTCCATTGCAAGTCGACCTGAGTGTGATCCTCGACCTCGCTGATTTCGTTTACGATTTTTTATATGATCCTTCAAATTCAAAATAGCATTCAGAATTTTTTTCAGATTTTTAAAACCAAATTTGAGTACGTTATGATTTTTTGAACATTTTTTTCGAAAACCTCGAGGGACGTAATTTAAAAATCTGAAAAAATTCTCAAAAATCCGGTGTCAAAGATAAAAATATTTGACCCAAAATTCATGATGTCCAGGCTTTCGCTTCCACCTCGATTTTAGGTTTTTATGAAGAAACGGTAAAGAAAATAGATGCAGAAATTAACCAAGTATTTTTGGAAATTGTTGATTAACAATACAAATATTCAAGCCACTTTTCACGGTAGATCAATTTTTGCATCTATTTTTTTTACGTTTTCTTCATAAAAACCTAAAATCGAGGTGGAAAGGAAATCCTGGACATCATGAATTTTGGGTCAAAAATTTTCATTTTTGTCACTGGATTTTTGAGAATTTTTTCAGATTTTTAAATTACGGGCCTCGAGGTTTTCGAAAAAAATGTTCAAAGAATCATAACGTACTCAAATTTGGTTTTAAAAATCTGAAAAAAAATTCTGAATGCTATTTTCAGTTGGAAGAATTATATAAAAAATCGTAAACGAAATCAGCGAGATCGAGGGTCACGCTCAGGTCGACTTGGTATGGAATGCCCCATATGAAATTGTTTTGTATTATTATTGTAATTTTTTTTGAACATTTTTTCAACGTTTTTCGCGTCAGCGAGAAAAAATTGAATCGATCCTCGACACTCGCTGCTTGTACACGAATTTATGGGCTGTTCTGTTTCTTCATCGTAATTTTTCGCGCTTTGAGAATTCTTTATTTTTTACGAAAAAAAAAACGACGAAAGAGATAGACAAATTGTATATTTTACGGACGAGAGAGTGTGCAATTACGTTTGTGCGAGGGTGATAAAAATTGCACCCCTCGAAATTCAAATCGATCGATTGAGAATTATACGTTGCATGTATATATCTATTGATATACATTTTAGAAGCAACTATATTTAAAAAAAAAGGACACTCGAGAGACGATCGTCGATATTTTCGACCAGAGATTCCTCGCGACTCTCCTCGCATCGTTAATTTTAATGAACAATCATTTTTATTCGACGCCATTTAAAAAAAAACTTTTTTTCCGTTTTTTCCCCAATTTTTCCGTTGTTGTTTCTTTTTATATATGCGCCTGTGTAACGTTTCACTGCAAATTAGTGTTAAAATTACTGAAAAGAAAAAAAAAGAAATGTTATCCTTATATTTATCAAAAATAAATGTAAAATTTATCGCAAAAAAAAATTGAATAATGCTACACACGTTTTTACTTTCGCCTCTAATCGACCTTTACTCTCGCTACATTTCCCCGGATTGAGACGATGAATTTCGCTCCTTCTTCTCTTTCAACTTCGTTGACTATCAACTTTTTCTTCCGATAACGATTCGCACTCGAAGAGGTCCAACGAAATTATTAGATTTGCAATTTGTGCGATTTTCGCTCGTGATAAGATCATCGTAAACGTTTGCGGTGTTTGTGATGTTTGTGGGAAAATTCTTTGGAGTATGATTTTTTTTTTCAATCAAATTTTATCATTGATTTATTCGACATTAAAAAATTGAAATTCAATAATAAATTTGAAAAGTGTAAATAATGAATTAAAAAAAAAAGTACTGCTGTACTTTGCAAGGTACTTTGCGAAGTACCTCGAGAAACTTACACTGATGAAAATTTATTCAAGTAAATGCGAAAAAAATATTTGACTAAAATACCGGAAATAAAGCTGAGCCACTCGTTCAAGAAATCTTTCTCAAAAATCATTTTTTAATCTATTTTTCAAATATGACAGTTATTCCATTGAATTATATTTAGTATGGCAAATTTACAGCTCTACGAATTTTTTTTCGACTGAAAATACATTTCTATTGAGAAGTTTTCAGAGTAAAAAACCGTTGAAATTTATTTTTGCGATCTTCATCAAAGGCTTGGAAAAATGCATATAAAAAAACTTATTTTCGTTGCAAAAACGACGTAAATTTCAACATCATGCTACTTGTTGCTCGATGGATCGGCTGAATAAATTATCGAAAAGTATGCGCCTGATATATGAGGCATTCCTCGTCAAGCCAGTCGCCCCATTTTTTGAAATCACAAAAAATCGCATACAAATTTTTATAAAGTAGTTCCAACTGTCAAGAAAATTCGTAATTTTTTTCAGATTTTTATATTACGTATTTTAGCCGGAAAAAAATACAAAAAATTTTCTTGTTTCATTTTGTAACTCGAAAATTATTTATCGTACGAAAAAAAAAGTACAACATGAAATTTAGGATTTTCAACGTACTTTTCACTGAAATTTTTTACGAACTCCGCCAAAAGCTCTACATGCCATTTTCGGAGCAAATAATGTTTTGATATTTTTTTTCTCAGAATTGACATCTTCGATTTATCTGTAGTTCAAATATTTTTTTACTTGATATATTTACAGACTATGAAAAAATTGGCTCAGTGGGGAATCCATTCCTTCCCATGCGTTTTTCATCCCAAATGAATACACAAATTTCTCTGTGCATTAACAGGGTTGAGACTATCCATAGATATTTTCTAAAGCCCGCATTTTTGTTTATTTTTTGTACTTTTTCAATTTTTTTAAACTTTTTTCATTTTTATTTTTTTAAATATATTTTTGTACATTTTAATAAACTTTATCAATGGACCCATGTACACCGATAGAGTCTATTCAAATTAGAGTCAAAGGCTACTCACGTCTCTCGATTGCAAAAAAGAATTAATTTACCCTCTTTGGATACACCGACGTTTTTATGGCCAATGAGTACTTTTTTTAGTTCGATCTGGGCATGATTTTTGGGAATGAAGCAATGATACTGCTTTGTTCCTGAAATCGTCTTCGCAGTATAAAAACGAGATTATTTTATTATTTTTCCCTGTCTACGATTAATATTGATAAAATATCAATATCTACACTATTTCGTTAAATCACTTTATAACGATAGATTGTATCAATAAAAATGCATTTGAAATAATGGATTTTCCCCTACGCCAATTTTTTTATGGTCTGTAAATATATCAAGTAAAAAACTGTTAAAACTACAGACGAATCGAAGATGTCAATTCTGAGGGAAAAAATAATAAAACATTATTTGCTCCGAAAATGCCATATAGAGCTTTCGGAGGAGTTTGTAAAAAATTTCAGTGAAAAGCACGTTGAAAATCCTAAATTTTATGTTGTACTTTTTTTTTCGTACGATGAATAATTTTCGAGTTACAAAATGGGACAAACAAAATTTTTATATTTTTTCCGGCTAAAAAGTGTAATTTAAAAATCTGAAGAAAATCACAAATTTTCTTGATAGTGAGAACTACTTTCTAAAAATTTGTAAGCGATTACTGGCGATTTCAAGAAATGGGGTGGCTGACTTGACGTAGAATGCCTCATATATCAGATTCAAGAAAATATTTGCAATTATTAATTTTAAATATTTAAATATTTTCAATTTTTTTATATTTTTATATATTTATTTTTAATTAATTTCATTCAATTAATTAATTATTTAAATTCAATTTAATTTTAAATATTCATCTTCAAATATCAATTTTAAATATTTAAATATTTTTTATTGTCAATATTTTATTTTATCAATTGTTCGTGATTTTCGATCGTTTCATTTTCTACATCCTCTTCATATTTTTTTAAATTCGTTCGCGTCTCCATGAAATCGTGTCGAATTTAATAACAATGAAGTCCTCTCTCGTGTGTTTTGTAAGAAAAAAAAGATAAATAATAAAGTAGCGTCGCGGACATGTCAAAAAAAAAAAAATAGCAATATTTTTCCACTGGAAAGTCCTTTGGGTACAATTTTTTCGTTCTTAGGATTCGGTACGCTTTTTTTCCTACGTTTTCTGCCGCAATCGGGGGAGGAAAAAAGTGGATAAAGTGCATGTTGGGTGAAACGACGATTTACAATGAAATATCGGGACAGAGATCGACGAAAGAATTTTTTTTTTTCGTGTTTATGAGCAAGAATCGAGAAACAGTGAGTCATTTATTTCAAATATATCATTTTTTCGAATATATTGATGAATAAGAATGAAAAATAATCGTAAATGTATTGAAAATTTTCAATCACAATCTACGATCACAGTTCGATGGAAAATCGTAAGAATAACCAATTGAATCAAAAAGAAAAGAATGAGAATTGGAGATATCGATTTTTCAGTAATATTCTTCTTCCACGATTTTTCTCCTTCTCTCGTCACACTTTTATGGAAAATCTATACAACATGAAGTCCCGGTAATCCGAATGGAAAAAAAAAAAATTGCAAAGAAATTCGAGCTCGGCTGTCTGGGAAACTCGTGAAAGGAAAAAAAACGATATAGCTGCAGCAGCAAGCTCTCGCCGTGATCTTTTACGACCTCTCAGGATTTTTCAAGCGTTTACAATCCAGAATTCACAGGAGAAAGCATACGGCGCGAATGAGAAAGTACGTATATTGAATTATGAGGGGTGTTAAATGAAAAAGAGAGCCATGATTGTTGAAACAAAAATAAACAATAAGTGAGGAAAAATTAATAAACGATAAAGTAGAAAATGGGGAGGAGAGAAAAATTATAATGAGGGAGAAATTGCTTTTTTTACTCGCTTTCTAAACATTTCAGTCTTATTGAAGCACTACAATTTTGAGATATCGATAATTTTTTAAAGAATACGAAAATTGGTAGAAGAAAAAACAAATTCTAAAAATGCCTGAAAAAAAAACTCCGAAAAAGATGTCTGGAATGAAATGCTCTGGAAAAACCGGAAAAATTAAATAAACCTTCAAAAGAGCCAAAGGAAAAATCTTCGAAAAAACTATTGAAAAAAGCTCGTGGAAAAAGAACTATTGGGAAAACGCGCTGGAGAAAAAAACTACAATTTTCAATTCGACTTTTACCTCTTCATGACCGTGATTTTTTCCAGTCTCTCACTTTCTCCAAATAACTCTTTTTCTCGTTTGGGATCCTTTCTGCGGCGTCTCTTCATTCCCCTGCCATCGTATTTTCTTCTCACTCGACTCTTCTCTCCACCTTTTTCCTCGTTTTCTCGGCACTCGCGGCTCTTTATCACCACGATTTCTTCCCACCCAGACTTGAATCGCAATTCTCCATCAGAAGGCTTACCTTCACTCATCTCGCTCGGCGAAAATGAGAGAAAGAGTCCGCTCGCATTTCTCGCACACCCTCGAGTAACCGCAAACTCAATTTTCCACGGTTCTTTCTTTACCTTTTCCTTTTTCCTCTCGTCGCGCGTCCAAACGGACCCCGATGTACTCTCGTCCTGCGACAAAGGCCCGCAAACTGGGAAATTGTCACTCTGGACTTCCGGTCTGGCTTGTCCGCGATGCCTCGAGCACAAAAAGCCCTCTTTATAAATATACAAACGTGATTCTCACTCTCTCAAATTCGATTCTTGAGGCGAGGCTAAATACCGACATTATTACTGAAACCCTACATTATCGACTCAAAATCGCTGTCCAAACTTTTTCCAATAACGGTGGTTGAAAATCAATTGAATTTATGAATTGATGATGAATGAATTGCTAAATGCAAATGCGAGACATAAATCAACGTTTTCGTTAATTGCCACTGCCTTGTCAGACAGTTTGGATCGAAGTCCGATGAAAGTCATGTTTATTTCATAGGAATTCCACATGGGGCTGCCCTCTTTCGGATTTCTGTGAACTACATTACGCCATTTTTCGATAAAACACGAAATTTATCAACATTTATCTCGTGATTTGGATTCCAAACTTACGTCGCGGTTTTTTCATAAAATAATGTCAAAGACGTATCGATATTCGTACTTTGGTGTTGGTTATGGAGCCCCACTTTTGGTTTTAGCCGAAATGCCGTAAAAACATTATAATTTAATATTTTCAATTACAGATTATTGATGATAATCGGATCTGTAATTTTTTCTTTCGTTTTGCGAAAAATTTTTAGTGGGGCTCCATTTGTGCCATAATTCTGATGATTCTGATCAAAATTTGATTGATTTTCATCCATTCGTGCCAGAGCAAGTCTGGAATCCGTTTTCGAGGTGCTAATGTCGGTATTTAGCCTCCCCTTAACTTCATACGTCTGGTTTGAGCCACAAAAAAGACGGCCATTATTTCCAGCGACCTTGCTTCAAATTTTTATTTCCTCAAAATAAAATCGACGAAATTGAAAAATCACTTAAAAAAATTATAAACTATCTGTGCGTCAAAATGAGATTTTTCAATCATCCCGCTTAATAATTTTCTTAAAATAAACAAGAATTAAAACTGTAAAACAAAATTTTCAAAAACTCTCGTTAAATGTAAACGAATTTTTTTCTTGTCCAGGCATTCTTGTAAAGATGCCAGTGTCGAGGGTGCGATGTGATAAAAACAAAGCTTTATTTCTGATGATATCAGTCGCCAATGAGATAATTTTTGAATGTGAAAAAAAATGGGCGAATGAATAATTGCGAGCAGAGAGAAAAATGAACGACGACTTTGAGTACTTTAATAACGCATGTTATTAATAATATTAATAACAATAATGATTACACGATAACGACGATAATGGTAATTGATTGGGGAAATATTAATTATTAAGCGTTGATTGAAAATGCACCTCGTAATTAGAGGCCAGAAAAACACGTGCATGTGTGAAGAGATTCGTGAAAAAAAAGAGAATGTATGAAAAAAGGTGCAATTCCTCTTGTAACGATAAAAAAAGGAACTTTCGATAGACGGTCTATTAGATAGATGAAAATGTAAGTATTACATAAGAGGAGTGACTAAATTATAAATATCAAACAATTTGCTGAATTGTTTAAAAAAGATATATGTATATTAATATATATAAACAAATAATGGAGTGTACAAGGTGTGACGAGATTTTTACAAAAATATGTTCAGTTTAACCGAATGATAAAATTTTTATCCGAACAGAACCGAACAGATTTTTATCAAAGAACACTTTTTTCGTCCAATTCAGACGAGATTTTTAATGCGGCAAATACGAAAGCTCTCGAACTTGCAATTAGTCGACAGATATAGCTTAAAAAAAAATAAACATTGATTTTTCATTTACCAATTTTTGAAAATAATTTTTCACGGAATTGAAAGGGGAAAAAATTGAGACGAGGCCAAATGAATGATACTGAGAATCGTTCAATGATGATTTTCCTTTTCCTCATGTACAATTTTTTGCATAAAAGTTCAATTTCAGTCAAAATTTTATTTGGTATTATTTTTCTAAAACAAGATTTGTTCAATTTTCTCCAAAATTTTATTCAACTAGCTTGATTAAAATTGTTTTAACTCTTACTTGACACACTTCTGCAGAATAACATACTTGAACTGGGGTCATTTGTACCCCAGCGACAAAAATTCTTATATAAACTAAACCATTTAATATTTTAACGTGCAAATTTTTTTTAAACTTCTCAAGAGGTTACTTGCCAAAGTTATACAGGATTTATAGTAAAATATTAAAGTTAAATATGTTAAAAAAAATTTAAATACCTAAAAAACTGAAAAAATGACAACTTTTACGAAATTATCAAAACTTTTTTATTTTCCGACAAAAATGGTTGAAATTTTGACTGAGTTTGCTTAATATATAACACTGCAAGAAAAAAAATAGTATTAGTAAAATAATATAACAGGAAAAAATGTGCATTTTCGCACTCAAATTAAGTAAATTTAGGCCTGGGGTATTTTGTACCCCAGTGTGTCAAGGAAGGGTTAATTCTCAATTTAAAACATAATACTCACTTATTCGAAGGTATACGATTCACGAAAAACCATCCAAACGAGATCACGCTTAAAGTGTGTCTCGTGAGAGAATTATGAAAAAATGTCACGCTTGACTCGGAATGCCCGTTTCACTGAAACTCAGTCCGGCACGATATATAAAAGAGATATGAACAATATCTATTTAATAATAAAATAGATGCGTGTAAATATATGTAACATTACGATCGAATCGATGTCATTCGAGTGTCTCTCGATTTTTGCCCAGCCGAGCTCACTCGATAGGAAATTCTTGTACATAATATCCGAAGGATTTTTTAGAGGAGAAAATGTCGAATGAAGTAATAATAAAAAAAATAAAAACATAATACCGTAGATAAAAAAAAGTATCGACGACCGATTCCACGAATTATTAATCGATCCCCCTCGAGAGCATGAGAGGTTAAATTGAAAAAATTGAAAAAAAAAGTTTGCAAAAAATGCAAAATAACTTGATGTTTGGTAGAGAAAGTCTGCGCCCCGGAAAATTTCGAGAAAATGAGGTAATAACGAGAGAGAAAGAGAAAAAATAAATACCTAATATTTTTAAAAAGTGACCTTTGGCATTTAAAGACTTGTATAAGAAACGTGCAACGAGTTAAGTAAAGAAAGAAAGAAACAAAAAAATTTTATAAAAAAGTATACAAAAATTATGGGCCCGTTGTATTCAATTGACGGCCGTCCTTCCCGTGTGTCTTTTCAACACGCAAAACTCACTGAAATACATGAAAGAAAAAATTTGCAAAAAAAAAAATTGCAACCTGCAAAAATGGCTCAAAAAATATAATAACCGAAAATCGCAGATCTAATCGTTTTGAAATCCGAATATAAGTAGCTTTTTATCACAGAGAAGAAAAAAAAACAGAAGAAACCAACACAATTTCCTAGAAAATCATTTATCGTAAAACAAATAAATAAAGAAGCTCACGAGATGGAAGAATGAAGTTGAACATGAACAAAAGATTGCATCAACAAAAAAATGCCTACTAAAAAAAAGGAGAAAATTCTACGATACTTATATATGGATGATTCTTCAGAATTAATTTGAATTTGAATGGAAATAGAAAAAAAGGAGGTATCCCATATTTTGAAACAAACCAAGAGAGAAGAGAAAAACATAATTTCGTTGATGTCTCAATAAAAAAAAAATGCCTCAAAAACACGTGAATTCTGGAAAAACAGATTTTGAGTCCCTAAAAATCTCGTTATAAATTATTTACGGTAAATTGGGAATTTCTAGGGATTTTATACAGGTAAAATGAGAGCGAAAGTGAGAGAAAGAACGGAGAGGAAGCGAAAACAGTTTTTCAGCATCATTCACTAAATCTAACGAGAAATTAATTTTTTTCTTTTTAATTTTGAAAGGAATAAATCAGCGTGCGATTGAAAGAACGACGGTGAGATGAAAATAACTCTACGAGAAAATGGCGATGAAAAAAAAAAACGATATTCAAAGTGATACGACGAGAAAATTTCGAATCGATTGAAAAATCATTGATTCGAAATCTCGCGAATTTCTCGCTGCGTAGAAGATAAATAAAAACCAAATCTTTACCGAAAATTCTGTACCTCGTTGTGTGTAACTATATTTGTATAATTGTGAATATTAACGTTTAACCAATAATGTGATTGTTACCCGTGATTCATTGAGCCTGGTTATCGTCGGTAAATTAACGAAAAAAAATATATAGTCATTAAAATGAACATCAAAGTAAAAAAAAAAACCCCCGAACGTATTTTGTACAATACATATGACAACGGAAAACTGAAAATTAGGTCGTGCAAACAGTAGATAGTGCGAGAAATTGTGTGTGTGTGTGTCAAAAAAAAAAGAGAGCGAGAGAAATTGAAATAAGGGTAGGAAAAAACGTAACTTGGAGAGAAGAGCTTTCTTTGCTCGGGAATAAAAATGGTGAGATAAGAGAAACGGAGAAAAATGAGATCGATCGCAAAACCGTAAAATTCTTTTTCTTCTCGTTTAGCTTTTTCGCTATATCCGTTATCACAACGATAAGAAAGATTGGAAGAAAAAACAATTTTTAGAATTATAGCTGGAGCTTGAAAAAATTCGAAAAAAATGAATTTCCCAAAATTATCATTCTTCGTCTTCCGGTCATCAAAAATTTGTTCCAATATGTCCAATTCTCCATTTCTGCCCAAATTAGGGCATTCGAATCGAATCGAATAGTGATATTCGATTTGAAATTCGAATTATTTGAACCATTCGAATTATTTGAATTATTCGAATATTGTGTTATTCGAATAATGCAGTGATCTAAAAAGTATTATTAAAGAAAAATTAATGTACAAGAACCCGCGGACTGTGTTTGTGTGCGCGAATGTGTAAAATATATTTACGTGAACGAGGTTTTAGTGAGAATTATTCAAGAAACGTCGAAGGAAAAACGAGAGACAAACGCGAGCAAAAAAATAAATGGCTCGTGCTTTCGCCGAGGAGAACTTTTTTGATGAACAAGGAAGAAAAAAGATGCTCTTCTTCTCCTGTAATAATAATAATAATAATGATAGTGACGGTAATCGAAGGAAGATGTAAGTGAGAAAGAAAGTTGATGGCAGAAGAGATCATCCTCCCCTCCGAAGACTTCGTGTCCAGCATCCAAAGATTTTCCATAACCTCTTCCTCGTCAGACAAAGACAAAGAGAGCGATACAGTGAGAGAGAGAGAGAGAGAGAGAGAGAGAGAGAGAGAGAGAGAGAAGCGTGGATAAGGGAATTAGAATAAAATGCGTTATGGAACTTTCGCGTGAGCTGTCTTCGCCAATATTCGAGGCAACAAGTTTTTCCTTTGCATGTTATTTTCAGTTCATCATGTATAAAATATTAAAAAAAAAAGATTCCTCTTCTTCGAAGCTTTTGCTTGTTTAAAGCTTGGAAAAAGTATAGCGCAAAAATTTGTTTGACTTGTATATCGCGTCGTTTTTATTCATTAATAAAATGGAAAATATGTCGTTCCAAATAAATAGGAAGCTAAAAAAGGCGAAAGGAATGAAGAAAGAACGTGCGAGAGACTGGAGAGAGACGAATGAATGAATAAATTTTTCCTGATAAAAAGAGATATTAAAGGAGAGAAATAAAATCAAATCTACGTGTATAAATAATTATGAAGATCGGGCTCGAGAGAAAAACTGTCGAGAATGATTGTTTTACTTTTTGCCAGCCTGTATCGTTGTATAAATTATTCGAGGATAAATGGATTTTATCGTGATTGTGCGTGGCTTATCGCTATTATCATTATTGTCGTTACGAATTACCATTGTATTGTTTTAAATTGTATAATAAAAAAAAGTAAAAGTGAGAGTGCGAGAGATAGAGAGAAGCGTAGAGTATATAGAGAGTAACGAAAAAAAAAAATTGCTGTAACAAACGTACGTTTATTAAATTACTATTAATTGTGCAATGCAATTTTCGTCGATTTAATTTTGTAGCAGAAATATTTCATTGTTTCCGTATATACACGAGAATTTTTCGAGTATTTATGGATATTAGGGTGGTCCTTATTTAGAGCTCGGACGAATTTTTTATCAGACGCCCCCCAAATCAACTACAAATAATTCAAAGATAATATTCTAATTTTTACAGATTTTTCAAAACATTATTACACTTAGAATGAAATATACCCTGAGAATATGGCAGAAAAACGTGTATTTCAAATGGAGGAATCTACCCTCTTTTCGGGAGGGGTTAGAGTCTAGATAAAAATCTGAAAAAATTAGGGTATTGTTTTTGAATTATTTGGAGTCGATTTGAGAGACGTTTGATAAAAAGTTCGTCCGAGTCCTAAATAAGGACCACCCTAATGTATATATATGGAAATTGAAATATTTTTCATCCACTCCTCTTTCCATGCCTAAAGCGTTCCTATTCGAAATTCTTCACTTTGTGCATTTTTTGTGCGCGATATATTGATTTATCGAGGTCATATATCGTGGGAATTTGATAATACGAATGCTTCAGTGAATTTCCGGTTAAATCAATCTTCCGAAGAATATTCGTTCGAGAAATAAACAAAATGTTATTGTCACGATCGCTTTTTTTCTTTTACGGAAATAATGATTGTTAATAATAACGATTTTGAACAAATTGACTTGAAATATCGTTGCAATTCTTGGATTCTTTTATTATTTATTATTATTTATTTATTCTTTTTTTGCCATTCGAGTGCATTTTTCATACGCAGAATCACGATTATTCATGAAGATGAATCGCCATTGACGAACTTCAAGAGTGGTCGTTATTTCTCAAAACATTATTATTTCTCAAAAATGATTGCACGAAGAACTCGAATTATATATATGGGGTATTCCATACGAAACCAACCAATACGTAACCCTGACCATTTTTGATTTTGTTGAAAATTTTCTATTTTTTGTATACGTACGGAAAGCAGTCTTTCGGATCTTTTTTAGATTTTTGTCTCAAGGTTTCTAACCACAAAAAAATTTTCAAAATTGCACACAATTTTTTTTTCAATGCTCATAATTAAAAAAAAACGGAGATATCGAAATAAAATAGAGGATCTTTTTTTTCGTTTTGAGTTGTAGTTTTATGAAAAAAATACAAAAAAAATATCAAAATTAATTTTTATATGTTTTTTTCGGTTTCAAACGCAAAATTTTTTGTTTTTTAATTAAGACTATTTTGATTTTTTTTTTAATTCACAACTTTTTAAGAGACATTGTCACAAGTACTAAACAATTCGCAGCTTGTGATATTCATAAATTGTGTTTTTTTAAAAATCTATTTTTCAAGTTATACGTTACGCGTTATCTTTGGAGTGTTACGAATGACTTCAAAAATAGACAAAAAATATAAGCTATGAATATCGCAAGCTGCGAATTTTTTAGTACTTGTAAAAATGTCTCTATAGGAGTGGTGAATTTTTTCAAAAAACTCAAAATGGTCCAAGTTAAACAAATATATATTTTGGGTTTAACACTGAAAAAAATATATATATATAAAAATCAGTTTTAATATTTTTTTTTGTATTTTTTTCATAAAACTAAAATTCAAAACGAAAAAAAAGATCCTCTATTTTATTTTGATATCTCCGTTTTTTTTTAAGTTATGAGCAGTAAAAAAAAATGTATGAAATTTTGAAAAATTTATTGTAGCTAGAACAGTGGAGACAAAAATCTATAAAAATTTTGAAATTGCTTTCTGAACGTACAAATACAAAGTTTTCAACAAAATAAAAAATGGTCAGGGTTACGGATTAGTCAGTTTCGTATGGAATGCCCCATATATATATATATATATATATATATATATATATATATATATATATATATATATATATATATATATATATATATATATATATGTCGTGTATTTGATTAGAAATTACAACGTAATGCACAACTGTAATTATAGGTATGTGTATTATTATTATTATGGTCATTATATTGTCTTGCTAAATTAACCTTTTGGTCGATCTAGAGAGATTATTTTTTGTTTTTTTAGTTTTAAAAAAAGTAAGTTTCGTAGTTCAGGAATTGCTTCACACGTTTCAAAAGCATATCCGACAATACGACTTCATCGTAAAAAAGGTTCTATGGAAAATAATAATGTACATATTACCCCCTTGAGTCCCTTCACCGTCTCTTTGCGATTCCTGCGTGTAATTTTGAGATCTCTTTCCATACA